>CM069410.1:245380605-245843105 GCA_035609135.1 Eleutherodactylus coqui | reverse complement strand
CTTAAATATATAAGCCCTTCCCTGCAATTCATCCTAAAATGTGTTAAAATTTAAAAAAAAAGTATACTCCCCTTTCCGCTGCAGCCGGAGTCCAGCCGCGGCCGCTGTCAGTTCTCCTGAACTGCTTCTCGGCACTATTCAGCCGGCGGGGCTTTAAAATCCCCGCCTGCTGAATGATCTGCCTCTGATTGGTCACAGCCCTGGCCAATCAGAGGCCGGTTTCACTCACACACCCATTCATGAATTCATGAATGGGTGAGTGACTGCTGCCTCTCAGCGCTGAGCCAATCAGGGGCAGGTCTGACTCACATCCATTCATGAATTCATGAATGGGTGTGAGTGATACATGCCTCTGATTGGCTCAGCGCTGAGCCAATCAGGGGGCAGGTCTGACTCACACCCCCTTCACACCCACTGCAGGACGGCCGCGCGGAGCTCCGGCTGCCGGGAGAAGGTGAGTATATATATATTTTTTATTTTTACACATTTTAGGATGAATTGCAGGGAAGGGCTTATATATTTAAGCCCTTCCCGACAATTCATCCCGCGCACGCCGGCAGCCCATTGCTTTAAATGGAGCCGGCTCTATTGCCATCTCCATTGAATGCAATGCGCTGGACAGCTCCGGCCCGTTTCTAATGAAACGTGGCTAGGAGCAGATTTTCGGGCGATTTGCGGGCGACTTGCGCGCACCGGTCACGCGATTTGCGGATGCGCATCCGTCATGCGATCCGCAAATCGCGCGAAAAAACGCCCGTCTGACTAAGGCCTAAGGAGGATTTTTTTTCAGTTTTTTTTAAAAAACAGCAGCCTAGATAGCATGTATATGTCTTTCCCTCTATCAGCGGTGGTGGCCGTACGCTGTGCGTGAAGTTGACGGGACACACAGAGCGGTGTAAAAAATTAGGCAATTATTGGTCTGCACTTGGAGGGTCACAGCCATTATGTAATGCACACTGTAGGCCGAAAAAATTATACGCTGGCCTGCAGCAAGGCCTAGCTGGCTAACAGTGAGCCACTACAACTACCAGCAGCCACGCAGAAAACTGCACACAGTCACAGGTAGCCCTAAGGGCTCCCACCCACTGGCGATATTTTCTTTCTTGCGCTGCGAGAGCACAAAAAAACACTTGCATCGCAGCGCAAGAAAGAGGCCGGTATAGAACCGGCATATCGCAAGTGGTTTCAATGGGGCCAGCGACAGAAGCGCTAGCCCCATTGAAAGCATAGGTAGAATGCCACGGACTTCTGCCACAGCTGTCACAGCTGTGACAGCTGTGGCAGGAGCTTCCTTCATCCCTGCGGGGACCGCCGATCCCATTGAAATCAATGGTTTCAGCCAAGCCCCGCAGAATGATTATCGGGGAAGGGCTTGACATATAAGCCCTTCCCCGATAATCATCAATAAGTGGTGAAAAAATTAAAAAATGTATTACTCACCTCTCCTGCGCACAGCCGCGTCCTCCTGCTGGCTCCCCGACACTGCTATGAAGCTCTTTCAGCAGTCGGGGATTCAAAAATCTCCGCCTCCTGAAAGGGCTGTGCAGATTGGCTGAGGGCTCAGCCAATAGCAGCTACTGCTTAGCTATTGGCTGGGCGCTCAGCCAATCACACATAGCTCTTAGCTATTCATTCATGAATAGCTAAGATATAGCTATTCATTAACTGACTTATGGAAGGCCTCTGACAGTTCTGCTGCTGATGCTGTTGGACTGCTGCATCTCTCCTGCTGCTTCTGTTCTGCTGCATCTGCATCTCCCTCTCTCCTGCTGCATCTCCCTGTCTCCATTTGCATCCCCCTCTCTCCTGCTGAATCTGGAGCATTGGTGCAACACCTCAACCATGTATGGCGCTTTGCTGTACCCAAAAACTAGTTCCGCCTTTCTCTGAGGTTTGGGGTGGTGGTGGGGGAGGTGTCTTATATGCTATTATATTAACAAATGAAATTGCAGGGGAGGACTTTCCCTGCTAATAAAATCTCAGTTCTACTTGATTTGCATTTCAAAAACACAAAGGACACAGATCTGACCCTTAGGAGAAGGTAAGACGTCCGAACGCCTCATACTATAAGCAGAAATATAGTATGTGGTGAATTATAGTGATATATTATGTGATGTATGATAATCATATATAGTGTGGAGTATGATAATGATATATTATGTATGTATAAAACACTGTATCCCTGAAAATAAGACATAGCAGGATTTTCTAGAATTTTTGAGGATGCAAAATGATTTTTCAGTCTTTTTGAGGATGCTTGAAATATAAGGCCTACTCCAAAATTAAGCCCTGCTAACAGTTAATTTAAAAAGTCAATTTAAATAGTGTCCAGGCAGCTATATATGTTAAACCTTTTTCAACAAAAATTAATATAAGACACTGTCTTATTTTCGGGGAAACACGGTAGTGATATGTTATGCGGTGCATGATTATTATATAGTATGTGGTGTATAATTGTAATATATTATGTGGTGTATGATAGTGATATATCATGTGGTGTATGATAGTGATTAGAGATGAGCGAACACCAAAATGTTCGGGTGTTCGTTATTCGGAACGAACTTCCCGCGATGTTCGAGGGTTCGTTTCGAACAACGAACCCCATTGAAGTCAATAGGCGACCCGAGCATTTTTGTATTTCGCCGATGCTCGCTAAGGTTTTCATGTGTGAAAATCAGGGCAATTCAAGAAAGTGATGGGAACGACACAGAAACGGATAGGGCAGGCGAGGGGCTACATGTTGGGCTGCATCTCAAGTTCACAGGTCCCACTATTAAGCCACAATAGCGGCAAGAGTGGGCCCCCCCCCCCCCTCCCAACAACTTTTACTTCTGAAAAGCCCTCATTAGCATGGCATACCTTTGCTAAGCACCACACTACCTCCAACAAAGCACAATCACTGCCTGCATGACACTCCGCTGCCACTTCTCCTGGGTTACATGCTGACCAACCGCCCCCCCCCTCCCCCCCACAGCGCACACCAAAGTGTCCCTGCGCAGCCTTCAGCTGCCCTCATGCCACGCTCATGTCTATTTAGAAGTGCGTCTGCCATGAGGAGGAACCGCAGGCACACACTGCAGAGGGTTGGCACGGCTAGGCAGCGACCCTCTTTAAAAGGGGCGGGGCGATAGCCAACAATGCTGTACAGAAGCAATGAGAAATAGAATCCTGTGCCACCGCCATCAGGAGCTGCACACGTGGGCATAGCAATGGGGAACCTATGTGCCACACACTATTCATTCTGTCAAGGTGTCTCTGCATGCCCCAGTCAGACCGGGCTTTTTAATACATAAACACAGGCAGGTACAACTCCCTATTGTGAAGTCCCTGTCGACCCACAGCATGGGTGGCTCCCTGGAACCCACCGGCGGTACATAGAAATATCCCATTGCATTGCCCACCACAGCTGAGGTAGTAATGTCGTGCTTAATGCAGGTGGGCTTCGGCCCACACTGCATGCCCCAGTCTGACTGGGGTTCTTTATAAGTGTACAGATGTAGTAAAAACTCCGTGTGCACCTACAGCATGGGTGGGTGCCAGGAAGCCACCGGCGGTACATAAATATATCCCATTGCATTGCCCAACACAGCTGAGGTAGTAATGTTGTGCTTAACCCTTTCCAATCCAATTTGTATATGGTTTTCCTAGGGGGCTTACTCTTTTTCTGCCGTTATACAACGGCGCTATATGCTGGCTAAAGCCAGTACTGCATGAGCTGACACGTAGGATAGGCTCCGACAGCAGAGAGGCTGGCAATATACAGTAAGAGAACCCCGACGGACGTCTACCAACAACGGAGCTGTACAGCCTTAAACCCTAATGTCTTCACAGGTCACACAGTGGACTGGAAAGGGTTAATGCAGGTGGGCTTCGGCCCACACTGCATGCCCCAGTCAGACTGGGGTTCTTTACAAGTGGACACATGTAGGTTAAACTCCCTGTGGACCCACTGCCTGGGTGGGTGCCAGGAAGCCACCGGCGGTACATAGAAATATCCCATTGCATTGCCCAACACAGCTGAGGTAGTAATGTCGTGCGTAATACAGGTGGGCTTCGGCCCACACTGCATGGCCCAGTCAGACGGGTTCTTTAGAAGTGGAAACAGATGCATTTATAATTCCCTGTGGACCCACTGCCTGGGTGGGTGCCAGGAACCCACCGGCGGTACATAGAAATATCCCATTGCATTGCCCAACACAGCTGAGGTAACGTCAGATTAAATACAGGTGGGCTTCGGCCCACACTGCATGCCCCAGTCAGACTGGGGTTCTTTAGAAGTGGACAGATGTATTAAAAACTCCGTGTGCACCTACAGCATGGGTGGCTCCCTGGAACCCACCGGCGGTACATAAAAATATCCCATTGCATTGCCCAACACAGCTGAGGTAACGTCAGCTGTAATGCAGGTGGCCTAAAAATTAATTTGATTACACTGTAGGCGAGGGCCCACAAAAATTGCTGTATCAACAGTACTAATGTACATCCCAAAAATTGGCCATGGCCAGCCAAGAGGGCAGGTGAAACCCATTAATCGCTTTGGTTAATGTGGCTTAAGTGGTAACTAGGCCTGGAGGCAGCCCAGTGTAACGAAAAATTGGTTCAAGTTAAAGTTCCAATGCTTTTAAGCGCATTGAAACTTATAAAAATTGTTTAGAAAAATTATTTGAGTGAGCCTTGTGGCCCTAAGAAAAATTGCCCGTTCAGCGTGATTACGTGAGGTTTCAGGAGGAGGAGCAGGAGGAGGAGGAGGAATATTAGACACAGATTGATGAAGCAGAAATGTCCCCGTTTTGGATGGGGATAGAGAACGTAGCTTCCATCCGCGGGTGCAGCCTACGTATTGCTTACGTATCGCTGCTGTCCGCTGGTGGAGAAGAGAAGTCTGGCGAAATCCAGCCTTTGTTCATCTTGATGAGTGTTAGCCTGTCGGCACTGTCGGTTGACAAGCGGCTACGCTTATCTGTGATGATTCCCCCAGCCGCACTAAACACCCTCTCCGACAAGACGCTAGCCGCAGGACAAGCAAGCACCTCCAGGGCATATAGCGCTAGTTCAGGCCACGTGTCCAGCTTCGACACCCAGTAGTTGTAGGGGGCAGAGGCGTCACCAAGGATGGTCGTGCGATCCGCTACGTACTCCCTCACCATCCTTTTGCAGTGCTCCTGCCGACTCAGCCGTGACTGGGGAGCGGTGACACAGTCTTGGTGGGGAGCCATAAAGCTGTCCAGGCCCTTAAAGACTGTTGCACTGCCTGGGATGTACATGCTGCTCGATCTCCGCACCTCCCCTGCTACCTTGCCCTCGGTACTGCGCCTTCTGCCACTAGCGCTGTCGGCTGGGAATTTTACCATCAGCTTGTCCGCAAGGGTCCTGTGGTATAGCAACACTCTCGAACCCCTTTCCTCTTCGGGAATCAGAGTGGGCAGGTTCTCCTTATAGCGTGGGTCGAGCAGTGTGTACACCCAGTAATCCGTCGTGGCCAGAATGCGTGCAACGCGAGGGTCACGAGAAAGGCATCCTAACATGAAGTCAGCCATGTGTGCCAGGGTACCTGTATGCAACACATGGCTGTCTTCACTAGGAAGATCACTTTCAGGATCCTCCTCCTCCTCCTCCTCCTCAGGCCATACACGCTGAAAGGATGACAGGCAATCAGCCGGTGTACCGTCAGCAGCGGCCCAAGCTGTCTCTTCCCCCTCCTCCTCATCCTCCTCATGCTCCTCCTCCTCCTCCTGTACGCGCTGAGAAATAGACATGAGGGTGCCCTGACTATCCAGCGGCATACTGTCTTCCCCCGCCCCCGTTTCCGAGCGCAAAGCGTCTGCCTGTATGGTTTGCAGGGAATTTCTCAAGAGGCATAGCAGAGGAATGGTGACGCTAATGATTGTAGCATCGCCGCTCACCACCTGGGTAGACTCCTCAAAATTACCAAGGACATGGCAGATGTCTGCCAACCAGGCCCACTCTTCTGAAAGGAATTGAGGAGGCTGACTCCCACTACGCCGCCCATGTTGGAGTTGGTATTCGACTATAGCTCTACGTTGTTCATAGAGCCTGGCCAACATGTGGAGCGTAGAGTTCCACCGTGTGGGCACGTCGCACAGCAGTCGGTGCACTGGCAGATTAAACCGATGTTGCAGGGTGCGCAGGGTGGCAGCGTCCGTGTGGGACTTGCGAAAATGTGCGCAGAGCCGGCGCGCCTTTACGAGCAGGTCTGACAAGCGTGGGTAGCTTTTCAGAAACCGCTGAACCACCAAATTAAAGACGTGGGCCAGGCATGGCACGTGCGTGAGGCTGCCGAGCTGCAGAGCCGCCACCAGGTTACGGCCGTTGTCACACACGACCATGCCCGGTTGGAGGCTCAGCGGCGCAAGCCAGCGGTCGGTCTGCTGTGTCAGACCCTGCAGCAGTTCGTGGGCCGTGTGCCTCTTATCGCCTAAGCTGAGTAGTTTCAGCACGGCCTGCTGACGCTTGCCCACCGCTGTGCTGCCACACCGCGCGACACCGACTGCTGGCGACGCGCTGCTGCTGCTGACACATCTTGATTGCGAGACAGAGGAGGAGGAGGAGGAGGAGGGTGCTTTAGTGGAGGAAGCATACACCTCCGCAGATACCACCACCGAGCTGGGGCCCGCAATTCTGGGGGTGGGTAGGACATGAGCGGTCCCAGGCTCTGACTCTGTCCCAGCCTCCACTAAATTCACCCAATGTGCCGTCAGGGAGATGTAGTGGCCCTGCCCGCCTGTGCTTGTCCACGTGTCCGTAGTTAAGTGGACCGTGGCAGTAACCGCGTTGGTGAGGGCGCGTACAATGTTGCGGGAGACGTGGTCGTGCAGGGCTGGGACGGCACATCGGGAAAAGTAGTGGCAACTGGGAACTGAGTAGCGCGGGGCCGCCGCCTCCATGATACTTTTGAAGGACTCCGTTTCCACAACCCTATACGGCAGCATCCCAAGGCTGATGAATTTTGCTATGCGGACGGTTAACGTTTGAGCGTGCGGGTGCGTGGCGGCGTACGGTGCGCTGAACTACACTGCTGGATGGGGCCGAGGACAGCGGAGGTGAGGGTGTGGGTGCAGGTCAGGAGACGGTAGTGCCTGTGTCCTGAGAGGGGGGTTGCATCTCAGTGGCAGGTTGGGGCACAGGGGGAGAGGCAGGGGTGCAAACCGGAGGCGCTGAATGGCCTTCGTCCCACCTTGCGGGGTGCTTGGCCATCATATGTCTGCGCATGGTGGTGGTGGTGAGGCTGTTGGTGTTGGCTCCCCGGCTGAGCTTTGCGCGACAAAGGTTGCACACCACTGTTCGTCGGTCGTCAGGCGTCTCTGTGAAAAACTGCCAGACCTTAGAGCACCTCGGCCTCTGCAGGGTGGCATGGCGCGAGGGGGCGCTTTGGGAAACACTTGGTGGATTATTCGGTCTGGCCCTGCCTCTACCCCTGGCCCTGGCCACCGCACTGCCTCTTGCAACCTGCCCTGCTGATGCCCTTGACTCCCCCTCTGAAGACCTGTCCTCCTGAGTAAGCGTTGCACACCAGGTGGGGTCAGTCACCTCATTGTCCTGCTGCTCTTCCTCCGAATCCTCTGTGCGCTGCTCCCTCGGACTTACTGCCCTTACTACTACCTCACTGCAAGACAACTGTGTCTGATCGTCATCGTCCTCCTCACCCACAGAAAGTTGTTGAGACAGTTGGCGGAAGTCCCCAGCCTCATCCCCCGGACCCCGGGAACTTTCGAATGGTTGGGCATCAGTGACGATAAACTCCTCTGGTGGGAGAGGAACTGCTGCTGCCCAATCTAAGCAGGGGCCCGAGAACAGTTCCTGGGAGTGTTCCCGCTCCTGAGCAGGTGTTATTGTAGTGGAGTGAGGAGGCTGGGAGGAAGGAGGAGCAGCAGACAGAGGATTCGGATTGGCAGCAGTGGACAGCGCAGAACTGCGGGTAGACGATAGGTTGCTCGAAGCACTTTCTGCCATCCAGGACAGGACCTGCTCACACTGCTCATTTTCTAATAACCGTCTCCCGCGTGGACCCATTAATTGGGCGATGAATGTGGGGACACCAGAAACGTGCCTCTCTCCTAATCGCGCAGCAGTCGGCTGCGACACACCTGGATCAGGAGCTCGGCCTGTGCCCACACCCTGACTTGGCCCTCCGCGTCCTCGGCTGCGTCCACGTCCTCTAGGCCTACCCCTCAGCATGCTGTATTACCAGTGATTTGATTTCACAGGCAGCTAATAAATTGGCGCAAGACTGCAGCCAAATATAATTTTTTCCCTTTTTTGAAAACGAAAGGCCCCACTGCCTCTAGTGAATGAATAATCTAAGTTTAATAACTGTGCTGTTTTCCTGCTAATGTGTCACAGAACGTGAGGGTAGCAGAGTTATTAACTGTGGCAGAGCAGGTATTTTTTTTCCCAATTAAGGAAAGCAAATGGCGAAGCCAGGAGTAAAATATAGCTGGGTGCGTCTGATTTTTACAGGTTGCACACGCAGCCGACACGTGTCCACCGCCCTTAGGACGGACAGAGGCCGGACAAATAGAATTATTTTCACTTGTTTTTCCACCAAAAGGCAGCACTGCGTATATTCTATGAATAATAACTGTGTTGTGGCCCTGCCTACACAATTCTTTCCCTGCAGTATCAATGGAGGGTGGAATGCTCTGCAGAGGCGATTTTGAGAAGCAAAAAAAAATGCAGCACAGCTAACAGCAGCCTGGACAGTACTGCACACGGATAAATATGGCCCTAGAAAGGACCGTTGAGGTTCTTGAAGGCTACACTCACTCCTAACACTCTCCCTGCCTATGCAGCACTTCTGTCCCTAATGCCGGGTGCAACGCTCTGCAGAGCCGATTTTGAGGAAAAAAAAATGGCACTGCTAACAGCAGCCAACACACAGCTATCAGTGGCCCTAATAAGGACCTTTGGGGGGTCTTGAAGCCTACACTAACTACCAATTCTTTCCCTACAGCAGCTCCGGTACAAACAGCACTGTCCCTCATCTAACTCACACCGCATCTGAGCCGAACCGCGGGAGGGGCCGACTTTTATACTCGGGTGACACCTGATCTTCCCAGCCACTCACTGCAGGGGGGTGGTATAGGGCTTGAACGTCACAGGGGGAAGTTGTAATGCCTTCCCTGTCTTTCAATTGGCCAAAAAAAGCGCGCTAACGTCTCAGGGAAGGAAGTGAAAGTAACCAGAACACCGCATGGTGTTCGTTACGAATAACGAACATCCCGAACACCCTAATATTCGCACGAATATCAAGCTCGGAAGAACACGTTCGCTCATCTCTAATAGTGATATATGTTATGTGGTATATGATCGTGATTAGAGATGAGCGAGCACCAAACTGCTCGGGTGCTCGTTACTCGGGACGAAATTATCGCGATGTTCAAGGGTTCGTTTTGAGTAACGAACCCCATTGAAGTCAATGGGCGACCCGAGCATTTTTGTATTTCGCCGATGCTCGCTAAGGTTTTCATGTGTGAAAATCTGGGCAATTCAAGAAAGTGATGGGAACAACACAGCAACAGATAGGGCAGGCGAGGGGCTACATGTTGGGCTGCATCTCAAGTTCCCAGGTCCCACTATTAAGCCACAATAGCGGCAAGAGTGCCCCCCCCCCCCCCACTGTCAGCATAAAGATCGTTCTCCTCTGCCATAGCTGTAACAGCTGTGGCAGAGAAGAACGATGTTTGCCCATTGAATTCAATGGAGCCGGCAATACAGCAGGTTCCACTGAAAGCAATGGGCTGCCGGCGAGCGCGGGGATGAATTGTCGGGAAGGGCTTAAATATATAAGCCCTTCCCTGCAATTCATCCAGAAATGTGTAAAAATAAAAAAATATATACCGTATATACCGGCGTATAAGGCGACCCCCCAACTGTCACCTTATACGCCGGGAATACAGCGGAGCAAAAAATAAAAATCATTACCCACTTCCCCCGGCGTTCTGCGGCGCTGCTGCAGGCTGTCGCTCCCTCCTGGTCCCCGGCAGAGCATTGCTTTCTGGACGCAGGGCTTGAAATCCCCGCCTCCAGAAAATACACGTGCCTTCAGCCAATCACAGCCAATGACAATGATGTCATTGAATGGCTGTGATTGGCTGACGGCGTGTGTTAGCTAATCACAGTAGCTTTCTGGAGGTGGGGATTTCAAGCCCTGCGTCCAGAAAGCAATGCTCTGCCAGGGACCAGGAGGGAGCGACAGCCTGCAGCAGCGCCGCAGAACGCCGGAGGAGGTGAGTAATGATTTTTTTTTTTTGACACTTTCTTTTTTTTGTATTACCGGCGTATAAGACGACCCCCGACTTCAGAGCAGATTTTTCGGGGTTCAAAAGTCGTCTTATACGCCAGTATATACGGTATATACTTACCTTGTCCCGGCAGACGGAGTTCAGCTCGGCCGGCCTACAGTGGGTGTGAAGGGGGTGTGAGTCAGATCTGCCCCCTGATTGGCTCAGCGCTAAGTCTGACTCACACCCCCCCCACACCCACTGCCGGCCGCCGCGGCTGAACTCCGTCTGCCGGGACAAGGTAAGTATATACATATATTTTTATTTTAACACATTTCTGGATGAATTGCAGGGAAGGGCTTATATATTTAAGCCCTTCCCGACAATTCATCCTGCGATCGCCGGCAGACCACTGCTTTCAGTGGAACCTGCTGTATTGCCGGCTCCATTGAATTCAATGGGCAAACATTGTTCTTCTCTGCCACAGCTGTTACAGCTGTGGCAGAGAAGAATGATTTGTCTTCTATATGTTCTCAATGGGGTCGTCCCTGTCTTTCTATTGGCCAGAAAAGCGCGCTAACGTCTCAGAGATGAAAGTGAAAGTAACTCGAACATTGCGTGGTGTTCGCCTCTAGTAACGAGCATCCCGAACACCCTAATACTCGAACGAGTATCAAGCTCGGACAAGTACGCTTGCTCATCTCTAATCGTGATACATTATGCAGTGTATGATAGTGATATATTATGTGGTGCATGATAGTGATATATTATGTGGTGTATGATAGTGATATATTATGTGGTGTATGATAGTGATATATTATGTGGTGTATGATAGTGATATATTATGTAGTGTATGATAGTGATATATTATGTGGTGTATGATGGTGATATATTATGTGGTGTATGATAGTGATATATTATGTGGTGTATGATAGTGATATATTATGTGGTGTATGATAGTGATATATTATGTGGTGTATGATAGTGATATATTATGTAGTGTATGATAGTGATATATTATGTAGTGTATGATAGTGATATATTATGTGGTGTATGATAGTGATATATTATGTGGTGTATGATAGTGATATATTATGTAGTGTATGATAGTGATATATTATGTAGTGTATGATAGTGATATATTATGTGGTGTATGATAGTGATATATTATGTGGTGTATGATAGTGATATATTATGTGGTGTATGATAGTGATATATTATGTAGTGTATGATAGTGATATATTATGTGGTGTATGATAGTGATATATTATGTGGTGTATGATAGTGATATATTATGTAGTGTATGATGGTGATATATTATGTGGTGTATGATGGTGATATATTATGTGGTGTATGATGGTGATATATTATGTAGTGTATGATGGTGATATATTATGTGGTGTATGATGGTGATATATTATGTGGTGTATGATAGTGATATATTGTGTGGTGTATGATAGTGATATATTATGTGATGTATGATAGTGATATATTATGTGATGTATGATAGTGATATATTATGTGGTGTATGATAGTGTTATATTATGTGGTGTATGATAGTGATATATTATGTGGTGTATGATAGTGATATATAATGTGGTGTATGATAGTGATATATTATGTGGTGTATGGTGGTGATATATTATGTGGTGTATGATAGTGATATATTATGTAGTGTATCATGGTGATATATTATGTAGTGTATGATAGTGATATATTATGTGGTGTATGATAGTGATATATTATGTGATGTATGACAGTGATATATTGTGTGGTGTATGATAGTGATATATTATGTGGTGTATGATAGTGATATATTATGTGGTGTATGATAGTGATATATTATGTGGTGTATGATAGTGATATATTATGTGGTGTATGATAGTGATATATTATGTGGTGTATGATAGTAATATATTATGAAGTGTATGATAGTGATATATTATGTAGTGTATGATAGTGATATATTATGTGGTGTATAGTAGTAATATATTATGTAGTGTATGATAGTGATATATTGTGTGGTGTATGATAGTGATATATTATGTGGTGTATGATAGTGATATATTATGTGGTGTATGATAGTGATATATTATGTGGTGTATGATAGTGATATATTATGTGGTGTATGATAGTGATATATTATGTGGTGTATGATGTGGACTGTTATGTATTGTATTATGTAGAGTATTACTGTGTAGTATGATGTGGACTGTTATGTATTGTATTATGTAGAGTATTACTGTGTAGTGTGATGTGGACTGTTATGTATTGTATTATGTAGAGTATTACTGTGTAGTATGATGTGGACTGTTATGTATTGTATTATGTAGAGTATTACTGTGGAGTATGATGTGGACTGTTATGTATTGTATTATGTAGAGTATTACTGTGTAGTATGATGTGGACTGTTATGTATTGTATTATGTAGAGTATTACTGTGGAGTATGATGTGGACTGTTATGTATTGTATTATGTAGAGTATTACTGTGTAGTATGATGTGGACTGTTATGTATTGTATTATGTAGAGTATTACTGTGGAGTATGATGTGGACTGTTATGTATTGTATTATGTAGAGTATTACTGTGTAGTATGATGTGGACTGTTATGTATTGTATTATGTGGAGTATTACTGTGTAGTATGATGTGGACTGTTATGTATTGTATTATGTAGAGTATTACTGTGGAGTGTGATACGCTGTATTATTTGGTGCATTATATGTAATTATGTAGATCAGAACTTTCTCCTGGGATCTCACTGTTGCTCGTAGTCCGTGGTAACATTTTAGAAAATGACCTCAATTTTACTCCAAATGTTCGTCCCGAACCCAGTAAAGAATTAAAAGCAAAGCAGAAAAAATTCAGTGATATTGCTAAACAGAGACTTCTGTCCAAACCAGCTGCCATCTGTGCAGCGTCCGAGGAGCGGTCATGGGCTAGGAGCCAGCGGGGTAGAGTTTGGGCCTTGTCACGGTGGCTCTATCGTCTCCCACACAGAGAGTGACTGTTATGCCAAGTTAAAAACCACAAGATCGGATACGACTTTAAAGAAGGACAAGGGGGCGGATACAACAGAATGTATTAATACAAATGGTAACAATAAAACAATGACATAAAGATAGGTGATACTGCATAAACGTTTTATATACCATTCATAAACAAGGGTTACATCAATACTCCCATCACCAAGAATACTTATCTGCTTTGTACATCAGCCTGAGAAGCAACTGAAAAATTAAAAAACAGGAGGGGGGCATCTTGGGAACTGCCTCTGATTGGCTGAGCGCAGGGACCAATCAGGGGCAGCTCTCAGCTGTCATTCAATAGCTGAGAGCTGCCCCTGATTGGTCCTTGCGCTCAGCCAATCAGAGGCAGCACTCACTCACCCATTCATGAATTCATGAATGGGTGAGTGAGAGCTGCCTCTGATTGGTGAGGGCTGTGACCAATCAGAGGCAGCCCATTCAGCAGGCGGGGATTTTAAATCCCCGCCTGCTGAATAATACACAGAGCAGTTCAGGAGAACTGCCGGCCGGCCGCGGCTGAACTCCGGCTGCACGGACAAGGTGAGTATAATTTTTTTTTTTTTTACACATTTTTGAATGGTTTTCAGGCAAGGGCTTATATTGTTAAGCCCTTCCCGAAAATTCATCCTGCGCTCACCGGCAGCCCATTGAATTCAATGGGCGAACATCGTTCTTCTCTGCCACAGCTGTTACAGCTGTGCAGAGGAGAATGATCTTTATAGTATATGTTCTCAATGGGGTCGGCGCTGCTGCCGCCGGCCCCATTGAGCGCATATATAGAACATAAGGAATAGCAGAACGCAGATAGGCGCGATCTGCGATTCGTTGTGTCCTATAATTTATCGCACATCTGCATAAAAAGCGGACATGTGACCGATCCCATTGCGAAGCAATACTTCTATATATGCGCAGATCGCATGCGCATCCGCAAATCCCGGCAAAAACCGGTCGTCTGACCGAGGCCTAAGGCTGTAGTTCAGTCTTAAGACAATGAGGATGGATTTGCATGATTAATTAGACAATAGATCACAAGGCTCTATAGACAATAGTGGTTGAATTACCAGACAATGGTGACACAATGTGCTGACATTAACATGGTCTCCAGCAGGTCGATAAGACTCAGATATACAATCCTTATCACTTATTGAAGGGTCATGGCTGTATAGATATAAGATGGGGGGCTACAAATAGCCAATTATATAGGCATCACAGTGCAAGGGCCTAGGGCAGGTTAATGAACGGGAACTCAGTGACGGATTACCTTAGTCTCTTATGTCACGGGTGACGCCACCATTTCCTCTACCACAGGGGAATTCCTGGATGGTGGAGTTAATCCTTTTGCGCAGGTCTCCTGCACATGTGATCCGCACCCGTCGGCAGTCATTGGGCACCCGCAGGTAATTAAATATCTGCGGATGTCAATTTCCCGCGGCGCGCTGATCACTCACGGGAAAGCACCCGCAGCATGCTCCATTTTCTGCAGATCTCCCGCACAGACGGCTTCGGCAGGCTGCCATTAAAGCCTATGGAAGGCGTCCGCAGCTGACACTGCAGACGTGCCGCGGACCATGGGAAAGCAGGGGATTTAAAAAAACAACACAGCGCATGCATGCAGCACGTCTGCCGGCGCCGAGCGCATCCGCCGAGCAGCAGAAAGAAGATCCGGCTGTGACGGAGGAGATCCCCGCAGTGTCCAGACAGGTGAGTATATTGTATTTAAAGGCCCCATGTCTGCGGGTCGGGTGGAACCCACTGCGGGATTCTGCACGGGGAATCCGTGCGGCCCTGAATTTCCCCGTGGACATGAGGCCTAAGTTATCTGCAGGTCCTGGCCCAGTTCCATTCTTCCTTCTCGCGGTCTCCTCCTCTACTGGTCCACACTCACTGGCTATTGCACGCTGCACGGCTCGGAAACATCACCTGCTCTCACAAGCAATAGGCCATCCTCTCGGCCTCCTGTGGGTGGAAGGTACCCACAGACAGCTGTCTTGTCCATCTCAAGACCAGACCAGAGCAGAAGACCCTTGCACACACCTTGCATTCACATATATAAAGCATGGTCACATGACAGACAAAAAAGATACATTCCAGTGCTGCAGGGTATGAATACACCACTCACACAACACAAAAGACACTGACAATACAGTATTGAACATCCACACATTTTAGGAGGGGGCCCCATTGTACTGGGCCACAACATCTGCACCTCTCCAACACATGGGGGTGCCTTACAGTTTGGTAAGAGCCGAGTATGATGTCACTCCTGCAGTTAAATGGAAATATATCACCTATGTTATTTCTACTAATTAAAACCAGAAAGTGAAACAATTTTCATTGTTCTAATCTGTTTGTGTTTTTTGATTGTAGATTTTTTTACTCTCTCGTCTGCGTTACTATGGGGGTGGGGGGAGGCGGCAATTAGCACTATTTAGAGAGATGCTATACAGCAGTCTTGTGGATCATAAGAGTAACATGCCAGGGTCATTGTGCAGGGAGGGAGAGGAGGTGAGCTGTGACCATCATCTATTGTGAATGGTGGATTCTGTGCTATCTACGTATATTAGATTTTTTTTGAATACAGATTGTGACATCGAAAATGAAAAAAAAAATCACCACATTATTTTAGAAATAAAACAAAAATACTTCATTTTTAGGATTCTGCCTTTTTTGCATTTTATTCCTGTGTGAAACTTTTAGAAATATTGCGAAATGTTGAAATAAAGTTCACTTCTTCATCTTACAGTCATCTATAAAGGTCATTTTTGGATTGAAGAACAAGGTAAATTGGCTAATATTGTATTTTTTATGGTGCACTGATTGTCAGATCATGTATAAACATATATGTCTTAATTATTATGTAGTGGAGCCCCTATATGCCTCGCAGTGGTGAATGAGGCACAGAACTCCTGGCACCACTCAGATCAGAGCTGGGTAACTACAGGGCAAATGGTGCACGTGCACCAGGACTCCTGGTATCAGCCAGCGCTGCTAATATCAGCTGGGTTTGTGTTCCCTGGACATCAGCATGGTTGAAAACCTGGTAGAGGCAAGACCGGGTGAGGTGCAAATAGGCAGTCCGGCCGAGTCCTAACACTGTGTTCCTTACTAAACGACCAGGTCTTGTATACATGATGTCCCGGCGGTGTTCATCCACAGTCCAGAGAAAAGAGTACAGGGGAGCAGGGCTATGGATACACAGGAATCTCCCTCCCCTCCCACACACTGCAGGACCCTTCACCCCAATGTTCCATCCTGTCTATCTGGCACTGCTTCTCCCTTTTCAGCCCCCAGGTCTTCAGGGCCTTTGGGTGATATCTCTGGCTTATGGATGGACTCTGACACTTCTGGTACTGATGCTGTTGTACTTCTGCTGCATCTGCATCTCCCTCTCATGCTGCATCTGAAGCCGTGACGCAGCTCCTCATCCTTATATGGTGCCTGGCTGTGCGCAAAAACTAGTCCCAACCTTCTCCGGCGGCGAGACCATAGTCTTATCTTTTTCCCTGTCAGTGAGGCTGATCTTCACAGGGCTGACAGAGCAGGGAGCGGTTCAAGCACCTTTCAGTAGCGCTGGTGAGTGCTCCCCTCCTCTGTTCCCTGGCTAGGGCACTGGGCTGGCAGAAAGGCCTCTCACCAGTGCTGGCAAACACCATCTGCTATTCTGCTCTTGGTCCAGCCTACAGCTCTGGCTCCCAGTGGTCACATGCTGCTGCTCTGTAAGGGGGAACACTACAGCATTACCCCCTTTCAGCTACAGAGGGGCTTATATTACTGAGGAGGTTACAGAGGGGCTTCTATTACTGTGGGGGCTACAGAGGGGCTTATATTACTGTAGGGGGCTACAGAGGGGCTTATATTACTGTGGGGGCTACAGAGGGGCTTATATTACTGTGGGGGCTACAGAGGGGCTTATATTACTGTGGGGGCTACAGAGGGGCTTATATTACTGTGGGGGCTACGGAGGGGCTTATATTACTGTGGGGGTTACAGAGGGGCTTATATTACTGTGGGGGCTACAGAGGGGCTTATATTACTGTGGGGGCTACAGAGGGGCTTATATTACTGTGGGGGCTACAGAGGGGCTTATATTACTGTGGGGGCTACAGAGGGGCTTATATTACTGTGGGGGCTACGGAGGGGCTTATATTACTGTGGGGGTTACAGAGGGGCTTATATTACTGTGGGGGCTACAGAGGGGCTTATATTACTGTGGGGGCTACAGAGGGGCTTATATTACTGTGGGGGCTACAGAGGGGCTTATATTACTGTGGGGGCTACAGAGGGGCTTATATTACTGTGGGGGTTACAGAGGGGCTTATATTACTGTGGGGGGCTACAGAGGAGCTTATATTACTGTAGGGGGCTACAGAGGGGCTTATATTACTGTGGGGGCTACAGAGGGGCTTATATTACTGTGGGGGTTACAGAGGGGCTTATATTACTGTGGGGCTACTGAGGGGCTTATATTACTGTGGGGGTTACAGAGGGGCTTATATTACTGTGGGGGCTACAGAGGAGCTTATATTACTGTGGGGGCTACAGAGGGGCTTATATTACTGTGGTGGGCTACAGAGGAGCTTATATTACTGTGGGGACTACAGAGGGGCTTATATTACTGTGGGGGCTACAGAGGGGCTTATATTACTGTGGGGGGCTACTGAGGGGCTTATATTACTGTGGGGGTTACAGAGGGGCTTATATTACTGTGGGGGCTACAGAGGGGCTTATATTACTGGGGGGCTACAGAGGGGCTTATATTACTGTGGGGTCTACAGAGGGGCTTATATTACTGTGGGGGACTACAGAGGGGCTTATATTACTGTGGGGGCTACAGACGGGCTTATATTACTGTTGGGGTCTACAGAGGGGCTTATATTACTGTGGGGGCTACAGAGGGGCTTATATTACTGTGGGGGACTACAGAGGGGCTTATATTACTGTGGGGGCTACAAAGGGGCTTATATTACTGTGGGGGCTACAGAGGGGCTTATATTACTGTGGGGGCTACAGAGGAGCTTATAGTACTTTCGGGGCTACAGAGAAGTTCATAGTACCCTGTGGGTGCTGCGGATGGAACAGAGGAACTTATAGTACTGTGGGGTTTGTGTAGGGGTTTGTAGTGTGGGTTACAGAGTAGTTTAAGAGCTTATAGCACTGTGGCAGCTATAGAGGATGTTCTATTAAATGGCAGATGCAGAGGAGCCTATTGTACCGATTACTCCCTACTGATCCTCCTCGACCTCTCCGCAGCATTTGACACTGTCGACCACAAACTCCTCCTCAGTATGCTACGCTCCATCGGCCTAAAGGACACTGCTCTCTCCTGGTTCTCTTCCTACCTATCTGACCGCTCTTTCAGCGTCTCCTTTGCTGGCTCTACCTCCCCTCCTCTTCCCCTTGCTGTTGGGGTCCCCCAGGGCTCTGTCCTCGGCCCCTTTCTTTTCTCTATCTACACAGCCCCTATTGGACAAACCATCAGGAGATTTGGCCTCCAATACCACCTGTATGCTGATGACACCCCGCTATACACCTCTGCCCGTGACATCTCTTCACCTTTCCTCCAAAACATCACCGACTGTCTGTCCGCTGTCTCTAACACCATGTCCTCTCTCTACCTAAAACTAAACCTCTCTAAAACTGACTTACTGGTATTTCCACCCTCCACTAACCGACCTCATCCTGACATCTCCATCTCAGTGTGTGGCACCACCATAACTCCTAGACAACACGCCCGCTGCCTTGGGGTCATATTCGACTCCGATCTCTCATTTACCCCATACATCCAATCTCTGGCCCGAACATGTCAGCTGCACCTCAAGAACATCGCAAAAATCCGCTCTTTTCTCACCATCATCCACTCCTGCCTCGATTATTGCAACTCGTTGCTGATCGGCCTCCCCTGCACCAGACTCTACCCTCTCCAATCCATCCTGAATGCGGCAGCCAGGCTCATCTTCCTGTCCAGCCGCTTCTCGGACGCCTCTGCCCTGTGCCGGTCACTGCACTGGCTGCCCGTTAAATACAGAATTCAATTTAAGCTCGCTACCTTCATCCACAAAGCCCTCCACAGTACAGCGCCCCCTATATTGCCTCCCTCATCTCAATCCATCACCCAGCCCGGGCTCTACGCTCGGCAAACGAAACTAGACTGCACACCCCTCTAATTCGAACTTCTCATTCCCGCCTCCAAGACTTCTCCAGAGCAGCACCGGTCCTCTGGAATGCATTACCAAAGGCTACCCGAGCAATCCAGGACTCGCAGAACTTCAGGCATGCTCTAAAAACGCACCTTTTCAGGGAGGCATACCGCATACCCTAAACCGACTCCTCTGTATGCCACCTGATAACATGCTCCCTGACCTACTGACTGCAATCCCTGCTAGCCATCAAAAACTGCCCCTGCAGTCATACTGATCCTGCCGTCACACGGCTAAATGTCTGACCATTGTCTATGTGTATAGAAGTCCTCACTCTCCACCCCGCCATACTGTGCCCATCTCCGCCCCGCCATACTGTGCACATCTCCAGCCCCTTTACCTTCTGTATCACCCCACTATTCGTAGTATGTAAGCTCGTTGGAGCAGGACCCTCACCCCTATTGTTTCCATCAGCTGATTACTATGTAACCGTGGTTCTGTAATGTTTGTACTTTTGTCTTTCTGTATCCCCCGTCTATGTAAGCATGTTGGCGCTATACAAATAAAGATTATTATTATTATTACCGCTGCCATTCTCCACAGTTGGACGTCTCTCTGCTTAGGTCTCCAACTGTATGTATTCCAGCTGAACTGATAAATGGATTTTGCCCTGAATGCCGTTTTTTTATGCCCGCTTTCTGCTATACGAATTAAAAGAGAAATTTTCACCCAGTAGTTTCAGGATTATTCACATAATCTGTGGAGCGCTGCACCGAGCCACCAGTTTTGCACTCCCCTAAAACATTCTTAGCCCAGCGGCCGGTGACCTATGAAGTAATGTGCCCTCCTCCTCCTCAGTGTTCATATGTATATATGTGTTCAGTAAAAGTTAAAAATGACCCTCAGGTTAGGAGCAGTAAATTGATATGTAAGATGGTATCTATGGGGGCTGATCTGCTGCTATTAACCTTTCCTCAGATTTAACTCCTTGGATGCTTTTTAGCTCCGCTCTTTTAGGACAGAGCTGTGATCTGTGACTATAGTTTATCTACAGTTCCTGGTCTGAAGTAGTCTGAGACACACCTCCTGTCTCAACATTGGTTCTGGATGCCTCCACTGCAGCTTGAACCAATGATGAGGCAGTAGGTGTGGCCTCTTCTCTGTTACTGATGCAGAGACAGAAGGGGTCTAGCTTAGTTAATAAGATCAGCCAGATGTCCAGCCTCCTGGATGATGTGGAGGACACAGAGGGAGGGCCATACCATGTGACTCCAACTGAAGACTCCAACACAGCAGGTATGTGTAAGTATTTAGCGTCCCTGCACAACCCCTTTAAGTTATATATAGTAATTTAATATTTTAAAAGCAAAAAAAATTGTATTGACTCACCAGACACTCATTTAACTTCAATATTTTTTTTTCAGAAAAATGAAAACCCTTCCCATCTTGTTTGTTCTTCTCTCTGGATGCTATGCTTTGACAGGTCAGTGCATATGCTATGACTAGCTGATATACCCGGCTTCGCCCGAGTTAATTTGGTACTGGTGTTTATCTGGTGTTCACACAGAAAATCTTCTGAAGTCGTGGTTACTTTAGAGATACCGGAAAAACATATGTTCACCATTTTGCATAGTTCTCTGCGTTACCCAGAAAAAAACACGTGGAGGTAACCATGCGACGTTTCCTTTATATAAAATGACATCAGGAAGTGAGAGAATTAGATTCCATACGTAAAATTTGGACGCTAATTCTTTTGCACTTAGAATTGAATAATCGATTTGGGACCCATAAACTTTTTCTATTTATGACATAATCAATGCCCGTGCCAAATTTCAAGTGTCTATGACATCGGGAAGTGAGAGAATTAGATTTTGTACGTAAAATGTGGACGCTAATTCTTTTGCGCTTAGAATTGAACAATCGAGGTGGGACCCATTAACTTTTCCTATTTATGATGTAATTAATGCCCGTTCCAAATTTCATGTTTCTATGACACCAAGAAGTGAGAGAATTAGATTATGTACGTAAAATTTGGGCGCTAATTCTTTTGCGCTGGAATTAAATAATCAAGTTGGGACCCATTAACTTTTCCTATTTATGACATATTCAATGCTTATGGCAAATTTTATGTTTCTATGACATTGGGAAGTGAGAGATTTAGATTATGTATGTAAAATTTTGACGCTAATTCTTTTGCGCTAGAATTAAATAATCGAGTTGGGACCCATTAACTTTTCCTATGTATGACATAATCAATGCTTGTGCCAAATTTCACGTTTCTATGACACCGGAAAGTGAGAAAATTACATTCCGTACGTAAAATTTGGACGCTAATTCTTTTGCGCATAGAATTGAATAATCGAGTTGGGACCCTTTAGCTTTTCCTATTTATGACATAATTAATGCGCGTGCCAAATTTCATGTTTCTATGACACCAAGAAGTGAGAGAATTTGATTCAGTACGTAAAATTTGGACGCTAGTTCTTTTGCGCTATAATTGAATAATCGAGTTGGGACCCATTAACTTTTCCTATTTATGACATAATCAATGCTCGTGCCAAATTTTGAGTTTCTATGACATTGGGAAGTGAGAGATTTAGATTATGTACGTTAAATCTCGACGCTAATTCTTTTGCGCTAGAATTGAATAATCGAGGTGGGACCCATTAGCTTTTCCTATTTATGATGTAATTAATGCCCGTTCCAAATTTCACATTTCTATGACACCGGAAAGTGAGAAAAATACATTCCGCACATAAATTTTTTTATGCAAATGCTTTCAGCCAAAAATAGTGTAAATGTGCACAGTCTTGTGTTCCTCTCGATCTGCACTATATAACACTTGTGCTTATTATGCAAATGCTTTCGTCCAAAAACAAATAAAAGAATGAAAAATGAGAGGAGGTTTGTTAGTTCCTATATAGTCTGTGTACACCAGTAGCAGTATACTGTATAGAACCGGTAACAGTATGCAGTATACAGCCGGGATGCTTGTGAAGGTTTTGTGCCCACTACTGGTCCCATGCTGCCAATCTGATGATGCACACAAGTGGAGTTGTAGTCCTAAAAAGGACTGTTGGGTTCCAATAATTCCGATCCCATGCCACCTCCG
Source organism: Eleutherodactylus coqui (assembly GCA_035609135.1). NCBI lineage: Eukaryota > Metazoa > Chordata > Amphibia > Anura > Eleutherodactylidae > Eleutherodactylus > Eleutherodactylus coqui. The sequence continues at coordinate 245,820,587 of CM069410.1, read as the reverse complement.
TCACAAAATTACATCAGCCCCAAACGTGGGCATAAAGGGGACTCAGATGCCAGTACTTCTACACATCTCCACAATTGAACAACCCATTCTACAACAAAACATTTTTTGACCCAGAGTGCAGGCGAACCCCTGAAACATTTGTGTACCACGAGTATAGGCGAACCCCTGAAAAATTTGTGTACCAAGACTATATAGGCAAACCCCTAAAACATTTGTGCACCACGAGTATAGGTGAACCCCTGAAAAATTTGTGTACCAAGACTATAGGTGAACCCCAGAAACAATTGCTTTACCAAGAGTAGAGGTGAACCCCTGAAACATTTGTGTACCAAGACTATAGGCGAACCCCTGAAACATTTGTGTACCAAGAGCATAGGTGTACCCTTGAAAAATTTGTTTACCCAGAGTGCAGGTAAAAACCTGAAAATTTTTAACATAGAGCTCGTACTTGCTTAATTTGCTAACAGAGCCTGGAGGCAGCCCTCCGAAAAAATTAGGTTTTACAGAGCCTTTTGGCCCTCTGAAGAATTGGCAGTTCCTCATGCTGACATGCTGGTTTAGGAGGAGGAGGAGGAAGATCAGAGAAGGATAGACCAAGCTACTTCTCACCTTTTTTAGGGTGATAGAGGGTGCATGGTTCTCCTTTTCCAGCGTAAAGAATCTTTGTTACGCTGCTTGCCACCGGTGGTGAAGAGAAGTCAGGGGAAATTTAGTGGTGACACAGTCTGGCTGCGGTGCCATAAAACTGGCAAAGGCCTTGGAGGGTGTTCCCCTTCACTGGACATACTGCCTGTTCACCGTATCTTCCCTGCTACTTGGCCCACTGAACTACGTCCTCTACCGCTAGCGTTGTCAGATGGGAACTTTAGTATCAGCTTTTCCACCAGGGCCTTGTCGTATTGTATCACTCTCGTATTACTTTCCTCTTCGGGAATAAGAGTGGAAAGGTTCTCCTTATACCGTGGGTCGAGGAAGGTGAACACCCAGTAATCTGTGTTGGCCATAATGCATCTAATGTGAGGGTCACGGGAAAGGCAGCTTAACATGAAGTCAGCCATGTGTGCCAGAGTCCCAGTACACAGCACATTGCTTTCCTCACCAGGAGGATGACTCTCAGTCTCCTCCTCCTTCTCTTCAGCCCATACACGCTGAACAGATGTGAAGGAAGTAGCATGGGTACCCTCTGCAGTGTTGGCAGCAGTCTCTTACCCTTCCTACTCCTCCTCCTCCAATATGCGCTGAGAAACAGACTTGAGGGTGGTTTGGCTATCAAGCAATGTATTGTCATCCCCCTTCTGCTGTTCTATTCGCAAAGCGTCGGCCTTAATGCTTAGCAGCGACCTTCTCATCAGGCAAAGCAGCGGGATAGTTACGCTGTTAATGGCCGCATTGCCGCTCACCATTTGTGTTGACTCCTCAAAGTTTCCCAAGACCTGACAGATGTCAGACATCCATGCCCACTCCTCTGTGAAGAACTGTGGAGGTTGACTCGTAAACCCTGGCCAACATGTGCAACGTTGAATTACAGCGTGTGGGCACGTCACACAACAGTCGTGCATTGGCAGCTGGAAGCGATATTGCAGTGTCCTGAGGGTTGCAGCATCTGTGGTGGACTTTCTGAAATGTGCGCACACGCAGCGCACCTTACTGAGCATCTCTGACAAACTGGGGTCATTTTTAAGAAAGCGCTGAACCACCAGATTGAACATGTGGGCCAGGCACGGCACGTGTGTTAGTCTGCCAAGCTGCAGAGCCGCCACCAGGTTACTCCCATTGTCACACACGACCATGCCTGGTTGGAGTTTCAGCAGCGAAAGCCACAAATCTGTCGGTTCGTCAAATGCTGTAACAGCTCTTGGGTGGTGTGCCTCTTGTCACCTAAGCTCAGGAGTTTCAACACGGCCTGCTGACACTTCCCCATGGCAGTTATGCAGCGCCTCGAGCTACTGACTGCAGGCGACGTGCTCACAGATGGTAATTTAGAGGTGAAGGTTGGTGAGGAGGGGGGGTTGGAGGAGGTGGCATAATAAGCCGGAGAAACCATGACCGAGGTAGGACCCGCAATCCTCGGTGTGGGTAGCATGTGAGCGGAACCAGGTTCAGACCCGGTCCCAGCCTTCACCAGGTTAACCCAATGTGCCGTCAGGGAGATGTAGTGTCCCTGCCTGCCAGCACTTGTCCATGTGTCGGTAGTTAAGTAGACTTTCCCAGTAACTGCGTTGGTGAGGGCACGGTTTATATTCTGTGACACGTGCTGGCATAGGACGGGGACGGTGCAGCGGGAAAAATAGTGGCGGCTGGGGACTGAGTACTGAGGGGCGGCCGCCGGCGTGAGGTTGTGGAAAGCCTCCATTTCTACCAGCCTATATGGCAGCATCTCCAGGCTCAGTAGTTTGCATATATGCACGTTTAGCAATTGTGCATGCGGGTGTGCTGCTGCATATTTCCACTTGCGCTTTAATTGTTGGGTTATGGACAGCTGAACGCTGCGCTGGGACACATAGGTGGAGGCAGTGGAGGACCGTGGAGGTGAAGGAGTGGGTGCAGGCTGGGAGATGCTCGTGCCTACATCCTGGGTGGGGGAACACATCTCAGTGCCAGGATGTGACCCAGGGGAAGAGGCAGTATTGTGACCAGCAGGCGGTGAATAGCCTTCGTTCTACCTCGTCGGGTGCTTAGCTATCATATGTCTGCGCATGCTGGTGCTGGTCAGGCTGGTAGTGGTGGCTCCCCTGCTGATCTTGGTGCAGCACAGGTTGCACTCCACTGTTTGTCGGTTGTCCGCGCTCCTATTGAAAAACCTCCAGACCTTCGAAAACCTAGCCCTCTGCACGGGAGCTTGTCGCGAGGAGGTGCTGTGGGTAACAGTTGGGGAATTACTTGCTCTGGCCCTGTTTCTCCCTCTGACCACCCCACTGCCTCTTCCAACCTGTTCTGGTGCTACACTTGCCTCCCCCTTCAGTAGGCTTAGCAACCCAGGTGGGGTCAGTCACCTCATCGTCCACCAGCTCTTCCTCTGAATCCTCAGTCTGCTCCTCCCTCAGACTTACTGCCCTCACAACAACCTCACTGACAGACAACTGTGTCTCATCATCATCATCCACAAATACCTCTTGAGACACTACTTGGAAGTCCCCACCCTCATCACCCTGAGACTGTGAAAGGTCCAAATTTTGGGCATCAGACACGACAAACTACTCAAGTACCTGATGAATCGGTTTTTCCGACTCAGGGCGGGGACCTGAGAACAGTTCCTGGGGGTCTGCCTGTTCTGAATCTCTCCTTTTCCTGGAGTGACCAGGCTGGGAGGAAGGAGGAGCAGCCTGAGGATTCAGAGGAGCAGTGCCTTGGCTAGCGTGAGTGGACTGCATGGAAGACTGGGTGTTGGACCCTTAGCCCTAGTCTTCATCATGTTGTATAAAGCACTTCGTCAAAATGCGAGTTATTTTGCGAACGCTTAAAGGCCAAAATAGACACAATAAACTGTGAATACTGTTGTTAGATAGCGTGGATTGACAGGACACACACACGGGTATATAGCATATGCTTTGAACCCCAAAATATACAGAATAAACAGTGTATACTGTTGTTAGATAGCGTGGATTGACAGGACCCACACAGGGGTATATAGCGTACACTTTCACCCCCCCCCCTAAAAAAATGTAAACTGCGTACAGACAAGTTGGATAGCATGAATTGACGGGACACACACAGGGGTATATAGCGTACACTTAAAGCCCCCCTGTTACGGCAAAAATATATGGCCGTCTAGGGAAAGCGGAGTGTACCTTGTGAATGACGTCATATGACCCATGCTGCGGCGATAGCCTGATGAGGGACAGCAGAGTGTACCTTGTGAATGACGTCATATGACCCATGCTGCGGCGATAGCCTGATGAGGGACAGCAGAGTGTACCCTGTGAATGACGTCATATGACCCATGCTGCGGCGATAGCCTGATGAGGGACAGCAGAGTGTACCCTGTGACTGAAGTCTAGGTGACCCGTGCAGTAGGGCTGCCACACCTAGAGTTCAGTACGTCATATGAGGGAGGCATTAAATGGCAGAGCCCACACAGTTATGGATCCATCAAAGAATTCCCAACAAATCGATGTCGGGCTTCTTTATTTATAGCCCCCTTACATTGGGGTGTCGCAGCATCATTGGACAATTAACTATGCCCGTTTATTGGTTAGTTTCCAATCCAACATTTCTCATAGGTCAACCTAACCCTTCTTCATGTCCATTGGCTACATCTCATTAATACAAAAAATGTCATAGTTCTTTGCACAGGTCTCAATCCGAACTCTGATTGGTTACTTCTCTGTACTGGATACATTCTGATTCTTCATTTACATACCTTCCAGAAACTTCCAAGTCAGCAGTGAATAACCTCTTGACGGAGTGCTGAGAGGCCCAAGTAGCCTCAAAGTTTTTATCTTATCTCAGCATATGTCCCCTTAGCTAAGAATATGGTCACACGATCTGTGCAATACATTTCATGATGATTCTGTGGCGTAATATTTCAAATATCACTTGTGTACATATATCTATATACATATAGGCATACACACATACATGTAAACTCATATATATATATATATACTCTTATATATCCAGTTCATGATTACTTTTATAACTTTGTTACATTATTCTCTATCCTAGTGTGAGGTGTACCCCCCCCCCCCCCCCCTTAGTATCTTGATATTCTTGGTATGGCCCCTTGAGCCAACATGTGGAAGCTTCTCGATATCCTTATCTTATCTAGACATATGTCCCTCAGTATAGTTACACAACCTACAGTGGTTTGTGAAGTAGCTTCTCTGGTATATTTCGATGCTGTCTGTTATTGCGCAGTTTTAATTCAAATAATAATTATCCATAACCAAATATTTTATAATCAGATATTTTCCATTACACCCCCCAAAAATAAGAAAAGGAAAAATGATGGGAGTTTTGTTACTACCTATCTAGTCTCTGTACACCAGTAGCAGTATACTGCATAAAACCGGTAACAGTATGCAGTATACAGCCGGGATGCTTGAGAATGCTTTGTGTGCACTACTGCTCCCAGCCAGCCAAACTGCTGATGCACACAATGAGAGGAGTTGTAGTCCTAGAAAGGACTGTTGGGTTCTTGGAGCAAGGATCCCTGCCTAACCGCAGCCTCTACCCTACACTATCGCTTTCCCTGAATAGCAGCAGGTCTATCCCTCAGCTAATGGAGCATGCATGTGAGGTGAGCCTCAGGGGACCTGAGTTTTTATACTCGTAGGTCACCTGATCAGGCCAGCCAATCACTGCTATAGAGGTGCACAGGGTTGGCACGGCACAGCAGGAGGTGCCAAAGCCTTCCCTGCATGTTCATTGGCTAAAAAATACCGCTAAACATGTGGGGAGGAGAGGATGAAATTTTCTCGATGCACCGCGCGGTGCTCACTCGAGTAACGAGCGCCTTCAAGTATGCTACTACTCGAATGTGCATCAAGCTTAGACGATCATGCTCGCTCATCTCTATTGATGTTCCATCTTCATTCTGAGAGAAACCAGATGCAAAATAGGAATTTAACAGTTCGTCCTTCTCTACATCATTCGTAACCAATTCACCATTTTCATCTCATAAGTATCCAATAGCATCTCTGACTTTTCTTTTGCTTTTGACCCCCAAATCCTTTTTTATTGCTTTTGGCCTCTCTTACAAGCCCCAATTCATTATCAGCTTTATCTTTTCTGACCCTCGCCCTACAGTTTCTGCAGACCCCATTATATTCTTCTTTAGGTATTCCTCCTCTTCCCATTTAATAAACATATGTTTCTTTCTTTTTGACATGTGTACAAGTTCTGTGCTCGTCCATCCGGGTCTCTTTAAATGCTTCCCCTTCTTCCTTCTTCTGCATTTAGGATGAATGCATTGTGGTTTGTATCTATATAAATGGAAGCCCCCTTGAATTGTTTGACACATATGTGTGACTCTTATGTCAGGACTGTCTGTTCCTGGATATTTCCTATTATGCTGTTTTACATCCCTCTGTGTTACTTATGACCTCAGTGCGTGCATCGTATTTCTAGGAATACTATATAATCGTGTAGATGGGGACTCTGGTGGGAGTGCTGAAGCAAGTATATGTTTAAGAGTTACAAGTGTGAATCCCTCTCCAAAATCTGCTGGTCTATATTTGGTTGCCTGGATTTAAACATCTACTGCTGTGTGGATCAGAAGCCGGGGAACAACAGAGTGCAAAAGGATCGCCACCCGTTGCCAGGGGTTGTTCCAACAATTTTACATAGTAAATTATGAAGACAGAGATCTAGTGTCTAGCAACACCTGTTAAAACTGTTATTAAGCCCTTCATGACTGTCAAAACTAAATTTACATTGGGCGGTCATTTATGGGGCAGGCTCGGGAGCTGAGTCCACTCCATACCTGGTGGCTTGATTGGCAACATCAAAAAATGCTATATACTGCAATATTGTAGTATTGCAGTATATAGTACAACAATCAATAATCACAAGTTCAAGTCCCCTGTGGGGACTACATAAAAGTGTTAAAAAATGTCAAAAAGTTTTTTGAAAAGATTATAACCCTTGGAAAGTGGGAATGAAAAGGCAAAAATAAAATTAAAAATCACTGGTCCTGAAAGGGCTAAGTTTCAACTCAATGGTACTGTCCAGAATCCCTGATGATCCAGTGTTCAATATCTGGTCCTTGGTGAACTGGTGTTTTCTCTTGACATCATGATTGGCCATTGAGAACTTAGTGCCTTCTCAATATGCAACGCCTATTATAGAGTCCTGTCCTTGGTCACCCACAAAACCCAATGTCCAATACTCTATTGACCCACGGATTTAATATTCCATTTCTAGTTGCCCTGTTAGTTGGTGTTCATATCTAATTCACTGCTTTGTGTCCTTCTCTTATTTAGATTTGGCCCACAAGTACTGTTGCCGTATTGCTCACCTTCTGATTCAACAAAACCCTTGAGCATCCAGTAGTCTATTAAATAACCTTGATCTGTGTGGTCCACTGTTTTTTATATAAAATGTCTTGTGGTCCTCAAGTTTATGATGGCGATCTGTGGATAAAGTGGTTGTCCATGGAGGTGACAACGTTACACCGCATTTACCGTGTCAGAACTTCCACTTCTAGCCTGGTTACAACACCGAGTCACTTGATATGTACCCTCTTTTTGTTCGTCATGTCAGCAGAGATCCCAGTCAATCTAGAGAATGGGGGTCCCATGTCCTACTATGCCTATCACTTGGGAGCGCTTCTATCCACTGCAGAGATGTCAATGTGACTGGATCGCTGACCGAGCATGCATGATTGGCACTTCATTTATTTCAATGGGGCTGATGGAAATAGCTGATCTGGTGTCACTTGGCTATATCCACACTGCCATTGAAAGTGAAAAGAGTGCTGGTGCCCTCCATGTAGTCTACTCCTCACCGTAGAGGGTGCAGTAAACCCCCAGTGAGGAGGACGGGGCACATGGGATGCCTGTTCTCAAGATTGGTGAGGGTCTCAGCAGTGAATAGGGAATAACTTGTAATTGTGGTACAAACACTTTAATTGTGCAGAAGAGAATCCTGGTGGCCTAGTGGGTTAATATATACAATCATCGATGGTAGGATTTAATATAAATCTAGATGTGATGGTGATGATATAATGATTGTTATTGTTATTACTGCAACTTTATGTTCTCTCCTTTGGTCTAGGCCAAAATATCCTTCTTTTCCCTAAGCAATCAGTCACTGACTATGTGATTCTGAGGCCAACTGTGAAACAAGCTTTAAGACAACTTACCGTATGTCTGCGCTCCTATACCGGCCTCCAACGAGAACATTCTCTTTTTTCCTTGGCCACGCCTGGAAAAGACAACGCTTTCCTTATTTATCCATATCCACCAAACAAGATTTCCATCTCCATAAATCAAGAAGATCTTTACTTTAATGTGGATCCTGATGTTCTAGACTGGAAACAGACTTGTGTTGCTTGGGACTCCAAGACCGGACTGCTCCAACTGTGGATCAATGGCAAGCGTTACCCTAGAAGAGTTACTGCAAGCAGATCCCCTATAGGACCTCAGATGAGTGTCATCCTTGGGCAGGAACAGGACAGTTTTGGTGGGAAGTTTGAGGCAGGCCAATCTTTTGTTGGTGAAATGTCTGATGTCAATATGTGGGATCACGTTCTCTCCACCAAGACCATTTCTCATTATCATCTTTGTAAATCTGGAAATATCTTTAGCTGGGCAAATGGAACTAAGGAGATCAGAGGGGGCGTCATGGCCTTGAAAAATTAACTCAATGCTATATGTTTAACTAATCTTCTGTCATTGTATGCAATATGCTAATTACTATATCTGAAGTATATGCATTTATTACTAGATGTATGTGGTGGGCCCTCCACTGATATCATGTGTATACTTCATCTGGGATTCTTCTACATCAGTGTTGTCCAGCTCCGGTCATCAGGGACCCCAACAGGTCATGTGTTCAGGATATCCTATAGTAAGAACCCCTGTGGTAATGTGTGAGCACTGACAATAATGACATCACCTGTGCAACACTGAGGAAATCCAGAAAACATGACCTGTGGGGCCCCTGAGGACTGGAGTTGGGCAGCACTGGTCTATATACTCATGTTCACAAATTAATAAACGATCGCTTTGCTACAGCAGAACCTTTCTCTATTTTGTCCTGAAATAAAACCCCTGTAAGAACTCTCTGGGCGTCATACACAAGACTCAGCCAATCCATGGGGGCTCCCACCAGGAGGCCTGAGACTGCTGCTTCTGCAGGACCTCAGAGGGGCAGCGCTAGGGTTGCTACCCTGGTAGTTTTTTCATTTACTAGCCATTTAATTGGGCAATAAAAAATAATTGCCATCTGTGAACCGGCCGGACAACAATCCTACAAACCATTCGCTCACTTGCTCACAGTTCTGGTCTGGCGGTGGTGGCAGCTGCTACTGCTAGAGGATACTATTACTATTGGGGACACTATGGGAGTCACTACTACTGCTAGAGCCACTATGGGGGGTCACTATTACTACTGGGGCCCCTAACAGGGGTGCTACCACTACTGGGGCCACTATGATATGGGGCATGGCTGTATGAATAGGGGGTGCAAAGGATGCGATTACACCTTGGCCCAGGAGCCCTAGAGGGCCTATAAAGTCTCTCTTCCTCAAATTGCAAACCAATGCCACCAATTAAACTTTATAGTTGGGGGCCCAGCAGCTTCAAGTTATGTCTCTGATATGGGGGTCACTACTATTACTGGGGTCACTAAAAGGGTCAGTATTTCTACTGGGGCCATTAAGGGGGTCACCATTACTATTAGGGCCACTAAGAGCGGCACTTACTATTGGGCCATTACTAGGGGCTGTATTACTCTGTCATTTCAGACCAGTTCAATGGTTCAAACAGGTATTCGGTATTTAGTCTATTGGCACTTTCAATGTCTTTAAAATCAGTGGGGTGTTTTGTCAGGGGAAGAGGGGCATTTTAAATTTCGCCTCAGGCAACATAAAGGCTTGGGGCACTCTAGAGCCAATCCCCATTCCCCTACCTTTTCATAAAGTTGGAGCTTTTACAACCTGGTGTTAGTGTTTAAAACAGTGAATGTTCTGCTAGTGGTGCTCTACAAGAAGGATGTGCCAATGGTGGTCATAGCATATCCTTGTCCGTGGTTGGACAGGAACCAATATGCAAGATCCCAATAACGTAACCCTTTGGCATCCCCTGATGTAAATACACAGTGCTGTGAGTCAGTACTTAGCCACCAGTGCCGTATATCTCCAGTGCTGTGACCACGGGGGCACAGGGGGTTGGCCTGTGTGATCACATGACAAGGACAGCTGTGATTGACCCTTACAATCAATAGTGATCAAGGCATCAAAAAAGAGTCTCATGTTATTCCTTCATCTTTAACGGACCATCATGAGCCTAACAAAGATCCCCAGGACATTCCTAAAATAATCCTTGTTAGGCCATACCTGAGGTATCCCCAAACAGTTGCTTGTATATTGTACATGCACAAGTGGAGGTGTAACATGAATGTCTTGGACCCCAATGCAAAAGCTTTAGCAGGGCCCCACCTAACATGTGCCATTTATAATAATATAGCAGTGAGCCGTTTGGCCCCTCAGACACCAGGGCCCGGAAGGGATTACTAGCTCTGCACCCCCTATTGTTACTCCACTGTACAGGCAGTAATGCATTAAAATACATAGACATTCCAGTGCATTATATCGAAAAATAACATTGAAAAGTAAAACCTTCCTTGTAGAACAAAAAAACCCCAAAAAGATAAAATGTAATTAAATATCAAAAACAACAAACAGGCAAATAAAAGAATAACTACGATTACTTTTTAGAAAAAAACTGTTTTTATTATATAAAAGTCACAAAAATACATAAATTATATATTCCCTGAAAGGGGTTGTTGCACTTAAAACTATTTATGTGCTGTCCTTAGAATTAGGTACCGATAGCAGATTGGTGGGAGTACAAAGCCTGGGAACCCTGGCGACCAGCTGATCCCCAGAAGCTTACAGCTCTTTACATTGTCTAGTGGCCCAGATTGGTACTGCAGGCTAAGTCCCAATGAAGGGAATGGGACCTAACATGTAAAGGTACCTTTACATGGGGTCATTGTCGCCCAAATCTCTGGAAACAACAAATTTGGGCTATAGTTGTTCCTGGTAGATGTGACCACCAGTAAGGCGCTGAGTGAGAAATCTATCACTTGTTGGAGTCATTTGCTTTTTAGCGCACCTAAAGCCAAGTGATTATCTCTGAATGACTGCTTGTTTGAAGTGAATGGAGGCGGGCGGCCACAAGGGATCTCCGGCGTGTGCCGGCTCCATTGTTGAATGACTACCACTCCTGTGTGGAAGCATAGGGATGATAGTCTGTAAGACAGCTGTCGGGCGTTTATGCACCCGAGTCTCATGTAAAGTCACCTTAATACCAATCAGTACCAGTGCGTAATGTATGGCGCTGTCTGCTTCCGGCAGCATGACAGTTTGGGCGGTGGACCACTGCTGATCTGCTTCCGATGACCAATCCTGACGATAGGTCATCAATAGCTAGAAGTGGGACAACTATTGGAGAACTATAAAAAAAATAAACAAAAATAAGCAATGACAGAATAGAATGTTTTGCACACAGCGTAAAAAGTCTAAATACTATATACACAAAAAAAACATTGAAAGGAACATCAGCAAGAACTTTTTTTTTAATTACTGCATGGGTCCAGGAGACCATGTTCGCTGTGGGGCTCTTTTATCTTCTATGTTTGCCTCTGTTTTTATCACTTTAGTCCATAAGTATAACTCTCAGACGTAGTCGGTCAAGTATGATCAGCTTCAGCTTGGTTCCAACCTTGTGGTTTCTGCTTATCAATATCAATAATGAAAGAGTCAAAGATTATTATGGCACCATAACAGCAGGAGAAAGCTGGTCCAATGCTTAAGTGTAACATCAAGGAAGAAACATATGAAACATTTAGGATCACCAACAAAGTTGTGGTTTTAATGGCGTAAATATGAGGCTTTATGGTAGGAATTGTAGATCCCACCATAGAGACTTGGAGTCTTCTCATATGTAGACAAAGAGAAACCCTGAGCTGAAAAACAGCATAAACCACAATAAAGACACTAGAAGGGCTCCCACCCACTGGCGATATTTTCTCTACTGAGATGCGATTCTAAATTCAAAGTCTCGCATCGCAGTGCGAGAAAAAATTTGGCATGACGCCGGGATATCAGCATCACGCTGACATATCGCCAGTCTTTTCAATGGGGCCAGCAGCAGCACTAGCCCCATTGAAAAGAGATGGAGAATGCCGGGGACTTCTGCCACAGCTGTCACAGCTGTGACAGCTGTGGCAGAATAAATAGCTAAGGGCTATGTGTGATTGGCTGAGCGCTCAGCCAAAAGCTAAGCAGTAGCTGCTATTGGCTGAGCCCTCAGCCAATCTGCACAGCCCTTTCAGGAGGCGGGGATTTTTAAATCCCCGACTGCTGAAAGAGCTCAATAGCAGTGGCGGGGAGCCAGCAGGAGGACGCGGCTGAGAGCAGGAGAGGTGAGTATAATTTTTTAAAATTGTTTTTTACACTTATTGATGATTATCGGAGAAGAGCTTATATTTCAAGCCCTTCCCCGATAATCATTTCGCGGGGCTTGGCTGAAACCATTGATTTCAATGGGATCGGCAGCAGTGACGATCCCATTGAAAGCAATAGAATAGAATGCCGCGGACTTCTGCCACAGCTGTGGCAGAAGTCCGCGGCATTCTCCCTTTGCTTTCAATGGGGCTAGTGCTGCTGTCGCTAGCCCCATTAAAACCATTTGTGATATGCCGGTTCTATACTGGCCTCTTTCTTGTGCTGCGATGCGAGATTTTTCTCGTGCTCTCGCAGCGCAAGAAAGAAAATATCGCCAGTGGGTGGGAAACCCTAAGATAGCATTGAGTTGTGGCGAAAAGACGAAGATACTTGGTCATTGCCTCAGGGTCATACAATAACCATAACATTGAGTTTTGAGGTAAACCATATCCAGAAGAGTAAAATACCAATGGAAAGCTAACGAGAAGAGATCCCAACACCGAAAACAGTAGGAGCCATGGGAATATCCTGGGAAATCTTCTCTGTAAACAGATATTCCATGTTTTGTTGAGGTTTACAATTTTTAGACAGAAGTGAACACTAAGCCAAGTGGAGAAGAAGAGGGTGCAGGACATTGTGGCCAGCTTAACCCTTTGCAATCCAATTTTGGATTCAGGGTTTCCTAGGCGGCTTTCTCTTTCTGCCATTATACAATGATGCCATCTGCTGGCTAGAGCCAGTACTGTGGTATCAGACATGCTGGAGAGGCCCCCAACAACAGAGGGGCCAGTAATATACAGTAAGAATACCCTGCAAGACATCTTCTGACATTGGAGCTGCCCAGCCTTCAATCAGAATGTCTGAAGACGTCAGACAGTGGATTGGAAAGGGTTAATCAATGAAATAGTGAAGTCATTGGACGTCATAATATGAGGCTTATCCAGAAATCTAAGAAAATCCGGCACGACTTGCAAAAGTCCACGTAGCAGGTTACAAAGGCTAAGACCGCAGAAAAGTTGATCCTTTATGTCCAGACCTTTTTCCCTTATCAAGCCATGCATGTACACCATCAATAGGACTAAGTGTCCTGGGACCGCAACAAGAAGGTAAGCCACATGTGTCGCCATGGTAACAATTTCTCCAACATGTAACATTATGAACAGGTCACTCTTCACAGGTTTAGTCGAGTGATCAGACTGACCGATACACCTGTTCTTTAATCCAAACATCACCTGTGTCAACACCGTACTCAGGTAACACACAGCACCGATGTACAGAAATTCCCAGTCTTTCTAGTTTGTAATTTAAACTTATTTGCAAAAAGATAACTAAGAAATTTGCATAGGTTTCCATAAACAGATGGTCACATCTGATTAATTTAAAGGGGCACATGAACATTTCCTTGGCAATGGGGGGAGGGGGACCTAGCTTCACAGGCGACTCAGAGGCCTCAAGCTGACAGATCTGCAGACACTGCGATAACGATTTTTACAATCTCTTTCTCTCCTGTTGTTACATCATCTGTGTGTGTGTCTGTGCACACATTGTAGTGGGTTTATTAACCATTTAGCCAGAATGACTCTGAATGCCAGATTCAGCCTGGGAAAGCAGAGGGACGGACATTCAGATAGTGCCTCCCTGCTGATTGGACCAGAGATGTGCAATGCAGCATTGGAATTCAAGGCGACAAAGTTCAGAACAGTGACAGTGCATGAATACAACATTCTAGTTTGTCCAATTATCCCAAAGATGCTCGATGGGATTGACATCCAGACTTAGGGTTGGGCAATGAAGTTTGCAGACGTACTGCTCCTCAAACCAAGTCTCAACACTGTGTGTTGTATGACATTGTGCTCAGTCATGTTGGTACGGACACGGAGCTGTGCCAAAGTACGGTCACAGGGTAGATAATGCCACATTGTCCAGAATGTCTCTGTACCCACTAGTGTTAAGGGTGGATTTCACTATAACCAATGACCCTAGTCCTTCCCATCCAATTTGCATATCCCCTTTGCCTGATAGCACAGAATTGGTGGATGTCCCAATACTTTTGTTAACATAGTGTAAATTTATGGAGCATGGTCTTTAAAGGGGTTATTCAATGCCAAAAAACATGGCTACTTTCTTCCAGAAGCAGTGCCACACCGTCCATGGGCTGGATCTGCTATTTTTGCTCAGCTTCAGTACAATGAATGTGGCTAGGCTGCAGTACAACCTGTAGATAGATGTGGTACTGTTTCTGAAAGAGTAGCCATGTTTTCTAGTCTTAAACAGTTTTAAAGGGGTTTTCTGTTCTCAAGATAGGTCATCAATAGATAATCACTAAGGACCCGCTGTATGGGATCCCCGGCGACCACCTGATCGCCCAACCCGTTGTACTGGCAGTGCATCATAAGAGACATGGCCAGTAAAGGCCAAGCTGCCTTTATTCTTATTAAATGGGAGCTGAAGCAGCTATTACACATCTGCAACCCTTCGCAGTGTCGAAGGTGGAACTGCCGGAACTATAATAGCGGCTTCAGTTTCCATTGCTTTCAATAGAAGTGAACTTCTAAGGCCACTTCTGGTCCGATCTCCTATAACGCAAGTCCGTCTGGCTGCACTGACATCAGATGATCAGATGATCTCTGGGAATCCCCTATGGCAGATCTGCAGTGGTTACTGACCCTAGTCATTAGTCAGTGGATAAGTCATCAATATTTTTTTTTCCAGAAAACCCCTTTAGCAGGTTAAACAGTTGCAAACTCCAGGGGCGATCAAAGTACATTGGTGTCCACAAATGAGAAAGCAAATTGGCTTCAATGACTTTGTAAACTTTCTACATGAATGACATATTCTACATCGGGCGATTTTGGAGTTAGTGATGATGTTCCAGTCTCATTACTAGTGGTCTAGGATGGTATAATGTTTAATACCTATAGTTTAGTATCTAGCACGGACAGAGTGTTAGAACGACTGAAAGAACGCCTACAGCGAGAACTGTTGATGAACGCTCCTTCTGCAGAATTTACAACAATGGGGCTAGAAACGAGCAGATGCGTCCTGGTCTCATGGATAGAGAAGCAAAACTGCCAGAGTGAAAGAGTTATGAAGCCGTGTTGTCTGAGCCAAGTCGTGTTACGTCTGTTGCTGTTAGATGTAAGTTGGCATCCGAGATGTAGTCATCCTCTGACTTTTCGAAAGAACTGCAGCAATTACACTTTCATTGTCCCCCGGGCTGACTACAGTATCGCCTTGTATTCACCCCCTATGGCTGTAGAGTACAGAAAGTTCTTGATGACCTGTTTTGCCAACTGGCAAACAACAAGTTTAGATATGGCTTTAAAGAAGGACAAGTGGGTTGATACAACACAATTTATTAAAACAAATGAATAAATGATCAAATGAAACAAAGTTACATAAAAAGAGGTGATATTGCTTAATGTTTACAATGATTCTCTACAGGTATAATACATCCAGCAAGTGATAAGACATAAACACACTTTACAATACAAAAGACTTACAAACTGCATCCCTTAGGAGCTTTCCTTAAACACTTCTGCCTGCTGAGGTGCTCAGCCAATCACAGGCAGCTCTCGCCCGTCATTCATTCGGGGAGAGCTGCCTGTGATTGGCTGAGCACCTCAGCCAATCACATTCAGCTCTTTCAGCAGGTGGGGATTTTAAATCCCTGCTTACTGATAGATCAGCACCACAGTGCAGGGGACAGCAGGAGGAGACGCAGCTGAGCCCCAGCAGCTGAAGGGAGGTGAGTATTTTTTTTTTGCTTTTACAGCACTTTTACTGGATTTTCAGAGAAGGGCTTATATTTAAAGCCCTTTCCTGAAATCTATTGACGGGGTGCTGACAGCAGAATCCTCCACCGCAGCTGTCATGTGTGACAGCTGCGGCAGAGAATTGAAGAATTCCTTTGCTGTATCTGTCACAGATGTAGCAGCAGGAAATTCTTTTAACTACTGGGGATGAAGGAAACATCTGCCACATGCAGCAGATGTGTTCTTCATCCCCGCGTGGGTCACGGCAGCGGCAGACAGGCAAGTATATTTTTTATTTTTTTACACTAAAATTTTTCTTTTTAGGGAAGCCCTTCCCTGAAAAAGAATGCAGGGGTGCCGGCAGACAGTGTTGTCAATGGAGCTGCTGGCAGCAGCCGCAGCTCTATTAAAAACACTGCACAGACCTGCATTCACGTGAGTTTTTGGACGTACATGGGTGCGCACCTATGTATGCGCAAAAACACGCTCGTGTGAAGCCACCCTTAGAATTCGGGGCCTAGTAGATATATTAAAGCTTGCTCAGATAGATAGATACATAGATGGAATATAAAATCAAGGATTAATGGCTACAAAATTGCCATAAAATATTTCCATTACATGACCAAGCTGGTGAGTACCCTTCACCATGACAGGATGCTGTTGATTTCCATGCCCTCCCATTGGTGAAGAGACAATCCACACTAAACCCTCAGTGACCGGCCCCCAGACCTGGGGACACTTTTACACTTTGACGAAGCCCAAATGGTTCGATATAATCACCACATAAGTGTTCTCCTTGGGAAGTTCTGCAGACAAAACCTAATGGGGTTGGTTACAAATGTGTTTATGAAACATTGTCCTAAGGTTTCCTAGAATGTCAATGAAAACACAATTGGGTTGAAAAACTTATTTTTAAACCATTTGGGAAATAGTTTTTCATCTGTGCGGTGTGATCAATAACTCATGGCCATACTGTTAGTCTGCCTTATATCTGCTTGAAGGAGTTACTCCCATCTTTTGTAGGATCTGATACAACATAGCTAGACAATATGGCCATGTACATCATTACCGATTGTTACTGCTAAAGCCTAAGCACTGGTTCAGTACCTTTACCAGGACCGTATCCAATTTTTTGGTTCCCTTGATTATAAAGTAAAAGCTAAATATATGGCATGTAGAGATGAGAATACTGAATAGATGCAATGTATTTTTATCCTGTTCGTGACGCCAAGATAGCTCCACCCTGCAGCGTCCGAGGAGTGGGCCCTCAGCCTAGGAGACAGCGGGATAGAGTTTGGGCCTTGTAATGGGACTCTACAAATTCCCACCCTGAGGGTAGCAAGGGGACCTTCCAAGGAACTGAGCCCAGGCTATTAAATGGAGTAAACTATCTATCCTGTGAAGGGCCTTTTTAAATTGTATAAAAGCAAAGCTGGGAATGGTTGGCAGTGCCATCTTTACTTAATACTCCAACAGTAACAGTCCAACATAATACGAAGACCAATACAGTGATAGGGAGGCAAAACTCAGGATGAAGATTGAGACCACAGTCCTTGTTATCTGTGTGACTCTTTCTTACTTGTACGAAATCTCAACCGCTCACCATACAGTCCTAAAGGCAGCATTCAGCACTGTTTGGTACACTCCTTCCATCCGTTCATTCTAGGAAACTCCTGGGTGTCCCAGGGCAACGTCTAATATACCGCTCAGTTTCCTTCATCATTCCACGCACATACCATTCGGTGTCTGTGCCGGTCCAAGCAACTTTTCTCCAAAACCTCCCTCACATTCTGCAAACATTAATATCAAGCATGGTCAGGTGACCACAAATTTACAACATAAAACGATACATTTCCAGACAGAGACAGCTCATTTGCAGACATTAACCCTTTCATTCCTGCAAACACCAATACACGTTCTGCTGAATTATTCTACATTCGAAGATAATATACAAGACAATACAGACTCCATATAGCATGAATTTCTGAGGGGCCTTAATATATATTAGGAATAGAAATATATAAGAAAGGATTGCCACTAGAGATGAGCGAGCACACCCGTCTGAGCGTGATGCTCGTTCGAGTACTAGGGTACTCGAGATGCTTGTTACTCGAGTCGAACACCACGCGGTACTCGAGTCAATTCCATTTCCTTCCCTGCATGTTTAGCGCCACTGTCTAGCCAATAGACATGCGGGGAAGGCATTACCACTTCCTCCTGTGACGTGCCAGCCCTATCCCACCCCACAGCAGTGAGTGGCTAACTTCATTTATAACATTCTATGTCTGCAGTGCATTATACGGAGGAGTCACCGCTAAACAGTACTGTAATATTACCGGGGCCACTGCAAAGTATTTCAGCTCTGCCACTGTGCAGAGCGTCTCACAACACCCTTTCCTTGGTGGCATTGAGATAGCCGCAGTTACCAGCACTATCCACTGGCTTTAGAGTCTTCTCCCACTCCACACAGCCTCTATTACCTACAAGTCTCTGCGAGCAGTAAATTACCCTTAGGTATTAGTGCAAGACAGCGGGTTAATTTTTTCAACTCACAGAATAGAGCCTTCGCTATCTACAAGTCTCTGTGTGCGGTGAATTAAGGCCCATTTGTCAGTGCTGTACAGTGGGGTAATTTATTTGGGCCCTGCTGTATTCTTAATCCGCCATGATGAGGAGTAGGGGTAAGGGTCGAGGACGTGGACGTGGACGCGGACGGGGACGTCCAAGTGAGGGTGTGGGCACAGGCCGAGTTCCTGGTCGTGGTGAATCACAGCCGGCTGCTGCGGGATTAGGAGAGAGGCAAGTTTCTGGGGTCCACAGATTCATATCACAATTTACGTGTCCGCGTGGTAGACCTTTATTACAAAGAGAGCAGTGTGAGCAGGTCCTGTCGTGGATGGCAGAAAATGCATCCAGCAATGTATCAACCACCCAGTCTTCTACGCAGTCCACTATTCCCAGCCTAGGGACTGCAACTCTGAATCCTCTGGCTGCTGCTCCTCCTTCCTCCCAGCCTCCTCATTCCATGAAAATGACATATTCTGAGCAGGCAGACTCCCAGGAACTGTTCTCGGGTCCCTACCATGAGTGGAAAAACTGGTTCCTCTCTCACCTGAGGAGTTTGTCGTGACCAATGCCCAACCTTTGGAAAGTTCACGGAGTCCGGGTGATGAGTTTGGGGACTCCTGGCAACTGTCTCAAGAGCTTTTTGTGGGTGAGGATGATGATGAGACACAGTTGTCTGTCAGTGAGGTAGTAGTAAGGGCAGTAAGTCTGAGGGAGGAGCGCACAGAGGATTCGGAGGAAGAGCAGCTGGACGATGAGGTGACTGACCCCACCTGGTTTGCTAAGCCTACTGAGAACAGGGCTTCAGAGGGGGAGGCAAGTGCAGCAGCAGCAGGACAGGTTGAAAGAGGCAGTGGAGTGGCCAGGGGTAGAGGCAGGGCCAGAGCGAAGAATCCCCCAACTGTTTCCCCAAGCACCCCCTCGCGGCAAGGTGTTCAAAGGTGTGGATGCTTTTTAGTGAGAGCGCGGACGACCGACGAACAGTGGTGTGCAACCTGTGTTACTCCAAGATCAGCCGGGGAGCCACCACTACCAGCCTCACCACCACCAGTATGCGCAGGCGTATGATGGCCAAGCACCCCACAAGGTGGGACGAAGGCCAGTCAATGCCTCCGGGTCACACCACTGCCTCTTCCCCTGTGCCCCAACCTGCCACACTGATCCAATCCTCCTCCCAGGACACAGGCACGACCGCCTCCCAGCCTGCACCCATACCCTCAGCTCCACTGTACTCCACTCCATCCAGCAATGCCTCTCAGTGCAGCGATCAGCTATCGCTAACACAAGCGTTGGAGCGAAAGCGCAAATACGCCACCACCCACCTGCACGCACAAGCTTTAAATGTGCACATTGCCAAATTAATCAGCCTGGAGATGCTGCCGTACAGGCTTGTGGAAACGGAGGCTTTCAAAAACATGATGGTCCCCAGTCGCCACTATTTTTCCTGTGTGCCGTCCCAGCCCTACACCAGCACGTCTCCCGCAACATAAATCGTGCCCTCACCAATGCGGTTACTGGGAAGGTCCACTTAACCACGGACACGTGGACAAGTACTGGCGGGCAGGGCCACTATATATCTCTCACGGCACATTGGGTGAATTTGGTGGGGGCTGGGACCGAGTCAGAGCCTGGGACCGCTCACATCCTACCCACACCCAGAATAGCGGGTCCTACCTCGGTGCTGGTATCTTCAGCGTTTTATGCCACCTCATCCAAACCCTCTCCCTCCTCCGCCACCTCTACCTCTCAATTAAGAAGTGTGAGCACGTCACCAGCAGTCAGTATCGCGCGGTGCGGCAGCGCAGTGGTGGGCAAGCGTCAGCAAGCCGTGCTGATAATTAATCGGCTTAGGTGACAAGAGGCACACGGCCCCCGAGCTGTTGCTGGGTCTTA
Organism: Eleutherodactylus coqui; assembly: GCA_035609135.1. Taxonomy (NCBI): domain Eukaryota; kingdom Metazoa; phylum Chordata; class Amphibia; order Anura; family Eleutherodactylidae; genus Eleutherodactylus; species Eleutherodactylus coqui. The sequence goes on along the minus strand of CM069410.1, from coordinate 245,800,259 downwards.
CAGAGCAGACCGACCTCTGGCTTTCGCTGCTGAGCCTCCAACCGGGCATGGTCGTGTGTGACAACGCCCGTAACCTGGTGGCGGCTCTGCAGCTCGGCAGCCTCACACACATGCCATGCCTGGCCCATGTCTTCAATCTGGTGGTTCAGCGGTTTCTGAAAAACCAACCCCACTTGTCTGACCTGCTCGGCAAGGTGCGCCGCTTCTGAGCACATTTCTGCAAGTCCACTACAGATGCTGCCACCCTGAGGACCCTGCAACATCGGTTTCAGCTGCCAGAGCACTGACTGCTGTGCATCGTGCCAACACACTGGAATTCAACGCTGCACATGTTGGCCAGGCCGTACGAGCAGCATAGAGCAATAGTGGAATACTAGCTGCAACATGGGCGGCATAGTGGTAGTCAGCCTCCCCAATTCTTTACTGAGGAGTGGGCATGGATGGCAGATATGTGCCAGGTCCTCGGAAACTTTGAGGAGTCTACCCAGATGGTGAGCGGTGATGCTGCAATCATTAGCGTTACCATCCCGCTGCTTTGCCTGCTAAGAAGTTCGCTGCAAAGCATAAAGGCTGACGCTTTGCGGTTGGAACAGGAGCCAGGGGATGCCAGTATATCGCTTGATAGCCAGACCACCCTCACGTCTATATCTCAGTGCGTTTCGGAGGAGGAGGGGGAAGAGACAGCTGGGCACACTGCAGAGGGTACCCATGCTGCTTGCCTCTCATCTGTTCAGTGTGTATGGGCTGTAGAGGAGGAGGAGGAGGATCCTGAAAGTCATATTCCTAGTGAGGACAGCGATGAGTTGCGTACTGGTACCCTGGCACACATGGCTGACTTCATCTTAGGCTGCCTTTCTCGTGACCCTCGCATTAGACACATTCTGGCCAACACGGATTACTGGCTGTACACCCTTCTCGACCCACGGTATAAGGAGAACCTTTCCACTCTCATTCCCGAAGAGGAAAGGGGTACGAGAGTGATGCAATACCACAGGGCACGGGTGGAAAAAGTGATGCTAAAGTTCCCATCTGACAGTGCTAGTGGCAGAAGACGCAGTTCCGAGGGCCAAGTAGCAGGGGAGACAGGATTAGGCAGCATGTCCAGCGCAGGCAGAGGAACACTCTTCAAGGCCTTTGCCAGCTTTATGGCTCCCCAGCAAGACCGTGTCACCACTCCCCAGTCAAGGCTGAGTCGGAGGGAGCACTGTAAAAAGATATTGAGGGAGTACGTAGCCGATCGTACCACCATCCTCCGTGATGCCTCTGCTCCATACAACTATTGGGTGTCAAAGCTGGACACGTGGCACGAACTTGCGCTGTATGCCCTGGAGGTGCTGGCCTGCCCTGCCGCTAGCGTCTTGTCAGAGGGTGTTTAGTGCAGCCGGGGGAATCATCACGGATAAGCGTACCCGCCTGTCAACTGCCAGTGCCGACATGCTTACACTCATAAAGATGAACAAAGGCTGGATTTCCCCAGACCTCTCTTCTCCACCGGCGGAGAGCAGCGGAACCTAATGATTCTTTTCGCTGCAACCAGAGAAAAAAGCATTCTCTATCATTGTAGAAAAATTGGGAATTAGCTTTGTCAATCACTCTCGGATATTATTACTCCTCCTACTCCTCCTAAAACAGCATGTCATCACGCTGAACTGCCAATTTTTCTGCAGCCCAAAAGGCTCTGCTTATAATATTTTTACAATTTTTCAAAGTTTCAAAAGTATTGATACTTTACCAGAAACCAATTTTTTTTTCACAGGGCTGCCTCCAGGCTCTGTTACAAATTAAGTAACAGGAAGCTGTATCTTTAAAAAATGTTTCTGGGTTTCACCTGCCCTCGCGGTTGAGCAATTTTTCAGGGGTGCACTTGTACTCTTGGTACACCAATTTTTCTGGCCCTCGCCTATACTGTTATCTAACTAATTTTTCCGGCCTTCGCCTACACTCATGGTGCAGAAATGTTTCAGGGGTTCGCCTATACTCTTGCTACAGAAATGTAACAGGGGTCTGCTTATACTTCTGCTACAGAAATGTTACAGGGGTCTGCCTATATTTTTGCTTCAGAAATGTTACAGGGGTCCGTGTAATACCATCTTTGTGCACTGACAGCATAGGCGAGCCCAAGGAACTCAAAGACTTCACCTTGCGGTGTTGAGCTATCTGACACCTACACAGAATGAATTGTGTGTGGACACATGGATTTCCCATGGCTATGTAACTCAGGGCACCTTGGGTAACATAAGGTGAAGGCTGGGACCGAGTCTGACCAGAGCCCGCTCACATATTTTCCACACAGACTATAGCGGGCCCTGGTCATGGTTTCTTGGCCTTGTAATGCCACCTCCTCCTCCTGCTTGGGGTCAGGGGATCAGCACTGGGCAACATGTATTTTCTCTCGTGTTACCACAGTTATCTGAGACACTAGTTTGGGCCATGCAAAAAGAGTGTTACTGCATTAATGAGACGTTCACTGCTGTACTAGCATTGGAGTCCGCTTTATGCCCACGATTGATGAGGGTGTGGGCAGAGGCCGAGGTCCTCGGAGGAGTGAAAGTCTGCCATGTTTGGGTACTGTAATTGCTTCATGTTTAATACTTTCCTTGGGTTCCTTTGGCTCGCCTATGCTGTGGGTGCACAAAGACTTCCCATAGTAGTGTTTTACCTGTCTGGCACAAATACACTGACTGACTTGGGTAGGGTGCAGAGTGCAGATGGCTTTCCCCTTGTGGTGTTGAGTGAGATATCTGACACCTACACAGAATAAATTGTGTGGGGACACATGGATTTCCCATGGCTATGTAACTCAGGGCACCTTGGGTAACATAAGGTGAAGGCTGGGACCGAGTCTGACTAGAGCCCGCTCACATATTTTCCACACAGACTATAGCGGGCCCTGGTCATGGTTTCTTGGCCTTGTAATGCCACCTCCTCCTCCTGCTTGGGGTCAGGGGATCAGCACTGGGCAACATGTATTTTCTCTCGTGTTACCACAGTTATCTGAGACACTAGTTTGGGCCATGCTAAAAGAGTGTTACTGCATTAATGAGATGTTCACTGCTGTACTAGCATCGGAGTCCGCTTTATGCCCACGATTGATGAGGGTGTGGGCAGAGGCCGAGGTCCTCGGCGGAGTGAAAGTCTGCCATGTTTGGGCACTGTAATTGCTTCATGTTTAATACTTTCCTTGGGTTCCTTTGGCTCGCCTATGCTGTGGGTGCACAAAGACTTCCCATAGCGGTGTTTTACCTGTCTGGCACAAATACACTGACTGACTTGAGTAGGGTGCAGAGTGCAGGTGGCTTTCCCCTTGCGGTGTTGAGAGAGCTATCTGACACCTACACAGAATGAATTGTGGGGGGGCACATGGATTTCCCATTTCTATGTAACTCAGGGCACCTTGGGTAACATAAGGTGAAGGCTGGGACCGAGCCTGACCCTGGGCCCGCTCACATACTTCCCACACAGACTATAGCGGGTCCTAGTCATGGTTTCTTGGCCTTGTAATGCCACCTCCGCCTCCTGCTTGGGGTCAGGAGATCAGCACTGGGCAACATGTATTTTCTCTCGTGTTACCACAGTTATCTGAGATTGGTTTGGGCCAAGCAAAAAGAGCGTTACTGCAATAATGAGACATTCACTGCAGTACTAGCATCGGAGTCCGCTTTATGCCCACGATTGATGAGGGTGTGGGCAGAGGCCTATGTCCTGGGGGAAATGCAACTGCGCCAGGTTTGGCCCGTGGAACTTCTTCCTGGTTCATCAAGTCTTTAGAGTGATGAAAGCAACCATAACTGATTTAATGACATGTTCACTGCTGTACTAGCATCGCAGTCCGCTTTATGCCCACGATTGCTGATGGTGTGGGCAGAGGCCGAGGTCCTGGGCAGAGTGAAAGTCTGCCATGCTTGAGCACTGTAATTGCTTCATACTTTCCTTGGGTGTCATGGGCTCGCCTATGCTGTGGGTGCACAAAGATTTCCCATTGCGGTGTTTTAGCTATCTGGCACAAATACACTGAATGACTTGGGTAGGGCACAGACGGCTTTTCTAGCATGTCGTTCAGCTATCTGACACCTACACAGAATAAATTGTGTGGGGACACATGGATTTCCCATTGCTATGTAACTCACGGCACCTTGGGTCACACAAGGTGGAGGATGGTACGTCAATCTATCATCAATTCTCAACAGCATTGTGGGCTATCACCCACACTTTCAAAGAGGGTCGCTGCTTGGCCCTGCCAACCCTCTGCAGTGTGTGCTTGCGGTTCCTCCTCATCCAGTACGCACTTATAAATAGACATGAGGGTGGTGTTGCTATGAAGCGAGCGTTTGGCATGAGGGCAGCTGAACGCTGCGCAGGTAAACTTTTGTGTGTGCTGTGGACGCAGGATCGTGCGGGGGGTTGGACAGCAATGCCAGCATGTAACCCAGGCAGTGATTGTCCTTGGTTGCAGGTAGTGTGGTGCTTGGCTAAGATGTGCCAGCGCGTGTGCCTTGATAATGAGGGTTTGTCCAAAGTAAATTGTTAGGGGGGTGATGCCAGACTCTTGCCCCCATTTTGGCTTAATAGTGGGACCTGGGTGCCTCAGATGCAGCCATGCATGCTGCCCCCTGCCCTTCCCTATCTGTTTCTGTGGTGTTTCCATGACTTTCTGATGTTTTCTGGTTTGAGTAGTCATCAGCTATGCGGAGCATTGGTCCCATATAAAAATGCTTGAGTCGCCCATTGACTTCAATGGGGTTCGTTACTCGAAATGAGCTCTCGAGCATCACTGAAAGTTCGACTCGAGTACCGAGCACCCGAGCATTTTGCTGCACTAGTGTCAGGGACCCCAAGAAGGAGGGACTGGGAGACAGACAGGTGGGAACCGTGAGCTGACTATGACAACGATGTGCTAACCAGAGAATAGTCGAGAAAACAGGCCGGGTCAAACCAAAAAGTCACGAGCGGAGTACAGGAGGGCAAAAACAGAAGCAGAGTCAAATGCAAGCCGAGGTCAAACCAAAAGACACGTAGGAGGTACAGGAGGGTAAGGCAGAAGCAGAGTCAAATGCAAGGAGAGGTCATACACATTATGGTCAGGTCAAAGTTTGTGGGTGTAGTCAAAAACTAGTTAAAACAAACACTGGCACAGGAGTGTGGGCCAGCAGAGTTTATATGCAGAATTCCCTGCCCAGAGGGGCGGGCATAAGTCACATGATGACTGGGGGGAGTCATAAGGCCACCTCCCCCCGGTGGCACGCACCCACCCGAGCACCGTGCGGCCAGGGAGCGGACTGACATGCCTGCGCAGGACGCACCGCCGTCCGCCACGACCGACCACTAGAGTGGGGGAATCCCAGACAGAGCCACCAGCCTGGGCTCTAGCCACACCAAGACGAGCAGCCCACACCAACCGGACACCGGCGCCCCTAGTGGCAACCCCATCTCTAACAGTACCCCCCCCCCTTAATGGGGGGCCTCTGAACCCCAAGAACCGGAGCGGGCTTAAGGGGATGAGTCCCTTGAAACAAGCAGACCAACCGTGGAGCAAAAACATCTCTAGCTGAGATGCACGACTGCTTCTCCGGACCGTATCCTTTTCATGAAATGAGGTACTGGAGAGCACCCTGTACTCTCCTAGAATCCAGCATCGTATCCACCTCATATTCATTTTCGCCAAGAGTTAGGGTGGGTGGCGGAGGACCGGAGGTGGGCACCCCTGGAGGGACAAACCTTTTGAGGAGCAATTTGTGGAAAACCCTGTGGATTCTCCACGTGTCCGGTAGTGCCAGCTCGTATACCATAGGACTAATCACTTTAGTGACAGGAAAGGGGCCCACAAATTGGGGAGCCAGCTTCAATGAAGGCACTTTTAAATTCAGGTTCTTAGAAGACAAGTACACTAACTGGCCCGCATCCCTGGACTGCTCCAAGTTGCCATGCACCTTCTCCCACACCTACCGCAGGTCCTAAGCCTGAGCCTCTGCAGATTGATTGTTAGAGGAGGAGGGGAAGGACACTGCGAACCTGGGATTAAATCCAAAATTACAGAAGAAAGGAGACACGTCAGACGCCGAATGTGTATGGTTATTGATAGCAAATTCAGCCAGCGCTAGATAATTGACCCGGAATCTCTTACAATCACTCACATACATTCTGAGGTACTGAACCAGTTCCTGGTTCATACATTCTGTCTGACCATTGGACTCCGGTTGGAAGGCAGAGGAAAATGATAATCCGATACTGATATTCTTACAAAAAGCCCTCCAAAATCGCGCAACAAATTGGACTCCCCGGACGGAAACAATATCCTCAAGGACCCCATGCAGGCGCACAATCTCCTTGATAAATATGGTGGCTAACTCAGGTGCGGACGGAAGCTTCTTTAGAGCAGTAAAATGCGCCATCTTGGAAAATCTGTCGACGACCACCCAGATGAGCGAGCACCCCTGGGACTCGGGCAGATCGGTAATAAAATCCATCGATAGATGGGTCCGTGGCCTCTCCGGAACAGGAAGAGGACAAAGCGGACCTTCAGGTCTTCTCCGTACACTCTTCCCTCGGCCACAAATAGAGCAGGACTTGACAAATTCCCTGACGTCCCGAGACATTTGTGGCCACCAATAAAAATGGCCACACAGCTCCAGGGTGCCTCGGACCCCTGGATGCCCTGCTAAAACCGACGAATGAACTTACTCCAATATGAGGAGCCGCAAGGCATGGGGAACAAATAGCCTCCCCTCCGGGAGGCCTTGGAGAACGGACTGCTGAGCCGACCGGAGTAAAGCAGAGGTGTCAGATGTAAGAGCGGCAACAACCACGCCCGGGCCCAGAATACTCTCCGGCTGAGGCTCCTCTACCTCGGGAACCCCAAAGCTGCATGACAACACATCAGCTTTGACGTTCTTGGACCCAGTCACATATGTGACTACAAAATTGAAACACGAAAAAAACAATGCCCACCTTGCCTGATGAGAGTTCAAGCACTTGGCGGACTCCAGATAAACCAGATTCTTATGGTCCGTGAGAACCATAATAGTATGACGAGCGTCCTCTAAGAAATGTCTGCCCATTTTATGGCCAATAATTCCCTGTTGCCAATATCATAGTTGCGTTCTGCCTGATTGAACTTCCTGGAAAAGAATGCACAGAGTTGAAGACCAGGTCGGCCGGGAGATTCCTGCGAGAGGACTGCCCCCACACCATGCTCAGAGGCATCCACTTCAATGATGAAGGGGCGATCTAGATCCGGCTGGGCCAACACCGATGCTGTGGAGAAAGCCCTCTTGAGAAGTGCAAAGGCCCTCACTGCCTCCTGCGACCAGGAATCAACCCTAGCCCCGTTCTTGGTCAAGTCAAGGGTTTGGCCACCACCGAAGAGTTCTTAACTCCTTAATGACATGGCCTATTTTGGGCTTAAGGACGCAATGATTTTTGGTGGATTTTCATCTCCACTTTTCAAAAGCCATAACTTTTTTATTTTTCCGTCAACGTGGCCGTATAAGGGCTTGTGTTTTGCGTGGTGAGCTGTAGTTTTTATCGGCGCCACTTTTGGGTACATAGATTATATTGTAAAACTTTTATTATTTTTTTATGATAACAGGGAGAGAAAATGCATCAATTCTGTGTTTTTCTTTTTTTGTTTTTTTTTACAGCGTTAATCATGCAGCATAAATGACACTATACATTTTTTCTGTGGGTCGGTACGGTTACAACGATACCAAAATTCTTATATTTTTTTAGGTTTTTACTAGGGATGAGCGAGTATACTCGCCAAGGCACTACTCGCTCGAGTAATATGCCTTAGCCGAGTATCTCCCTGCTCGTCCCTAAAGATTCGGGGGCCGCCGCAGCTGACAGGTGAGTCGCGGCAGGGAGCGGGGGGGAGCGGGCGGGAGAGAGGGAGAGAGAGATCTCCCCTCCGTTCCTGCCCGCTCTCCCCCGCAGCTCCCCGCCCCGCACCAGCCCCCGAATCTTTAAGGACGAGCAGGGAGATACTCGGCTAAGGCACATTACTCGAGCGAGTAGTGCCTTAGCGAATATACTCGCTCATCCCTAGTTTTTACACTTTTTTGCAATAAAAACCCTTTTTTTTTGGAAATCTTTTTTTTTTTCTCTATAGCTGCATTCAAAGTCCTGTAACTTTTTTATTTTTCTATGTACAGAGCTCTATGAGGGCTAATTTTTTGCAAGACCAGCTGTAGTTTTTACTGGTACCATTTTGGGGAATGTACGTTTTTGATCACTTTTATTGCATTTTTTGGAGGCAAAATGCTAAAAATTAGCATTTTGCCTCTGTTTTTTAGCGGTTTTTTTCACGCTTTTTACCGTACAAAATAAAAAGCATATTCAACTTTTTGTACACATCGTTACGGATGCGTCAATACCAAATATGTGCCATTCAAATTGTTTTTTTACCTTTTTTTATGCGAATATTAAAAAAAGCAAAAAAAAGGGTTTTTGTTTTACTTTTTTTACATTTTTCGTTTTTTACATTTTTCTTTTTTTTTTTACACAATTTGAGTCCCTCTGAGGGACTTGCAGCACTGTACCTATGATCGCTGTGATAAGACATGGCAGGGCTACTGTCCTGCCATGCCTTATCGCTTATACAGCGATCATAGGCATTGGCACTACAGGACGCCGGCTGGAGACACAGAGGGAGCGCGCTCCATCTGTGAACTCTTTCCCTGCCGCGATCTACCTAGATCGCAGCAGGGAAGGGGTTAACAGGGGGGGGCGCATCTCTGATGCCCCCCGCTGTTGCAGCGGGAGGCCGGCTATCACTGACAGTGGCCTCCCGCTGCGGGATAGCGCAAAATCAGTAATGATCTCGCGCTATCCTGATGACATAAGGGTACGTCATTTTGAGGGACGTACCAGCCTGCCATGACGTACCCTTACATCATAGGGCGGGAAGGGGTTAATGAATTTCCGATAGAAGTTTGCAAACCCCAAAAAGCGTTGTAATGCCTTTAAGTTGGTGGGTTGCACCCAATTGGTGATGGCCTTGACCTTGACAGAGTCCATCCGGATGGCCGATGGAGAAATGATATATCCCAAAAAGGCAATTTCCTGTACACCAAAAAGGCATTTCTCCAACTTAGCATAAAATTGATTGGCTCGAAGGTGGGAAAACACTGTCTGTAAATGCCTGACATGGCTCTCCCAATCAGGAGAGAATATCAGAATGTCATCCAAATATATAGCCATGAACGTGCCCAGGATGTCATGAAAAATGGTATTTATTAGAGATGAGCGAGCACCAAAATGCTCGGGTGCTCGTTACTCGGGACGAAATCATCGCGATGCTCGAGGGTTCGTTTCGAGTAACGAACCCCATTGAAGTCAATGGGCGACCCGAGCATTTTTGTATATCGCCGATGCTCGCTAAGGTTTTCATGTGTGAAAATCTGGGCAATTCAAGAAAGTGATGGGAACGACACAGAAACGGATAGGGCAGGCGAGGGGCTACATGTTGGGCTGCATCTCAAGTTCACAGGTCCCACTATTAAGCCACAATACCGGCAAGAGTGGGCCCCCCCCCCCCCTCCCAACAACTTTTACTTCTGAAAGGCCCTCATTAGCATGGCATACCTTAGCTAAGCACCACTCTACCTCCAACAAAGCACAATCACTGCCTGCATGACACTCCGCTGCCACTTCTCCTGGGTTACATGCTGCCTTCAGCTGCCCTCATGCCACACCACCCTCATGTCTATTTATAAGTGCGTCTGCCATGATGAGGAACCGCAGGCACACACTGCAGAGGGTTGGCACGGCTAGGCAGCGACCCTCTTTAAAAGGGGCGGGGCGATAGCCCACAATGCTGTACAGAAGCAATGAGAAATAGAATCCTGTGCCACCGCCATCAGGAGCTGCACACGTGGGCATAGCAATGGGGAACCTATGTGCCACACACTATTCATTCTGTCAAGGTGTCTGCATGCCCCAGTCAGACCGGGCTGTTTAATTCATAGACACAGGCAGGTACAACTCCCTATTGTGAAGTCCCTGTCGACCGACAGCATGGGTGGCTCCCTGGAACCCACCAGCGGTACATAAAAATATCCCATTGCATTGCCCAACACAGCTGAGGTAGGAATTTTCGTGCTTAATGCAGGTGGGTTTCGGCCCACACTGCATGCCCCAGTCTGACTGGGGTTCTTTAGAAGTGGAAACAGATGCATTTACAAGTCCCTGTGGACCCACAGCATGGGTGGCTCCCTGGAACCCACCGGCGGTACATAAAAATATCCCATTGCATTGCCCAACACAGCTGAGGTCGTAATGTCGTGCTTAATGCAGGTGGGCTTCGGCCCACAGTGCATGCCCCAGTCAGACTGGTAATATATACCTTAACAGTAACCGCGTTGGTGGTAATGTGGTGGTGACTGCGGACCTGGTAGCGCGGTTTTATGTAGTTGGTTTTCGGAATGTGGCCATGATTAAGTGGTCAGTGGCGGGGGGATGGTGGTGGTGCTCTCTTGTTGTGTCGTTAAAGGTGAAATTCTTGGACTGCCACCAGACGTACCAATGCAAAGGTATTTGCCAAGAATGTTTTCATTGTTGGAGGAGGAGGGGGATGTTTTGGAGGCACTATGTGTCCTCTCCACGTGTCCGTGGTTATATGCACCTTAACAGTAACAGCGTTGGTGGGAAATGGCCTCGCCGCCATCATGTCTTTGTGAAGCCTCTGTTTCCACACCCCAGTGACATACCATTAGCAGCGGTATAGGCAGAGCCCACAATTATTAACATTTCAGCGGTAGCATTAGGGACAGGCCCCACTAACATATCACTAGCAGCAGTATAGGGGGAGCGCAGTCTTAGTTCCATTTCAGTAATAGTAGCACTCAAGACAGGCCACAGTAACATTCCCATTGCAGCAGTTTAGGGAGATAACAGTCTCTTTCACATTTCAGTAGCTGCAGTATAGACAAGGCCCCAGTTACATTTATGTAGCTAAAGTGTAGGCCAACCCCACACACCTTTCTGTACCATGAGTGCAGGCGTAGAACATAGAAATTACTATGATTACACTGTAGGTGAGGGCCCCAAAAAATTGGTGTACCAACAGTACTAATGTACCTCAGAAAAAATTGGCCATGCCCAACCAAGATGGCAGGTGAAACCCATTAATCGCTTTGGTTAATGTGGCTTAAGTGGTAACTAGGCCTGGAGGCAGCCCAGTGTAACGAAAAATTGGTTCAAGTTAAAGTTTCAACGCTTTTAAGCGCATTGAAACATATAAAAACTGTTTAGAAAAATTATATGAGTGAGCCTTGTGGCCCTAAGAAAAATTGCCCGTTCAGCGTGATTACGTGAGGTTTCAGGAGGAGGAGCAGGAGGAGGAGGAGGAATATTATACACAGATTGATGAAGCAGAAATGTCCCCGTTTTGGATGGTGAGAGAGAATGATGCTTCCATCCGCGGGTGCAGCCTACGTATTGCTTACGTATCGCTGCTGTCCGCTGGTGGAGAAGAGAAGTCTGGGGAAATCCAGCCTTTGTTCATCTTGATGAGTGTAAGCCTGTCGGCACTGTCGGTTGACAGGCGGGTACGCTTATCTGTGATGATTCCCCCAGCCGCACTAAACACACTCTCTGACAAGACGCTAGCCGCAGGACAAGCAAGCACCTCCAGGGCATACAGCGCGAGTTCAGGCCACGTGTCCAGCTTCGACACCCAGTAGTTGTAGGGGGCAGAGGCGTCACCGAGGACGGTCGTGCTATCGGCTACGTACTCCCTCACCATCCTTTTACAGTGCTCCCGCCAACTCAGCCTTGACTGGGGAGCGGTGACACAGTCTTGCTGGGGAGCCATAAAGCTGGCAAAGGCCTTGGAGAGTGTTCCCCTGCCTGTGCTGTACATGCTGCCTAATCTCCGCGCCTCCCCTGCTACCTGGCCCTCAGAACTGCGCCTTCTACCACTAGCGCTGTCGGATGGGAAGTTTACCATCAGTTTGTCCACCAGCGCCCTGTGGTATAGCATCATTCTCGAACCCCTTTCCTCTTCAGGAATGAGAGTGCAAAGGCTCTCCTTATACCGTGGATCGAGCAGTGTGTACACCCAGTAATCCGTAGTGGCCAGAATGCGTGTAACGCGAGGGTCACGAGAAAGGCATCCTAACATGAAGTCAGCCATGTGTGCCAGGGTACCTGTACGCAACACATGGCTGTCCTCACTCGGAAGATCACTTTCAGGATCCTCCTCCTCCTCCTCTGGCCATACACGCTGAAAGGATGACAGGCAAGCAGCATCTGTCCCATCAGCAGTGGGCCAAGCTGTCTCTTCCCCCTCCTCCTCCTCCTCCTCATGCTCCTCCCCCTCCTCCTCAACGCGCTGAGATATAGACATGAGGTTGCTCTGACTATCCAGCGACATACTGTCTTCCCCCGCCTCCGTTTCTGATTCCAAAGCAGCTGCCTTTATGCTTTGCAGGGAACTTCTCAAGAGGCATAGCAGGGGAATGGTGACGCTAATGATTGCAGCATCGCCGCTCACCATCTGGGTAGACTCCTCAAAGTTTCCAAGGACCTGGCAGATGGCTGCCAACCAGGCCCACTCTTCAGAAAATAATTGAGGAGGCTGACTCCCACTGCGCCGCGCAAGTTCGAGTTGGTATTCCACTATAGCTCTACGCTGCTCATAGAGTCTGGCCAACATGTGGAGCGTAGAGTTCCACTGTGAGGGCACGTCGCACAGCAGTCGGTGCACTGGCAGATTAAACCGATGTTGCAGGGTCCGCAGGGTGGCAGCGTGCGTGTGGGATTTGCGGAAATGTGCGCAGAGCTGGCGCACCTTTCCAAGCAGGTATGACAAGTGGGGGTAGCTTTTCAGAAAGCGCTGAACCACCAAATTAAACACATGGGCCAGGCATGGCACGTGCGTGAGGCTGCCGAGCTGCAGAGCCGCCACCAGGTTACGGCCGATGTCACACACGACCATGCCCGGTTGGAGGCTCAGCGGCGCAAGCCAGCGGTCGGTCTGCTCTGTCAGACCCTGCAGCAGTTCGTGGGCCGTGTGCCTCTTCTCTCCTAAGCTGAGTAGTTTCAGCACGGCCTGCTGACGCTTGCCCACCGCTGTGCTGCCGTGCCGTGCGACACTGACTGCTGGCGACGTGCTGCTGCTGCTGACACATCTTGATTGCGAGACAGAGGTTGCGTAGGAGGAGGAGGAGGAGGGTGCTTTAGTGGAGGAAGCATACACCCCCGCAGATACCACCACCGAGCTGGGGCCCGCAATTCGGGGGGTGGGTAGGACGTGAGCGGTCCCAGGCTCTGACTCTGTCCCAGCCTCCACTAAATTCACCCAATGTGCCGTCAGGGAGATATAGTGGCCCTGCCCGCCTGTGCTTGTCCACGTGTCCGTTGTTAAGTGGACCTTGGCAGTAACCGCGTTGGTGAGGGTGCGTACAATGTTGCGGGAGACGTGGTCGTGCAGGGCTGGGACGGCACATTGGGAAAAGTAGTGGCGACTGGGAACTGAGTAGCGCGGGGCCGCCGCCGCCATCATGCTTTTGAAAGTCTCCGTTTCCACAAGCCTATACGGCAGCATCTCCAGGCTGATCAATTTTGTAATGTGCACGTTTAACGCTTGAGCGTGCGGGTGCGTGGCGTCGTACTTGCGCTCAAACTGTGGCGCTAGCGACGTCTGGACGCTACACTGAGAGACATTGCTGGATGGGGCCGAGGACAGCGGAGGTGAGGGTGTGGGTGCAGGCCAGGAGACGGTACTGCCTGTGTCCTCAGAGGGGTTTGGATCTCAGTGGCAGGTTGGGGCACAGGGGGAGAGGCAGTGGTGCAAACCGGAGGCGGTGAACGGGCATCGTCCCACCTTGTGGGGTGCTTGGCCATCATATGCCTGCGCATGCTGTTGGTGGTGCCTCCCCAGCTGATCTTGGCGCGACAAAGGTTGCACACCACTGTTCGTCGGTCGTCAGGCGTCTCTGTGAAAAACTGCCACACCGTAGAGCACCTTGACCTGTGCAGGGTGGCATGGCGCGAGGGGGCGCTTTGGGAACCAGTTGGTGGATTATTCGGTCTGGCCCTGCCTCTACCCCTGGCCACCGCACTGGCTCGACCTGTGCCCACACCCTGACTTGGGCCTCCGCGTCCTCGCCCGCGTCCACGTCCTATAGGCCTACCCCTACCCCTCAGCATGGTGTATTACCAGTGATTTGATTTCCCAGGCAGGAAATAAATTGGCGCAAGCCTGCTGTTAAATGTAGCTGGCTGCGTATGATTTCTGTTTACGTTCTGCACCCACCACACACGTACCCAGAATGCTGAGGACTGTCAGAGGCAGGCCAAATAGAATGTTTCCCTTTTTTTGGTAAAGAAAAGGCCCACTGCGTATATTCAATCAATAATATATGTCTTCTGGCCCTGCAAATGTGTCACAGAACTGCAGGGTTGCAGAGTTATTAACTACAGCAGAGCGGTGATTTTTCCCAGGCAGGAAAGAAATTGGCGCAAGCCTGCTGTTAAACGTAGCTGGCTGCGTATGATTTCTGTTTACTATCTCCACCCACCACACACGTACCCAGAACGCTGAGGACTGTCAGAGGCAGGCCAAATAGAATGTTTCCCTTTTTTGGTTAAAGAAAAGGCCCACTGCGTATATTCAATCAATAATATATGTCTTCTGGCCCTGCCTACACAATTCTGTCCCTGTAGTATTACTGCAGGACGCAATGCTCTGCACAGCCGATTTAAAAAAAAAATAAAAAAATGCAACACTGCTAACAGCAGCCTGCACAGTTCTGCACACGGTTAAATGTGGCCCTAAGAAGGACCGTTGGGGTTCTTGAAGCCTACACTAACTCCTAACACTCTCCCTGCCTAACCACCACTTCTGTCCCTGGACTATTACTGCAGGGCGCAATGCTCTGCAGACAGCCGATTTTGAAAAAAAAAAAGGGCAGCACAGCTAACAGCAGCCTCCACAGCACTGCACACGGATAGATGTGGCCCTAAGAAGGACCGTTGGGGTTCTTGAAGCCTACACTCACTACTAACGCTCTCCCTACAGCAGCTCCAACACTATAGCACTGTCCCTCAGCTATCTCACACGGCATCTGAGCCGAGCCGCGGGAGGGGCCGACTTTTATACTCGGGTGACATCTGATCTCCCCAGCCACTCACAGCAGCGGGGTGGTATAGGGCTTGAACGTCGCAGGGGGAAGTTGTAATGCCTTCCCTGTCTTTCAATTGGCCAGAAAAGCACGCTAACGTCTCAGAGAGGAAACTGAAAGTAACCCGAACACCGCGTGGTACTCGTTAAGAGTAACGAGCATCCCGAACACGCTAATATTCGCACGAATATCAAGCTCGGACGAGTACGTTCGCTCATCTCTAGTATTTATAAAACCTTGAAAAATAGCTGGTGCGTTACATAACCTGAATGCCATGACTAGACATTCAAAATACCCCAACGGAGTATTAAACGCCGTTTTCGTCCCCCTCTCTGATACGGATGAGATTATAAGCCCTCCAAAGGTCTAGTTTGGAGAACCAACGGGCCCCTACAACCTGGTTGAGGAGGTCAGGAAACAGGGGTAAAGAGTACTGGTTCTTGATGCTTATCCTATTGAAGGCTCAATAATCAACACAGGGCCGGAGGCCACCATCCTTCTTCCCCACGAAAAATAACCCTTCCCCTGCGAGTGATTCAGAAGGATGTATATGTCCCTTGGCGAGGCTCTCAGTGATTCATTGCCTCGCGTTCAGGAACAGTTACATTATATATTCCCCCTTTGGGGATCTTGCTCCCGGGAATAAGATCAATCTTGCAATCCCATTCCCAGTGCGGAGGTAATGTCTCAGAAAGTTGTTTGGAAAACACATCAGAAAAGTCCTCAATATACGGAGGTAACCCCCTTTACCTTACACTCTGTGGAATGCACCTGGACTGAGACCAAATGCTCACCACAATCTTGCCCCCACAGTACTAGTTCAGAGGTGGACCAATCAAACTGGGGGTGTGCTGCCGGAGCCAGGGTAACCCAAGGACTAAATCAATGGAAAAGCTCTCCATCACCAAGAATGAACACACCTCTGAATGTAGCGCCCCTACAGAAAAAACTAGTTCAGAAGTTCTCTTACTGATTAACCCTGCTGACAACGGAGTTGAATTGATACCCGAGACCCAAATGCGAGGATTCACTGGAAAACGATATGCAGACATAAACTTGACGAACTCAGAATTAAAGAAGTTCGCACCAGCCCCCGAAACAATAAAGGCCCAACCATTGAGGATATGAGCATTATACGAAATAGAGAACGATATTAACAATTTAGAACATTCCGGAGGTATCTGAGTTCCTAGGCAATCCCTCCGGACATCGCCTAGCAGTGGACGTTTTCCGACGGCTGTTTCTTGGGGCAGCTGGCAACCCGATGACCTGCAATAAAGGCATGATCGATTCCTGAGCTGGAACTCCTTGCGCTCCTTTGGGGACAAGGAGCCCAGTTCCATTGTCTCAACTCCGTTGGTAGCTGAGGTCAAGGGCAGATTCTCGGACCGGTTCACGGGCGGTTCGGTCTAAGTCTTGCGTCGGGCCCTAAGATGACAGTCGGCCTTTACCGCGATAGTCATAGCCTGTTCTAGCGTCTCGGGTTCCAGGTGCGACAACAACAGATCTTTAACATACTCAGACAACCCAGTCAGAAACAAGTCTGTCAGAGCGTGGTCATTCCATCTGGACTCCATACAAAACTGCCAAAACTGCGAGCAGAACCGTTTCACAGGACGTCTTCCCTGCTGAAAACTCAATAACTTACTCACGGCGTATCCCACACTATCTCGCTCGTCATAAATCTGTCCAAAGGCCGTAAAAAAGGCATCAACAGATTGGCAGGGCTGTGAGTCGGAGGGCAGCGGGAATGCCCAGTTTTGAGGGTCGCCTCTCAAGCGTGAAATTACAATGCCTACCCTCTGGTATTCCGGACCTGACGAGTGGGGACGTAATTCAAAATATAATCTGCACGCTTCCCGGAAGCATAAGAATGTCCTACGTTCACCCAAAAAAACGTCAGGTAGCACAATCTTGGGTTTAACCCCCAGGGGCTGCAGCAATAGTGACAGGAGTACCAGCAATGGTCTGCTCCTGATCCTGGAGCCGAACGGACAGATCTTGCACCAACCCTGTTAAGGCTTGCACCTGATTAGCAAGGGCTGCCATAGCCTCCATATCTGGGTTCAAACGGGGAGATCGAAACAGGTTCCCAGCAACAATATGGCCAGTGTTTCTGTCAGGGCTGCCCAGGGCAAATGGACAGGGAATCCCTAAGCCAACCCTCATCCGTGTCCCTATCTACTTGCCCCCCTGGGCTAGGCCCCAGAGCGACAACTGGGCGACGGTCCCTGCGCTGCACTAGTGTCAGGGACCCCAAGAAGGAGGGACTGGGAGACAGACAGGTGGGAACCATGAGCTGACTATGACAACGATGCGCTAACCAGAGAATAGTCGAGAAAACAGGCCGGGTCAAACCAAAAAGTCACAAACGGAGTACAGGAGGGCAAAAACAGAAACAGAGTCAGATGCAAGCCAAGGTCAAACCAAAAGACACATAGGAGGTACAGGAGGGTAAGGCAGAAGCAGAGTCAAATGTAAGCAGAGGTCATACACACTATGGTCAGGTCAAAGATTGCGGGTGTAGTCAGAAACAAGTCAAAACAAATGCTGGCACAGGAGTCTGGGCCAGCAGCGCTTATATGCAGACCTCCCCGACCCGGAGGGGTGGGGATAAGTCACATGATGACTGGGGGTAGTCATATAGCCACCTCCCCCCGGCGGCATGCACCCACCCGAGCACCACGTGGCTGACCAGCGGACTGGCGTGCCCGCGCAGGACCCGGGACGCACCGCCGGCAGGCCGCGACCAGCCACCAGAGTGGGAGAACCCCAGATAGAGCCACCAGCCTGGGCCCCAGCCACGCCAGGACAAGCAGCCCGCACCAACTGGACACCGGCGCCCCTAGTGGTAACCCCATCTCTAACAATAAGGATGTCATTTACATTTGCTTATTGAATAACATGCTGGGGAACGTACGGTCAGAGATCCGGCTAAAAATACCAGAAGAAAAAACACTTTTTCTACCATCCAAAAGCCGAGTAGTTGAGCGGAAACTGAACAGACCCCATTATAGTCAATGGGGTCCGTTCGGGGCTGTTCAGCTCCATCCTTAGGTAGAGCCGTTCGGCCACAGGGACTCCCCTTTCCTGCTCCATTTGTAAAGCAGAACCCCGGGTGCAGGAAAAAAACCACCCTAATTCTTTCCATTCTCAGTGTGTTGTCTTCATTCATGAGGTTAAAGATTTTATCACAGATGAGAAGTGAAGTGAGTTGCCAATACCCATGCATGTCTTCTAACAAGAAGGTATTGTCTAAAGCAGAGAACACCTCTAAGCTAATGCTATAATGGAACCTCATGCTTCTCTGAGACTCATTCATTCTTCGGAGAGGTGGAGGAAAAAATGGGCAGAGCATCCCGGATTGGGGCCAATAGAAGTGTGAGAATGGAGTAGAGCAGAGGAGGTGAAAAAATAGTAGAGTACCACAGGTTCTGCCGGCCTAGTATGCTGGGGGACCAACAGTCTTAGGAGGGTTTAGACAAAACTAGGGGCCAGGAGCGACTTATAGTCGTAGACTTATAGAACTGTGAGTGCAGTTGTCCGTATGTTGAGTCAAATAATGGTTTTAATAAAGAGATGTATAATCCAAGTGATGCTTTTTTCATACTTCTACCTCCTCGTTCATTCTTCACAATCCAGATCAGTCTGTGTTTAATTGTAATATATACTTATTCTTTTATGTCTTTTAGACGCTGTATCATTCTATTCATAGATGAATGTGATACGCGGAGCAGTGCAGGCAAATTACTAGGAGATCACTTACTCTGCCAGGCAGAATTTGCAGAAGGCGTTGAAGGAGATTTGTTTGCTGAGGCACTACCTGGTATTTCTGTCCATGTTGCCAACAATCACAGGATCAGAATGGTCTAATGCCTGTAGACCAATGTAGTGGCCCAGCAGGTACTACAGAACACTAGCAGCACACTTGCCTAGCTTCACCTGTCTGTATGCTGTCCCTGGATCCAGAAGGTGCCATCTGTGGGAGAGACCCTGTGTCTCCTCTTCAACTCTAAGCTAGAGCTCATCACTGATGTCAGCTGGCCTCTCATTGGCTGACAGTCAGGTTTAATCTCACTGGTGTAGAGCCCCAAGGGCGGAAACCAAACATACAAGTCCCTATGAAAGTGGGTGGGTAGAGAGAGGTGATAAAAGGAAGTGATGCAGAGGAGTTGGCAGACTCATCCAGGAGAGTGTAAGGAGGAGGTTGCAGTTCTGTAGTCGGTGAGGAGGAGTGTTCAGTGAGTTATTCCTAGCCGAGGTAGAGTGCGGTGCACAACCCGCTCCCTTGTTATTCTACAGCAGAGTTCCAGAAGACCCTTTCTGAGGTGCATCTTAAGCAAACAGTGAGTTACAGCTACCTGGTGAAATCAAAGCCAGGATCAGCATATTGTCACTGGTCCCTCTGCTTCACAAGTACACTGTCAGTTAAAGCAAATTTAAATCTGTTTAACTTCACTAATGTGGAGAATTGAATTGTCTTGTAAATCAATGAGTCATTCACATGATGTATATTTTCGCACAGCATGACCTATATTGTTACGTACTACGCACCCCGATAGGCCATTGAAGTAAATGGGCCGTGCAAATACGTGATGAATGCTCAGGAAACCTTTGTATTCACTGCATATTTGTGCACCACCTCAGTGGGCCCATCTGCGTTCTGTTTTGCGTGCCCAAATATACAGGCATAAGCGATTTTCAATTGCGCAAATATGCAGAGTATTTGTGCGACCGAAATACGATTACATATAGTGTCCCCTATAGTGGTTGCAGTAGTAATAGTGACCCTATAGTGGTCGCAGTAGTCATAGTGAGTCTAATAGTGGCCCCAGTAATAATATTGACCCTCATAGTGGGTCAATTAGTAATAGCGACCCCCACAGTGGCCAAATTAGTCATAGCGACCCCCACAGTGGCTAAATTAGTCATAGTGACCCCCACAGTGGCCAAATTAGTCATAGCGACCCCCACAGTGGCCCCAGTAGTAATAATGACCCCCACAGTGGCCCCAGTAGTGATAGGAACCCCCACAGTGGCCCCAGTAGTAATAACGACCCCCACAGTTGCCCCAGTAGTGATAGGAACCCCCACAGTGGCCCCAGTAGTGATAGCAACCCCCACAGTGGCCCCAATAGTGATAACAACCCCCACAGTAGCCCCAGTAGTGATAGCAACCCCCACAGTGGCCCAAGTAGTAATAGCAAACCCCACAGTGGCTCCAGTAGTAACAGGGTACCCCACAGTGGCCCCAGTAGTAACAGGGTATCCCACAGTGGCCCCAGTAGTAATAGCGACCCCCACAGTAATAATATTAACCCCCTCAGTATTAATTACCCCACAGTAATATTATCCCTCTCAGCAATATTATTCCCCTCAGCAATATTAACCCCGTCAGTAATATTAACCTCCCTCAGTAATAATATTATCCCTGTCAGTAATATTAACCCCATAGCAGTATTACCCGCCTCAGTAATATTAACCCCCATCAGTAATATTAACCCCCTTCAGTAATATTAACCACCCCTCAGAAATATTAACCCCCAATACTAATATTAACCCTCCCTCAGTAATATTACCCCCCAATAGTAATATTAACCCACCCCTCAGTCATATTAACCCTCCCTCAGTAATAATAGTTCCCCCCCCCCCAACCCATATACTTACCTCCTCCCTGCTGTCAGCGCCACTCCCCCTCTGCTCGCGCTGAGCCCGGATGCACACTGACATCAGTGAGTGTGCCTGGAACGCTTCCTTCCTGAGTCCTCTCCTGCAGAACTGAAGAGCAGGGGACTCAGGGAAGGAGGATCCCGGTGCACACTGATGTCAGAGTGTGCGCCGGGATCAGCGCTAACAGTGATTACCAGCGGGGAGCTGCGGCACCCCCGCTGATAATCGCTTCAGTGGTGAGCGGCCATCAGCACGCCGCGGGCCACATAAAATGAGGCCGCGGGCCTTGTGTCTGGCACCTGTGTCTTAGTGCTTGACATAAAAGGCGCATGGCCAGTGGCTAACAGGTTAATGCGCCTGTCTTAAAAATATACCATTAATTGAAAAACCTAAAAAATGGAATCTTGAATAAAAAGTGATTTTACAAAAAAAGATTGCCCATTTTCCCCCCCAGTGATCCAGTACTGAAGCTCCTGTGGTTCTTCAGGTCTTTGTTAACAAATCGCCACCACCTGACTGCTGCAGCCAATCAGAGGCCACGGCAGTCATGTGTCATTTTCCTGGCATCACTGCGCAGATGATGGGAGCCATGATGCCAGGAAAGCAACCTGTGCAACATCTAATTGGCTTCAATGACAAGGAGCACCGCGGGGCTGTAGCTCTACATCATCGGGGTACGAGAAGATGAGTAGATCTTCTTTTATTGTTTTAGCACATTTGCAGCCCCTTTTAATCATGCACATGACTGCAGTTAGTAATTCTAGTCCATATATCAATGTCATGGTCATAAACACATATTACATATCAGTATACAGTGGTGAGAAAAAGTAAGTACACCCTCTATGAATTCAATGGTTTTATGGTAGTACATCATACAAAAAAACTCGTCATCAGAATGTCTCAAAATTAGTCAAGTACAACTTCAGATTAAGGCCTCTGTCACATGGGTGACAGCGATATCGCTGCTACAAAATCACTTCGATATCCCAGCTTCCTACACGTCTTTTCATATGAAAAATGTTGTATCGTTTCGCTGCTACCTGCGTTTTTCTCGTGCAATTTAAAAAATTGCGTGACTTTATCACAAGAACGTTAACAGGAGTTTCTAATGTTAAGAATGTATCAATAGCACAAAAATCGCAAATAAACAAGGGGGCTCCATAGGGAGACCTGGGCTACAAAATGTCGCAAATTGTGTCAATATTCAGCAATCCGCAATTTTTTTAACTAATGTGAAGGAACCCATTGGAAACCATGGGCTTCACATACATGTGTTTTGTAGAACTGTCGCATCGCTACAAAATTGCACAATTGCAGCCTAACTACAACACATGACAAATTACACTGTGTCATTAATTATTTAACAAAAGTAGGCCAAAATGCAGAAGCAGTGTGTGAAAAAGCAAATACACCCCATGAATCAACAGCTTGTAGAACCACCTTCAGCAGCAATGACTTGCAGTAATGGTTCTCTGTATGACTTTATCGGTCTCTCAAGTAATTCTGGAGGACTTTTGCCCCCCTCCTCTTTACAGCATTGCTTCAGCTCATTGATGTTTGTGGGTGTCATTTATGCACAGCTCTTTTCAGGTCCCACCACATCATTTCAGTTGGCTTGAGGTCTGGACTTTGACTGGACCATTGCAACACCTTGATTATTTTTTTCAGCCATTCTGATGTAGATTTGCTGGTGAGCTTGGGATCATTGTTCTATTACATGACCCAGTTTAGCTTTTGGATAGATGGCCCCACATTTGACTCTAGAATACTTTAGTATACAGAAGAGTTTATGGTTGACTCAATGACTGCAAGGCGCCCGGGTCTTGTGGCTGAAAAACAAGCCGAAATCATCACCCCTCCTCCATCGTGCTTGACAGTTGGTATAAGGTGTTTGTTCTGATTCACTGTGTTTGGTCTTCGACAAATATGGCAGTGGGCATTATGGCCAAACATCTCTACTTGGGTCTGGTGAGGCTTTCTCCTGGCAACCTACCCAAGAAGGCCATCCGTGTTCAGTCTATAATTGTACTGTCATGGATTGAACATTTAACAGCTAACTGAGGCCTTTAGAGTCTGAGTTGTAGCTCTTGGATATTTGCAGTCCTTCAAAGGCATTGCACAGCCTGACCTTGAGGTGATTTTGCTCAGATGTTCATTTCTTGGAAGATTCTTAAGTGTCTTTAATGTTTTCCACTTGTGAATAATCTTCCCAACTGTAGAATGATGGACTCCAAATTTTTTAGAAAAGGTGTTATAATCCTTCCTAGATTAATGGGCAGCAATAATTGCTTCTCTAAGATTGTTTCTGATGGCTTTCCTCCTTAGCCTTATGTTAACACACACACCTGAATGCTCCAGATCAGCAAACTGATGAAACTTCTGCTTTTAGAGTGGTGGTCACACTTTCTGATGACCAAATAATCAAGGACATTTGATTAGCAGCACCTGACTGCTACTTACCCTCTTAATTCCTATGAAAGCAGTAGGAATGTGCTTAATCTTTCACACACTGCTTCTGCATTTTGGCCTAGGTTTTGTTAAATAGTGATACGGTGTAATTTGTCATTTGTTGTTGTTCATCTGAGGTTGTATTTAACGAATTTTAAGACCTTCTAAGGACCTGATATTTTTTATTATCCCCTGATGTGTAAAACTATAGAATTCAAAGAGCGTGTGCATAGTTTTTCGTATGACTGTATATACACTTTATATTACTTATGCTTATTACATGAGGCTTTTACCCTGGGAAAAATAATAGCACTTTTGCAATTTAAAAATCAGAGCTTTATTAATGCACACAATCAATAGCAAATTGATAATACCAAGATGGAGTTCAGACATGGCGCCCTCAAAGTATATGTAGCCAATGATATTGTCAAATACGCAAACTGGGAAATCCAGACATTAACATAGCTGATAACATAAGGCAATATTAATTGTCTTCCTATACCAAGATCTGATACAAGTCTGTATAATACTAGCATATTTCCTACTTAGGATACCACTAGGCGGTTTATCTTATAGCACAAGGCTCCCCATTGTTTGTATAGTAAATAGATACCATCTTTGCAGACAGTCTTTCTCAGTGATTTACCACGGACTGTACATGGGCCCACTATAAAATAAAGTAACATGGAACTTCATGGTGAATGCTCAACATTTTTGAAGAACTGACAACTGTCTGGTTCGAAAACATGTGTCCTTGGTTCTTCTAATAAAGCCTTCAATTCGAAGAGTTTGTGCCATACTGTATCTACTCTACTACAACAACTTTGCAAAATTGGGATCGATGGGAATCTGTGGAACCAAGAAAACAACACATTTCTAGACCAGAGAGATTCCAGTTCTGAGAAGATTCTCTATATGTACTTCTGATGGACTTAGTCCCCAGTTTGTGGTAGGCGGCTGGAGAATAAGATCATTGTTTGTGAAAGTACATTTTCTCAGAACTAAAACTTGCCTATCTCTGAAATGCATCGTTTCCTAGACTCCATTCGGAATGTTTTGCCCCCATGATGTACATGGCCAGCATTCAGGTAGGAAGGGGAAAACTTTGGAGTTTGCCAGGGTTCCCATCCCCACAGTGTTTCCTTGCATTCCCGACCACAAAAGTTCTTCAAAAGCATCTCCGCCCATCTTGCACTCAGGCAGCTCGCTCACCATGCTACTACTCATCAACTTCAGTCCACTCCTTTCCTTCTTCTACGCAATGCAGCACTATGTGCATCTTTGATACTCTTCCCCTGTCCTCTCCTCTCTAGTTCCTCCTACACTGAGAGACCAGAGTACAGGAGATGGGGGAAAGGGGGGGATCAGAGATAAACAGCAGAGAGGGAATAAGGAGTGGCCAGGGGCTCATGAGTAACAGCACAGTCAGGACTCAGGGTACTGTTAACTGCTACACTGGGTGTATAACGGGGTCATTGTCAACTTGTTGGGGCACTAAAGTGCATAGTTAAGTTGTGAGGCACTAAGGAGTCTCTGTTACCTTGTGGGGCAGTAAAGGGCCTCTGTAAACTTGTGTGGGCACTAAGAGGGCATTTTAGCTTGTGGGGGCATTAATAGGGCACTATTTACTTGTTGGGGCACTAGGAGAGCACTCTAAATTTGTGATGGCACAAAAGGAGTGCTATTGTTTTGCAGATCTTCCACAGTTCTTGCCATTGGGACATACGTTCTTCTTTGTTTTTGTATCAGGAGACCAGGGTTATTTGTATTTAATGTAGCAAACTGAGGACGGTGCTAACTGGCTGGACAAGGGGGCGAAGGTTGGGTTATAACATCAGAGGGTGAAAAATATGATAATGAACTGGCAATTATCCTTTCTATTTGTAATAAATTCATTAGACCCGATTGAGAATGTGAGGAGAGACTTGCATTATATTCAGGCCATCACACAGGATAGAGAGAGCAAAATTCATCCTTCAGAACTTTAGCATTCCCTTTGCTCGAATATAACTCATTATTCCACCCAATGAAATTCCCATTTATATTATGACTGCTATGAAAATATTGGATTATAGTTGCAGGGGGAAGAACATAATCCCACATGTTGATGTCACATAGTTCGCCTACAAAAGACTGCTTTGCATCAAACCGACCACCAAAACTGTCCTGTTCCTGCCCAAGGATGACGCTCATCTGAGGTCCTATGGGGGATCTGCTTGTAGTAACTCTTCTAGGGTAACGCTTGCCATTGATCCAGAGTTGGAGCAGTCCGGTCTCGGAGTCCCAAGCAACACAAGTCTGTTTCCAGGCTGCAACCTCAGGATCCACATTAAAGCTTATTACTTCTTGGTTTATGTAAACACCACATGACTTTGGAGGTTGTGGAAAAATAAGGAAAGCGTTGTCCATTGTAGGTGTGGCAATGGAGAAAAGAGAATGATCTCGACTGAGGTCAGTGTAGGAGCGCAGACATACGGTAAGCTGTTTCAAGGGTCTCTCCACAGTTGGCTTTAGGATCACATGGTCTGTAGATGTTTCCTTGGGAAATAGGATGATTTTACCTAAATCTACAGAAGAAAAGACACTAATAATACAATAATTATAATGGGGACATCATCCACCATCGTCATCTTCATCATTGTCATCATCAACATCCTAATCCTCAAATGTACAAGCATTATCTGAAGGCAGTAACTCTATAATACCTAAAGCTAATTAGATAATTGTCAGCAGAGTCCAATGTTTCTGGTTGGATCTACAGACAGTCCAACATCTACGGCAGAAAACTGACTTTTCCTCGCTATCTGTCTTGGAGGAAAGAAGCCTCAGACATATTGATTGGATCATTTGTCTGTCCGCCTCCTGTCTTAAGAACAAATGATCTGGGCACTGTATAGTGGTATTAATGATGCGCCCTATGCATGTATTGATTCAAAGGTAAGTACACTAAAACTCTTCACATGTTATAGAGATATGTCAAAAGCATTGATCAGTGGGAGTACGGATACTGAGGGGTTCTCCCCTAAGCACTGTGCCCCTTAGGGCTCTTTCACACAAGTGTATATCGGCTCGCCATTTTCACGGTCTGCCAATATACGCTGTGATCTGATGCACTGGATTCCTACACATCAGATCACATGGCCGTATTCCTGTAACGTAAAAGCACCCGGCCGGCCAATATAGCGCCATGTGTTTTTACGTCGGGCCCAAAAGATAGTCCTGGAACTATCTTTTGACCCGGAATATGTTGGCCGCTGCATGGGCTCCTATGGGAGCCAATGACAGCGGCAGGAGAAAGGAGGTGGAAGGGAGTTTAGCAGCATGACTGCTAAACTCCCTCCCTCTTCTCTCCTCCCCTCTGGCTGATTCAATGGGATGGGGACAGAGCCAAGCGCTTCCCCTTCCCGCCTCCTCCCATTGCTGGCTCTGGACAAGGGGAGCTTCCGCCCCCTCCCCAGCTCTTGTCCGTAGCCAGCAATTGGAGGGGCAGGGCAGCACTTAGCTCCACCCCTGCCCAACCCCCTGCTATGCAATCAGATGGAGGGGAGGAGAGAGGAGGTGAGCTGGCAAGAGGGAAGGGAGGGGCAATGGCATGGTGGCCTGGGCATATATACGCAGGACCCCATGCCATCTGATCGGGTGCACAAACATTAGATTTGTGCACCCGTTCATGAGTTTCTACTACTCACATCGTAGCATATATCGTCCAGCCGTGAAAACGGCGGCCGATATACGCTCATGTGAAAGAGCCCTTAGGGTGTGTTTTTCTTCAGCTATTTTTGGCAGTCTTATAGAAATCTACACATGTCTTCTATAGAATTCTATGAGCCCATATTCAGCTTTTGAGAACTGCCAGAGAGCAATGAACACAGCCAAAGGGGCACAGCACTTAGTAAGCACTGCGGCCCCTTCATTTCAGCTATCAGTGAGGACTCAGACTTCCACTGATCAAAACTTTAGAAGAGTTTCTATGATTTGTCAAAAGTTTTACAAAGTGTAGTTAGCCTTTTAGTAATTTGTGGAGGTATTAGTTGAGCACTGTGACATTAATTAAGCAGTCTACGGTGACATTAATTAAGCGTGCTATGGTAGAATTAATTGAACAATCTGTGGGGGTATTACTTCAGCACTGAATGATGGCATAAGTGACCAGTGCTGGGAGTAATAATTAGGCGCTATGTGAGGGTATTAGTGAAACCCTATATGATACTTAGAGATGAGCAAGCGTACTCGCTAAGGTAAACTACTCGAGCGAGTAGTGCCTTACGTGAGTACCTGCCCGCTCGTCTCAAAAGATTCGGGTGCCGGCGGGGGAGAGCGGTGAGTTGCGGGAGTGAGCAGGGAGGAGAGAGTGAGAGAGAGATTACCCCTCCGGTTCCTCCCCGCTCTCCCCCACCGCTCCCCGTCGGGAGCCTCTGTGTTCCCCAGAAGACCTCGGTCAAGCGGACTGGTCAGTCGGAATAGGCAAACTTTCTCAATCATCTTCCATTACTCACTACCTGTAGTATAAGGTTTTGCATCCCCCAGCACAGAATAGCTCCTTCCACCTTTTCTGATGTCCGGAACATAGTTAAGGCAGCCTGATAAG
This sequence comes from Eleutherodactylus coqui, assembly GCA_035609135.1. Lineage (NCBI taxonomy): Eukaryota > Metazoa > Chordata > Amphibia > Anura > Eleutherodactylidae > Eleutherodactylus > Eleutherodactylus coqui. The sequence goes on along the minus strand of CM069410.1, from coordinate 245,772,431 downwards.
TCTGCTTATCCTGAGTGATTGCTCGGCCTGATGGAGGTTTGGGAGGGTAGAGACACTAACCATCAGGAAGGCTTTAGAGGGAGAGGATTACCGAGGGGTCTGTACTAGTTTGAAGGTGGAACGAGGGGGTTCCGTAACTTTGAAAGGTGGATGCAGAGGGGCTGTATTACTTTGAAGGGGGCAAATGTTACAGCGCCTGTCATGTAAACTGTATCATCAGCTATAGAAAAATCAATTTGTATACAAACACTGCCACGATGGGAGATCGGATGATCGGCTAATGGGGTGACTTACTGCAATAGTTCAATGCTGCACTCCAGTCTCACTGTCCGTCAGTAACGGGGACCCAGACCCAAAGAGAAAAGTGATCTCATCGTAAATATACCGCAAATTGACCATACAAACATCAATCCTTTTTTTTTGCTGATGGGACAATTTAATCTTTAAAACATTCTGCCACTCCCCGTAAGCTCCTGCAGTGGTCATGTGACTGCTGCAGCCAATTACTGTCCTCAGCGGTCAGGCACCATTCCTGTACACACAACAGCTGAGCTCAGTGATTGACTGTAGTGGTCACATGAACAATGAATGTCACATGATTGTTGTAGTACTGGAGCATCGAGGACCTTTTAAAAGGTCCTTTAACTTATATTGCATTGTAGTATGGAAAAGAAAGACCCCAGTGTGAACCTTTACTTGTAGGTATATTATATTGTAATGGAAATGACGCTAGGATCCTGCAAGAACCCATCCGAAATTTCTGAGGTCACCTACTTCCTTGTAAGAAGCATCCGCAGAAGATCAGAAAGAGCAGGAACAAGCATCTGATCTCTCTGGAAAAGATACAGAAGGATACATACAGAACATATTACACATATTGTGACAGCAGACGGATACAATAGACACAATAGTATTTGCTTTCATATAAAGAGACATTATAAGTAAAGCTTAAGCCCCCTAATAGTTTTTGGTTTCTGTTTCCAGACATGCAGGGGTGACTATAAAGCTTACTAGTAATCCAAAATGACTCTGATACTTTTCACTCCGTCCTTACTTCTGAAGCGCAGCAACCTGTGATGGATCGCAGTACTGAAGACACAACCACTTTGGTTACTTGTTTACAACATCCGGCATGATCTTGTCATTGATCCCTTTTCTTCCCATACTTCCTCTAACTCACTTCCAGCATTTGGCTGTTATGTCCGAGCTGAACGCAGAATACTTTATTTAGATCTGACGTAATATCATGTCCAAAAAAAGGAGGGGTACGCAATATTCTAACGCGGGGAACACATAATATTAATAAGGAACTCAAGAAGTGAGGAAATGGGAAACATGACCCTAATCAAATGTAAAAGGGGCAAAAGCCGTCAATTTACACTTATTCACCAAGTTTTTTGAGGTCAGAAAGTGAGTAGGGGTTCAATGATGTCCAATATTACACCCAGGTGCCAAGTACTAATGAGCCAAATGCAAGGGGTCCACAAGTGCAGCTGACAGTCTAGAGACTGATAACATACTATATGTGGGACTTATGTAGCTTATCCTACAGGCTCTTCAGATTTGGTGGCCCTTTAATCACTTCTCCAGGACTTTAACATTGATGTTCCTCAGGAACCCCCAGCGATCAGTACAATTGAAGGTCCTCGACACTCATGTGGTTCATCTGTACAAGTGGCTAAGTCTAAAAATGCAGTTGATCGCCTTTACTTCAAACTAATGGGAAAAGTTGCAGTACCGGTCCCAACTATCCATATGGTTGGGTCAGTCTGCCTGAGTAAACGATGAAGGGTATGCAGTGCTCACACAACCTCCGTGGCCTCTACAGTAGGTTGATTGGTGGAGGTTTAGGAGGTCAGAACACCAATTAAACATTGATGGCCTCTCCTAAGAAGATGCTTACCTTCCAAGAACACCCCTTTTAAATCTCTTTTTATCGGGGCACCATTAGTTACTAAGCCGCTCCGCCAGAGTGGGACTACGTGTACTCTAAGTTGCAACTACAAAGGGAATTTCAGACATTTTGAACGTCATGCCAATGGCCATGTGAGATGTTAGGCCAAAGGTTGCAACCGCTGTGTATGTAAAACCTACTTTGCATGGACCAAGCTTTACCATCTGACAAAAATGGGAACTTACCTGGTAATTATTATGATGCCGGACATTGTGGTCACCTTTAACAAAAACGTAAAAAACAATCAAGATCAGTAAAACATTTCACAAAAATTAAAAAATAATCAAAAACACAACACAGACATACGAGATGAGTTTCACAGGTGTCATTAATGAAGGGTTACCTCTATTTCGGTGTCGTTACCTCTTGTGTTACATCCAGCGATGCTTTGTGTTTATATACTTGGAAGGGACATATAATAAAAAATAATAGCTGTTTATTTTATGGGGCGTCCATCATTTACTTTGGTTACACAAAGCTCCTTTATGATGTTTTGTAGATGTATCAGATAAACTAAGGGCGTAGGTAAAGGCTCGTGGGCCCGGGTGCAAAAGTTCATCTTGGGGCCCCCCCAACTTTTCTTAGGGCTCATGTCCACGGCCGTATGAGGGTCACAGCGTCTCACACATTACAGCCCATAGGCTCTGTAGAGTATGATACGCAGAGAAGTAGAGCTGTGATTTCTCCTGTGAATCAATATGCAGCGCTCGCACGCCGGTGTGCATGGAAGAATGATACTCCATTGACTTTCATTGCCTCCATTCACCGTGTTTCGTGTGTCCGTGCAACGCATGCGTGATATGTGGTGGAATCACAGTTGTGGACACGAGCCTTGAATGGCTGCATTCCTTACAACTATTATAGTGGGTGGAATGGAAGAAATATAACGAAGGGGAGCCATTGTTTTTCGGGTTTTGTTTTTGTGGTGCTGAGACCTACATCTTTTATGCTTTGTGCATCGATTGGGTGGCACGAGGGCTTGTTTTTGCAGTGCGGGTGGTAGTTTTTATTGGCACCATTGCAGGGTTTTGTTCCATTGTTTTTGGAAGATGGCGGGCCCAAAACTTCACAATTTTGGCATTGTTTATAGTTTTGGTTTTTTATTTATTTTCATGGTGTTCACTGTAGAGGATAAATAATGCAATGTTTTTACGGCAGTAGCAATTATGGCCATTTTTTATGGTTTAGACTTTTTATAGGATAAATAATAAAGATGAGCGAACGTACTCGTAACGAGTACTTACGCACCCGAGTACCGCCATTTTCGAGTACTTCAGTACTCGGGCGTAAAGAATCGGGGGGCGCTGGGGGGCGGGGAGAGGCGCGGCGGTGCGGGGGGGAGCAGCGGGGAACAGGGGGGAGCCCTCTCTCTCTCCCTCTCCCCCCCACTCCCCACTGCTACCCCCCGTGCCGCCACGGCGCCCCCCTGAATCTTTACGCGCGAGTACTGCTGTACTCGAAAATGGCGGTACTCGGGTGCGTAAGTACTCGTAACGAGTACGTTCGCTCATCTCTAATAAATAATTGTTTAACTCTTTAATATTTTTTAGGCCCAATGTCTACAGTCGGAATTGAATTGTGGAAGCTGCGATCCACAGTTCGAGCAGCCTATAGAGAATCATGGGCATCCGCAGGTGAATTTGATTTGTGGACCTTTTGGTCCAGAAAACAAATCACAGCATGTTCCATTTTGTTGCGGATCCTGCACAGGCGGCTTCCATTGAAGTCAATGGAAGCTGTCCGATGCGTGGCACAGCCACAGCTGACTCTGCAGATGGGCTGCGGATCCCACGGGTAAGCAGGGGATATAAAAAAAAAAAACTCCACCGCACATGCCGGCGCAACCCGCACACATCCGCAGTGGAGAAGATGGCAGACCTGCACATCCACGCAGATGATCTGGATGGGTAAGTAATGTCCTCTTGCCGCAGGCAGGGGGGGGATTCTGCTGGGGCTGCCGCCAGTGGACATGAGGCCTTATAGGATTTTAATGAAGCACATAAGAAGCAATACCCCCCCACCATTGTGCCCTATCAGCCGACCCTTTAACCCTTTGCAATCCAATTTGGATTCAGGGTTTCCTAGGGGGCTTACTCTTTCTGCCATTATACAATGGCGCCATCTGCTGGCTAGAGCCAGTACTGCAGTATGGGACATGCTGGAGAGGCCTTCGACAACAGAGCGGCCAGTAATACACAGTAAGAATACCCTGCCGGACGTCTTCCGACATCGGAGCTCTACAGGCTTCAATCAGAATGTCTTTAGACGTCAGACAGTGGATTGGAAAGAGTTAAAGGGGTTTCTCCAAGTTCTGAAAAAAATAAAACATACTAAGCTGTATTTCCTGCTCCGGACTCCCGCTGTCCTTACCATTGACCCCTGCTTACTTGGTTGTACAGCAGTAACTTTCTGTATACATAGGTCACCACTGCAACCAAAGTAAATAGAGCCCAATGGAGAGGACAGGAATGGCGCTGCTGGACCGGCGGGAGGAGGCGACAGGAGTTTCTAGATCTTGGAAAATGCGATCAAACCAATGCAAGTTTATGTCCTCCATAGCAACTAAAAAAAATGTAAAAACCAGTTAATTATTAAAAAAAAAACTTAAAAGGTAACAAAAAGTTTAAAGAAAAAAACTTTTGCCATATTTATAATAAAAAAGTCTTGATAAAAAAACAAAAAACATATTTGGTATCGCTGTGTCCATAAAAGTCCAATCGAAGTAACACGTTAATCACCGCACACGGTGAACGTCATCAGAAAAAGAAAAAAAAACACCAGAATTATGCTTTCTTTGCTCATTCGGTTGCCAAGAAAAAAATGTAATGAAAAACCACCAAAAAGTCTCATGCACTCCAAAATGATACAAATAGAAACTAGAGGACGTCCCACAAAAAAATTAGCCCTCGTACAGCTAGACGGAAAAACTAACAAAAATTTATGGCTGTCAGAAGATGGCGGCAGGAAATGGTATTTTTTTCTTAAGATATTTTATATTTTAAAAGTATTACAAAAAAACAAAACAGAATTGTGCCGACCCGTAGAGTAAGGTCATCTTGTAGTTTTTCCTGCAGTGTGCACACCGTATAAACGAGACCCCCGTTAAGATGGCAGAATTTTGTTTCTATTTCATCTCCCTACACATAGAAGTATTTTTCAGCACATTATGATAAATAAGTAAAAGTTAGGATTTTTTTAAAAGTAAGGAGGAGAAAATCAGTAGGAGGGGTTAAATGTCAGTAAACCCCTTAAATGTAACGGTAATACTGAGCCGCCGGCGCCGTCCTGCTGCCTGAAGCGAGACAGACTCATTTTCGGGTGTGTCCACACAACAATCATTAGCTGCAGATTTTGGTGCAGAATTCAGCCTTTCAATTTGAATTCGGTTTAAAGGGTGAAATCTGCTGCAGGTTCGATCCCCGCATGATTCACGTAGCCGGCTCAAGGTTGACTCAGCCTTCCATCCTTCAGCCTTCAGCTCCTGCAGCCATTCTGCAATGATGATTTCCGAATGGCTGCGGGATGGACGGCCGTCCATGCATAGCCTGCAGGAATTCTTTCCTGCTATCGGAAAAATCGCAATTGATTTCCACTTGTGGGCAGGAAATGGGGGTTTCCAGAATCCCGCTTCGGATTTCGCAATGCAAATCCACCTATGTGCATTAGGCTTTAGGGCCCTTACAATGTAAAGGGGTTCTGCATTGGAGGGCCAGAACACAAATGTGCTCTATTTGAGGGTGATATCCTATTATTCATCTCACTCCCTAATAGTTATCATATCCTTGATAAGTTTGGGTCAGTCTTGGGTCTTAGAGTTAATAATTCTAAATCCTTATCTCTCAACCCGGACTTCCTGGAATATTCCGTCACGGTGAGGCTATGGAGCTATTCAGTCCAATCCCAGATGGTCAGCGTTTCCCCCCACTCCCCCTATTTAATCTGTAATCCGGCCCATTTATCCCACCATTGGGGGTGTGGGGGGCGACATCTCCTTCCACTGTTTTTAACTGATTTGCCCATTACCTCCCCCACATCTACCCCCTTTTTGTGTCTGTCAGGTCTTCCCCTTCTTGTTGAGCTTGCTTTCTTTCAGGGTCCCTCCTTCTACAATATGAACAGCTTGTAGGGTGAGACTTTACACCTTGCAATCTATTACCTATCAAGACTTATCATAGTTTTATGACTTAATGTTTCGCTTCAAAGGAAAATAATAAAAATGCATGTAAACACAAAAAAGGCACCGCACACCGATAGTACCGTAAGCCAATAATAGTGTTATTGTAACACAACAGTTGGTGTATGCACTAGACAAACAATGCTCACGATTGTGGGTTTGATACCTTTATCTCAGAAAATCACCCCAAGCCCTACTGGGGCCAGAAGGGCCGCCTCCAGATCTGCCCACAGAGGCCTCCTTGTACCCGCAAATATGGGGGATCTGTGACAATGGAGCTGCCAGAAAATACTTTCTCAGGTTGGGGACTGATAGTTCCGTTTATGGTACTGCATAACTTTTTGTTTGATTCTGGGTCTTTTGTTCTTCCATATGAAGTGGAAGATAGATTGCAGGGACCCCTATGGGCAGACCCCTGAAAAGATATAGGAGACCAGGCAAAATTATCATTTTTACTGAGATAATCCGTCCTATCTATGAGAGGGTCGGCTGATCCCATCTCTTCATCTCTGATTTAAGGGAAGTAAATAATGGGGGTAGTTCCATTTATATAGTGTGTCGAGGGAGGAGGTAAGCCTAATTCTCAGGTAGGTGATGTAGTGTGGGGAGGCTTTGAACCCATAATTAAGCTCAACGAGCTTCTGCATATTAGAGGTATATTATAGAATAGGGCTTCCGTCTTACCCATATTTACTATTAAGCCTGAGACCTCAGCAAACTAATCTAGTGATGCTATTAGATTTGGTAGGGAGGTGAGGGGTCTGGATAGGGTCATTATAGAGGAGCGTTTGAGGACAAGAGATGAAAGCGAGGAATGTTTTATAGTATAGGGCTATCAGACTGTCTGGGCCGGGGGCTTTACCCTGCTTTAGATATTTAATGATCTCTTCCACCTCCCCCTGTGTGATATGTTGGCTTAAGCATGAGTTTTGCTCCATTGTGAGTTTCGGGAGTGGAATATTTTTTTAAAAATCTTGGAGGGCGTTGGGGGATCTTTGGGGCTTATGTTTATATAGGTTACTGTAGAAGTCCTAAAAAGTATGGGCGAGTATAAAGATATTGTATCCGGGGTTCGAGGTGCAAGCCCCATTATTTGCTGTGATGGAACCTACTGAGTTCATTCACCCCTTTGTTCTAAGCCGGGCAGCCAATAATCTATCAGGCTCATTTGCTAATTTATAATAGGTGGACTGAGTCCCTGGAGGGCACTCTCCGCTTGTGAGGTGTATAGAAGGTTAAGCTGTATTTTAGGGTCTTTAATGTTTTAATTAGAGCCAAGCTAGGACGCTGTTGATTTGCTAGTTCCAGTAGAGTCTGCTGGTGTCGAGTTATGGTGAGGATTTCCTACTGTCATCCAAGAACGTGTCACATGCTGAGATCTGGGGGGCCACCAACTCTCCGTTCATAGTTAATTCTTTCTTCTTCTAGAGATCTTTGGTTGATGCTGCCAAGCAAGGCAAATGCGAAAATCCACCAATATCTAATTTTTGCTCGTTGCAACGCCAAGATGATGGGTCTCAGGTTTCGTCGCTTTGCTAGCGTGAAGGGGGCGATGTCGGCAAAGATCTGAACAGAAGAAGGCACCCCTGGCAATGAATCTAGAACTCGAGCGGCAGACAGACGTTGGTCTCTCATTTCAGAATAGAGGAGCCTTAACACAATGTCCCTCGGTAGATCAGGATTAGCGGGTTTAGAAAGGGCGCGGTGTATTCTGTCAATGTAAAGTGACTCCTGTGATATTTGTGGGAGGAGTGCAGCCAACAGGTTGGTTGCAGCTTTTTTCAGGTTGACGATGGATTTGGGGAGACCTTGGATGCGTATATTTACTTTCTTGCTCCTGATTTTGAGATCCTCGCATTTCGACTCAAGGGGCTCCCCCCTCACAGAATAGTCATCCCACTTAGCTCGCTCTTGGTCTAGGTTGGCAATCTCATCTGTTTTCTGTTCGAGGTTGCCTGTACGTTGTCCTGAATCTTATTTCAAACCATTCTTTTAATATGACTGAAGAGTGCGGCTTCTGAGGTGGAAAGTTAAGCGTGTTGGGATGTTACAGCTGGTTCGGTGGATCGCCCACTGGTAGGGTGATCCTCTGGATTGGAGCTGAGGGATGAGAATTTAATTGGGATTGTGAAAAGAGTTCTGGTAGGGCACCCTGGGTGGTCAATGGTCGTGCTTTCTTCGGTTCACCACCTTTTCTGTACATACTAGATCCTGAACCGCTTCTACTATGCATGGGTATTACTGAGTATAGTTTCCGTTATAATTACTAGGACGGGGTCAGAGCACAGCTCATGGGTAGACCGTAGTCATCCCACTAACTATGTATGAGCTCCCCCAATAGGGGGGATCAGAGAGTCTGCAGCGTAGTCAGCAGGGGCTGTGCAGTATGCTTGTCGTTCGTACTTTATTGCTCAAGACAAAAGTAGAAGCGTGCTGTAAATTTTATTTTATGAATTGGTCGACCAATCTTCTTGTGTCTCTGTGTCACAGTACTTTTACTGTTGTAAGTTTGAGGCTGTCATGCCATAACCAGCCACAAAGTGGCAGCAGAGAGTTAGTGAAACAGTCTCAAACTGGTGGCCATAACTCAGATGGCCTGCTCTGCTCTGGTTGTGACTATGGCAGCTGATGTTGTGGAGCGTGGCTGCAGAGTTCACACGTGGGGGGTCTGTGTCCTGTGCAGGACAAGCAGCTGGAGATCTTCATAGAGGACGGGGCCCGGGGAGCCTGGCATTGCTCTCCACAGACAGCGCGGGAGCCTCACCTCAACTGCTCCCTGGTGCGATGCCCTGACTGCCCGTGCAGCGCTGGGACTCCTCTTCAGATCTCCCGCTCAGCTCCAGCTTGTGTCGAAGGCCCCAGCAAGCGTCCGCAAATTCACTGCCGCCAGATGTATGCCTCCCTCCAACATCCTGGAGGAAGTGAGTGGGTGCTGGGACTGGTGCCAGGAAAGTCCGCGGCTTCAGGGAACAGGTTCTTCACAGCCGCACACAGGTGTGGGGTGTGTCACAGCCTGTTCCTCCTTTCCTCCGGTGCTCAATGCGACAGACGGGAGCAAGGTGTCTGCGTCACAGGATGAAAAAGTTAGGTTTTCAGCGTGGATTCCCGGGAGCTGAGTCCACAAGCGACCGCTCAGTCCAGGTGCTCGGCAGGGAGTCGCCGTGCCCGCACTGCCAATACTGACGCTCCTGCTGGTGGTGCATGGAACAGGGGAACCCTGGCACTGGTTACTACTCCTGGTTGCGTGGCTCCTATACACCGTAGGGGTGTTCGGGACACGACGGCTGCTGCCCAGCACCGCGTTCTTGTTGCTATGATATCCGACTGCACCTCCTCTGTCTAAGATTCGGCTAGTGCTAGGGGCAGTTCTCCCGACACTCTTTGATTACTTCTGGTGCTGTCAGGCTCCCCGCCCCAATCAGCTTCTGGGGCGGGAGCTCTGACAGCATTTAAACCCTCAGTTTCTTCCTGACACTGCCAGTGTTTGATTAGGCTTCCTGTCACTCACCAGTGTTCCCCTATTATTTGATAGTGTATTGACCTCGGTTTTTCCCCAGACCGGACTCCGCTCTTCCCTTGCCTGTACTGCGCTTCTTGGACTGACTTCTGTGCTTGGACCTTCGCCTCCTGGACTGGTTTGTTGTTTCCCTTGGTACTACTCTCTGGTTGTTTGTCTGTCTGTATTCTTGTTCTTTGTGTCCAGGGACTGTGGTGCCCTGCCTCATTTTCCCTAGCTCAGAGTAGGGACCATCACCCAGTTGCCACCCTGGGGGACAAGTAGGCAGGGACAGGGGTTGCAGGGACCCCCGACTTCTGCTCTCCCTGGTCCCTGACAACGTCAGAGAGAGTTTCACTAGAAATTGAATACCTAGGTATTTAATGGCAGTATTTTTCTATGTAAATGGAAACTGTTTCTGCAGGAGGAACTCCTCGGCTTGCGGCAAGGTGACATTCAAGATTTCAGTTTTTTTGTAGATTGATTTTAAAATTTCTTATGTCACTAAATCTGTTGAATTCCTGTAACAATACATATATACCCACACTGGGGCAAGATGGGAAAAGGAGGAGGTCATCAGCAAAAAGGGACAATTTATAATCCCACTACCACTCCTCTAATGGAGGCGTTCATAGCATTGGCCAACAATTCCATTGTCAGGATGTACAAGACGGGGGACAATAGACATCCCTGCCTTAAACCATTTTGGATACTAAAGGGGTCTGATAAAGCCCCATGTGACTGAATCTTAGGGATGTGAGTCATAGAGGCTCTGGGATGTAGGGTCCTAGATAGCCACCTCCCACACTTGTCCCCATGTTCAAGAGCACTTCTGCACATCCCATCACTGAACCCCAAGGACCTCGGATCTAAGATAGATAGAATTTGTTGCCGTATTGTGGAAATTTTGGCCCTTGTATCCAAAGGGTGTCTTTTGTTTGAAGTTTCTTGAATATGGAGCACATTAAGGAGGTTGTTCAGTTTAAGAAATCTGGCTTTTTTAAAGCGAACCACATGGAAAATAAAAACGCCCCTTAGCACGCATTTAACCCCTTAACGACCGCCCCATCGGGAAACTACGTCCTGCTGTTGCAGGGCGTGTATGGAGGGAGGTAGCGGCGCTATCTCCCTCCATACAGCGCGGGCATCAGCTGTTTATTACAGCTGACACCCGCGGGCAATAGCTGCGCTCGGCCGTTCGGCCGATCGCGGCTATTAACCCTTTAAATGCCGCTGTCAATTTAAATCCCCCGAACGCTGTTCGGGGGTCCCGCACGGCCCCCCCGCGGTGAGATCGGGGGAGCCGTGCATGTGTCATGGCAGCCGGGGGCTTAAGACTGCCTATCAAGCCATCCACACAGGGTAGCTTGAAAGACTGCCTGTAAAAAAGCAGTATGACGTAATGCTATAGCATTACGTCATACTGCAGGAGCGATCAAAGCATCGCATGTTAAAGTCCCCCAGGGGGGACTTCAAAGTAATGTAAAAAAAATAATCAATAAAGTTTTTTTAATTGTTAAAAAAAAAAAAGTTATAAAAGTTTAAATCACCCCCCTTTTGCCATATCCATTATTAAAAAATCAAAATCATAAAATAAAAATATGTATTTGGTATCGCCGCGTCCGTAAAAGTCCGATCTATCAAAGTAGTGCATTATTTTTCTTGCATGGTGAACGTCGTCTGAAAAAAAAAATAAAGAACACCAGAAATACACTTTTTTAGTTACCCTGTCTCCCAGAAAAAACTAAATAAAAAGTGATCAAAAAGTCATATGTATTCCAAATTGATACTATCGGAAACTTCAGGACATCCCGCAAAAAATGAGCCCTTGCTCAACTACATCAACGAAAATATAAAAAAGGTATTGCGTGCACAAAATGACCGCAGAAAATAATTGAAAAAAATTAAATATCTTAAAAAAAAAAATAAAAGTACTACAGCAAAAAAAATACTATACAAGTTTGGTATCGTAGTAATCGTACTGACCCATAGAATAAAAATATCAATATCGTTTTTGTTGCAATTTGTGCGCTGTAGAAACAGGACGCACCGAAAGATGGTGGAATGTCGTTTTTTTTCCATTTCTCTCAGCTAAGAATTTTTTAAGTTTTTCAGTACATTATATGGTACAATAAATAGTGCCACTGAAAAATACAACTTGTCCTGCAAAAAACAAGCCCTCATACAGCGACGTCGATGGATAAATAAGGGAGCTACGATTTTTTAAAAGGGAGTAGGAAAAAACAAAAATGGAAAAAAGCAAAAAAGCTCCGTCACTAAGGGGTTAATGGTTTCCCATTTAACAGTAAAACCTGTATTATCGTCCTTGTGAAATTACTCAAAATCTGATATTGCCCTTTTGATGTCGCCTACACACACGGAATTGTTGAGATTTTCATTTCGTTTCCAGAGATTTATTTTAGACTTCCTGTCTGTCTGAGTTCCCCATAAATCGGAAAGTGGTCCAACCATATAAATGGGCCCATGGCGCAAATTGGATTGAGGTCCAGCAATTTATAGGATATTAGGAGATGGTCTATATGAGTGTAACTGGTATGTGCAGTGGAGTGAAAATTGAAGTCCCTGACAGCCGGGTGCAGAATACGCCACATGTCTACCAACTGTAACCTCTCCAGTTTTTTTTTGAGAAAGCGTAATGTTATGTGGGAGATGGGAGATTTACCCAACCAAGAATCCACCTCAAGGTCCATCACCAGGTTAAGTCACCTCCTAGAATTAAACTGGATCCATCTTCAAAGTAGGCCAGTTTCCTCAGAAGGCATATCCTGAATGGCTGAGGACTGCCTGTGATTGGCTGAGCGCTGTGACCAATCACAGGCAGCGCTCAACTGTCAATCAATGATGGCTGGGTGCTGCCGCTGATTCGTTACAGTGCTCAGCCAATCAGGGGCAGCGCTTCCTATGGGTGGGGATTTTTCAATCCCCGACCTCCAGAAGACAAAAGATGTCTGCCGGGGCCGGAGAGAAGACCTAGACGGCTCTTCTAGGTGAGTTACATTTTTTTTCACTTTTCTTTACAGCTAAAGAGGATTTTCAGGGAAGGGCTTGTATTTCAAGGCCTTCCCCGAAAATCATTGCTGGGTGCTTGCCTGCAACCCATAGCTTTCAATAGGGCTGCAGCAGCACTAGCCCCATTGAAAACAATGGGTAGCATTGTGGACCTCTACCGCAGTTGTGACAGCTATGGCAGAGGATTCCTTCATCTCTGTGGTCCCCGTGAGGATGAAGGAATCTCCTGCCATACCTGTCACAGCTGTGTCAGGGGAGCGCGATGTACTGCCTATGAGATCAATGGGGCCAGCGCTGCTGGCGCTGGCCCCATTGAAAACAATAGGCGATAGTGCTGCCAGTGTGCAGTGAAAACATCGCAAATGAGAATGAAACCATTGAAAATCATTGGTTTTATTTTTATGCGTTTTCACTCACTCTCACAATGCAAAATAGCCTATTGGCAGTGTGAAGTCAGCCTCAGAGCCGCCAACAGGGTATTCAAAGCTCTTCCAAGGTAGAGAGTGCGGTAAGACAGATCCGAGAGTATGATTATGGGGGAACCCTGGTGTGACTGATTTCCCGCCTCTCTGGCCTTGCGGATAATCAACTCTTTGTCTGCCAGATCCACTTTTATCAAGAAAATGTCCTGTGGCCTTGAGGGATCAAGAGACTTAGTGCCCAGAGTGTGATGAATCCTATCAATTTCCAATGGTTTTTCTGGGAGTCTCTGCAGGATACTATTAAACAATTTAAGGGCTCATGCTTCCAACTGTGAAGGTTTAATGTCCTCCTCCAGACCTTTAATAAGTAAATTGTTCCTCCTGTGGCGATTCTCCAAATCATCAAGGTGTAAATACATGTCTGATATTTGTGATGCCTGTAGCTGAATGGCCTTTCTGTGGGCTTCTACTGTTTCTAATAGCTTCTCCTGTGTTTCCTCTACCTCAGGTAATTGCTGGCCCACATGTAAGATATCATTTTGCTGGGCTGAAATATATTTCTTGTGAGAGGCTTCCAGCTTTTGGAATGAGCTGCTCATCCCTCTTTTAGTGGGTAGAACATGCAGGTGGACCTTCCAGTCCTAATCCTCTTCGCTGTCTGGGGACTGTGGAATACAAGGTCGAGTGAGGTCACTGATAGGAAAAACTGGGACCTGTCTGGGGGGCTTGTCAGAGGGGCTGAAGGACTCACCGCTGTTGTTTGAGCCCAGAGGTGGTTGAAACCGGATTGTAGTAACCGAGACACAAGGCCCACGGTAAGGAGCTGGCGGGCGTAGAGATAGCACTTGTCACGGTGACTCTACCCAATTCCCATCCCAGAGGGACATGTGCAACCCTTTGCTAAGGCCCTGACAGGCCTCTCCAGGCAATGCTGTATTAGCAGTTACCTGTATACGGGTCTTCTTCTTTAAATTTGTATTTGTCACACGTGACGCCAGCACTTCAGTTGGACTTTCATCAAGATGGCGGAAATGACTTGACCCGAGTCCAGTGATGTGATTTTTAGCAAAGCTGGAAGTGCACAGTTTACTAAACACAATTGCCAGAGGCAAAGCAATACAGCCCAATCCGAGAGCAAAACACAGTTCCAAAGATACACTTGTGCAAGCAGAGTGACGCAGGAATACACTTGACTTCTTACACTGACAATCTCTTCAACGCTCTCTTTCTGCACTTTAACGGTAGTTAAGCTAGAAGCTGGTCCTCTCTCTTTAGGTAACTAATGGGATGGATTTAGCAGTTTAGTTGAAATCAGACAGTTTAGGAAGAGCCCTTGTAGAAACTTTGACTTTCAGGGAGGGTTTATATAACTCATGATTAAGATGACAAGGTGGCTCCACACTTTCCCATGCTCCACTGTCTTATCTCTGGGTGGTGTAGATTGGATAAGGCCTTCACTCACCAATACTTTATCTCTGGACTGTAGTGACTCCCTTCTCTGAATTGCTCCAGGCTATTCCTGTCTTTCTAGCAACTTGCTCTGACACACCTTCTGACCTCCTTCTCCTCCTCTGATGACCTAACTCAATCTCTCCCTGTCCTCTCTCTCCCGCACTTTTGTCTCCGACCCTTCCCCTCTGCCTCTGGTGTTTTTCCTGCTCTCTCAGGTTCTGTTCTCTCCACCAATTAGGGAAAGCCACACAAACAGCCAATGGTAGATTAGCTTTTAATAAGCAGTTTTGTTGATTATTAAAGTAAGAAAGTGGAACAAAGGGTTCCTCCGATGGACAGCATCTTCTATGCCTCCTTAGAGCTCATGGCAAGGTGGAACAGGATGCTGATATAGTGGTTTATTCTGGAAGATCTTCCAGGCCACTACACTGTGAGCACTCCGGGACAGCAAAGGAGGAATGCAGGACAGCTGCTGCCTCCTGTGTCTCCACAGCCCTCCTCTCCTCTGTGCCCACCTCCAAAACCGCTGCTCCCAGCATAGCCTCCTCTTCTGCATCACTGTGTCTCCTTCCATCTCCCCCCCCCCCCCCCCCCCCGCCCCACAGGGGTCCTCTTGGACTGCACGTGGCTGCCGGTCAGGTCCGCAGGAGGACCAAGAAACTGCTCCAGTCATCCTCTATCAGCTCCAACAGAGTCCCAGGGGGTTCCCCGACCTCTCCTGCATCCCATGGCTGCTTTCTTGAGCTGAGATAAGTGACCATTATGTGTCGTTAGACAATTTAATGGATGACTTAATTGCCACTGCCGCTCCTTTCCTTCTCACACTGCCATCAGTTAGCCCCCCCAGGTATAATGCTATTTTTCACATCTTTTCTGTATTCCTAGTCAGGTCAGAACATTCTCTATTATCCATAGCCACTACCGGATCACGAGCGGACAACACTTTATGGTTTTCCAAGACCATCTTCATTATGCTGTTAGTAAAAATAAAGAGGAGCTTAATTTTAATGTGAATCCCCAGGTTTTAGACTGAACATTTTACTTGTGTGGCTTTGGATTTTAATATTGGACAAAGAGGAAAATGAAGTGACTCAATCCAGCTGTGTCTACTGTGGGAAGTGGAAATGCCCTACTAGGAGAAGGAGGCTGGAGGGTCTTCTGGTGAAAGGGTCCCTATAGGAATGACTAACAAAACAAGAAGGTGAAAGCACACTGGCACAATCTTCCTGCACTGCCCACACGAACAGGGTATGGGGGGCAGCCAAGACAGATGAGGGAAAGCACTGGTACAGGTGGCTAGATGCAGAACAGAGAGAGCGCACCTCTGCAGGAGGGTAAAAGCCTGTTTATCTCGACTGTTCAATGAAAATGCAAAATAAAGTAAAGGAAAATCCTTTCCCTACAAAACCCCTAACCCGGGAGGGGACCCTTCCTCGTCGGCGGGCCGATCACTTCTGATTGGCTGACAGACATGTCAATCACCAGTCAAACCTCTCAGACACTAGCAGGACTAATTAACCTAGACTAGAAAGAGCTGTTAACCCTGGCTAGTCTGGATAGAACCTACAGAAACTAGATGTGCAAACAAATAATTAACCATGTGCTGACAGACATGACACACACTTGTCCAACAATATGATTAGAGCAACAAAGGAAGCAGAAAGTGTAGTGTCCCCAACTTTAGGACCACACAGCACTTTAATTACTTCCTGTGGTGTGTAAATGTATTTGTGACTGCCTGTCTGTCTTGTGTAATGGAGGAGACCAGGGGGTATATTTGTGTATTGTCTGGAGGCACTCACACTAGAGCCCAGTCTTCCAACTTTAGAGAACTACGGGCAGTCTGGGAGGCCTTATGTAGTATGGAGTCAGACTTAAAAGCGAAACACGTTAAGGTATTTTTGGACAATATAACTACTGTGTCCCTTATTCGCCATCAGGGGGGCACCAATAATCTACCACTGCAACGTCTGGTGGCCAAAATCCTGTTCTGGGCAGAAAACAAAAATTCTGAGCCTGTCTCTCACAGGAACACAGTGGCTGAATCCCTGAGCAGGAAGAGGATAGACTCAAGAGAACGGTCACTTCACCCCCAGGTTTTCAAACTTCTCATGGAACAATGGGGTCTTCCCCAAGTGGACCTCTTTGCCTCGAAGGAAAATACCCTATGCCAACAGTTTTTTTCCTGAAACACAGATGGGGCATTGGGCATAGATGCACCTTCCCACAAATGAGATTGGGATCTTGTCTATGCCTTTCCTCCCTTTCCATTGATACCTCAGGAAAATTCGTCAGGAAAATTCAGAGATCAAAGTAATACTGATTGCCCCTTATTGGGCGAAAAGACATTGGTTCCCCTTACTCAGCTCCCTGTCTATTCAGGAGCCTTTCCACCTGCTGACCAGGCCAGACCTTCTGCGCCAGCAACCATTACAATACCCCGAAGTTCACAAGCTAAGGTTGACAGCCTGGATATTGAGATGGTGGAGCTCCAAAGACAGGGCCAATCCAACAGAGTAATATCTACTTTATGTGAGAGCCATAAACCCTGTTTATTCGAAAGTCTGGAAAAAAATTTCTGAATGGAGTCGTCGTGATATCCAGGATGTCCTCTAACCAGAAATTCTCGAAATTCTGGACTTTTTGCAAGCAGATCTAGATAAGGGGCTAAGTCCTAGCACCCTTAAAGTTGAGGTGACAGCTCTGGGGGCCTTCTATGACTACCCACTAGCAGACCATAGATGGGTTAGGAGATTGCTAAAGGGCGCAATTAGGTTTCGTCCATTTATTAGGAAAACAGTTCCCCTTGTGGGACCTAAATCTGGTTCTACTGTCTCTTTGTGAATCTCCATTTGAACCCCTACTCATTCTGCCACTAAATATGCTGACCTTCAAGGTAGCAGTAACATCAGCCAGAAGAATAGGCGAAATTCAGGCCCTTTCCTGCAAAACACCCTACATGATGATACATGATGATATTCAATGACAAGATAGTCTTTAAGCTAGACCCCTTCTTTCAACCCAAAGTAATAACTAGTTTTCTTAGGGAACAGGTGATAACCCTCCCCTCCTTCTGTCAGAACCCCCGAAATGAGAAAGAGCAAAACTTTCATCACTTAGATGTTAGGAGAACTATGCTAACATATTTAGAAACGACTAAAAAGTTTTAAAAGACTGATAGCCTGTCTATTCAATTCCAGGGGCCGACAAGGGTCTAAGGATTCGGTCACTCGGTGGGTCAAAAGAAGAGGCCTACAAAGCCCAAAACATTCCTCCCCCTGAAGGACTCAAAGCTCATTCTACAAGAGCCATATTGTTACCATGCGGCGGTTGCTGGTCCTCCCGGGGCGGTGGTGTTCGGGGTCCCGCGATCAGGGCGCATCCCCCCGGCTTGTTGTCTGGCTGCCAGGGGCGCGGGTGCCTGCCCGGCGTGGTGCTGGTAGTGCGCCCGCACCTGTGAGTGCAGCTGCCGTGCACGAGCTCCTTTTTATTATGTTCTGTTGGGAGTTGGCTGTCTCCCTCTCTCCGCCCCTGGGTGGAGGCTTTTGTTTAAAGGTCAGGCAGAGACTTGCAATCACTGCCAGTTATTGGTTTCCCTCAGTGTGTTAGCTAGTCTGCCTCTATTGGCCTCCTGCACACACACTGGCTTTAGCCAGCAGATGGCACTGTTCTATAGCAGCAAAAAGAGAAAGCCTTTTAGGAAACCCTGAATTCAAAATTGGACTGGAAAGGGTTAAGATTTAGAGGCCAAAAGGGAGGTTAGCTTCTACCACTGTTTAGTCTTCTTTATTAACCCTTTAATGACACGGCCTATTTTGGCGTTGAGGACCAAGCGATTTTTGGTATTTTTCCATCTCTATTTTTCAAAAGCCATAACTTTTTTTATTTTTCCGTCGCTGTGGCCGTATAAGGGCTTGTTTTTTGTGTGGTGAGCTGTAGTTTTTATCGGTGCCATTTTTGGGTACATAGGCTATATCGTAAAACTTTTATTATTTTTTTTTATAACAGGGAGAGAAAACGCATCAATTCTGCCATAGATTTTTTTTTTCACAGCATTAATCATGCAGCATAAATGACACAATCCATTTTTTCTGCGAGTCGGTACGGTTACGATACCAAAAGTCTTATATTTTTTTAGGTTTTTACACTTTTTTGCAATAAAAACCCTTTTTTTTTTTAAATCATTTTTTTTTCTCTATAGCTGCATTCAAGGTCCTGTAACTTTTTTATTTTTCTATGTACGGAGCTCTATGAGGGCTTATTTTTTGCGAGACAAGCTGTAGTTTTTGTTGGTTCCATTTTGGGGAATGTACGGCTTTTTTGATCACTTTTATTGCATTTTTTGGGAGGCAAAATGCTAAAAATTAACATTTTGCCTCTGTTTTTTGCCGTACAAAATAAAAAGCATGTTCAACTTTTTGTACACGTCGTTACGGACGCGTCAATACCCAAAATGTGGGGTTTTAATTTTTTTTTTACCTTTTTTATGCTAATATTAGAAAAAGCATAAAAAAGGGAAAAGGGTTTTTTTACATTTTTTTTTTAATTTTCTTTTTTTTTAGTTTTTTTTTTTTACACAATTTGAGTCTAGTGCTAGTGCTCTGCCATGCCTTATCGCTTATACAGCGATCATAGGCATAGGCAATACAGGACGCCAGTGTCTGGCGTCCTGTTGCCATGGTGACAGGCCGGGCTCTCGCGATGACATCGCGAGTGCCGGCCGGAGACACAGAGGGAGCGCGCTCCCTCTGTGAACCCTTTCCCTGCAGTGATCTACTTAGATCGCGGCAGGGAAGGGGTTAACAGCGGGGGGCGCATCTCCGATGTCCCCCCCGCTGTTGCAGCAGGACGCCGGCTGTGACTGACAGCCGGCTCCCGCTGCGGGATAGCGTGGGATCATATGTGATCTCGCGCTATCCCCAGGACGTACCGGTACGTCCTGGGGCGGGAAGGGGTTAAAATAAAATACCATAGCAAACATCTCACAGACTCAGCATACATGAACACTGAACGCGTTTCAACCAAATGGCCTTAGTCAACAGCCGAGCTACGTAATCCATACACAACATATATAACAAATACAGGTTGTTAAATCGATTCAAATAATAGGAGTACCCGTGTTCTGCTGCTCACCGAGAAAAAGAATGGCTGGATTCTACAGAAGTGAATGCAATCCAGCAGCACTAAGAACACCCGTTGTTAAATAAGGTCTGAGGGTTTGAAACAGCGGGACATTCCTCTAGGGCACTGATGGCGAACCTTTTAAAGACCAAGTTCCCAAACTGCAACCCAAAACCCACTTATTTATCCTAAAGTGCCAACACGTCAGGGGGCGGGGCTTATCACGACATATGATTTTACCCCCGTTGTTCTAAAAAGGACAGGGCCGCTTCAAAATGGACAATGTGCAGATTTCGACTGCTTTTTGGATGCGGAAATACTGCAGAATGTCCTCAGCGGAAATTTCTGTCGCAAATTCTGCAGAATTTCCGCATCCAAAAAGCAGACAAAATCTGCACCCCGTCTATTTTGAAACAGCCCTGCCCACTTCCACCAAATGTAAACATGCCCCAGCGGTAATAGTGACATTCCCCAGAGCGGCCTCCGTGGTAATAGTGAGCAGCCCCAGTATAACAGTGAGACCCCACAGTGGCCCCCAGTAGTAACTGTGCCCCCCACAGCAACCCCCAGCAGTAACAGTGACGTCACAGTGTGCGCTGGGATCAGTGCCGCTAGCAGCGCAGTGAGTGAATACTGGTAGGGGAGCAGCGGCCCTTGCTGGTATTCACTACTAATGTGGTGAGCGGCGCGTGCCATCAGGGTGGGCTCGGTGCCACCTGTGCAGGTGTGGTATAGGTCCGTCACTACTGCTCTAGGGAAACAGAGATACAATTGAAATATCCTCACCTGATATATTTTGCATGCACACTATCCCAAAAGGATTACACATGTACAGTATATGGACAGATTATATATATTATATATACATATACACACACAATTTTTGCTTAATTTAAAGGTTTTATTAAAAAAATGTATTTATTGAATTTATCAATTTATTTGTATTTATTATTTTTTAACATTATTACATTCAAATTATTAAAATACGAGTACAGAACAAATTTAATGTATAACTTAGACCATATGGGCATCTGTTCCTTAGTTCAAAAATCCAGAATGGTTTCAAGAAGATCCTGCATTTGCACAGATCGCCTTCTATTTTTCCTGACTTTCTATACCATTACATGAGGCCACCAACACTACTAGCATGGATCTTTAGAAAATGCTTAGTGACCCCAGAGCCGCCTACATTTCCCTTTTGAAGGTCTCAGATAATCTGACATGTAATTTCCTGGATGTACAGCCCACGTATAATAAGTCACATTGTGTACACGCAATAATAGGGAGAATTCCTACGGTTTTACAATAAAACTCTGTATTTTATACTTCTTGTTGTTATCCGAATTTAAAGATTCCTTAGTCTTCATCAATGTATATTTGCAGCATCCGCAGCGCACATTTGTGGAAACCATCAGTTTTTATCCAGTTGGTATTTTTATTGGGCACTCTACTATTAGATCATCTGTTGTCAGAACACCGGTCTCTAAAATTCTTCTAACTTCACTGTTTTGTTTCAATATGGGCAATAACATATAAAGTAGTTACTTTATATCCCTCACTATATAGATCGTGCTGTAAATACGAGGTCATCAGATTTAACTTTAGATTTTCCTCTCTGTAATGAGGAATTTCTCTCCGTTTTAGCTCTGTTATGCTTTGCTTTATTCACCACCTGACTATTGTATCCGCTGTCAGATAATCGACTTCCTTCTCTGATGTATTATAAGTAGAGAGGAGCAAGCATACTCGCTAAGGGCAATTGCTAAAATCATAAATTTACAAAGTGCATTATTATGGCCATACAGAAGTGTATAACCCCACTTGCTGCCGCGGGACAACCCCTTTAAGTACTCATAACTGTTAACTATCATTAACTAAGAAGTGGACGATATACCCTTCACAACCTGGAGTGGTGTGGTGTTTGTGTTGTGCTCAGTGTGTGTGTTTTAATATTAATTCTAATAAAAATTTATGATTTTAGTGAAAGTCACGTCTGTGAATTGGGCTTTATACTTTTTAGTCTGACTTAAACTGCCCCCCTCTGTGAAATAATCTAAGGACAATTGCTCGAGCAAACATTGCCCTTAGCAAGTACCTGCCCGCTCGAGACAAAAGGTTCGGGGGGAGCAGTGAGTAGCGGAAGTCAGCGGGAGGGAGGGGGGGATAGAGGGAGAGAGAGATCTCCCTGCTCTCCCCCGCCGCTCCCTGCCCACCGCCAGCACCCGAACCTTTTGTCTCGAGCGGGCAGGTACTCGCTAAGGGCAATGTTTGCTCGAGCAATTGCCCTTAGCGAGTATACTCGCTCATCACTAAATAGAAGTACAAACTCTCTTGGCTCTAATGACTTCTACTGTTGGTATAGCCCGAATAGCGCGCCGTGGATGACAGCTAGTAGCTTTCACAATAGTATTGCCGGATCCTGGTTTACGGAATAGTGAAATATCTATATCATTTTTTGATAAATTTGCTTGCAAAAGAAGACCTAAAAAGTTAATTTTGTCAAAATGATAACTCAGCATAAATGTTAACTGACATGTATTATTACTGATGTATTTGAGAAGATCTTGGGAAACCGTTACAGTAACGTTACACACAGTATTGGAGGAGATTCCACATCATCCAAGTATCTCGCATACCACACCACACTGCCGAGAAAAGAGTTATTTGTGGAAAAAATATCAAATTCCTCCCACCATGCCATATACAATATTGCCAGGGTGGGTTTAAATTTGGTGTGCGCTGTGGACACAGGGTCGTGTGGGGGGTTGGGCAGCATGTTACCCCAGAGAAGAGGCAGCGGTGTGTCCCGCAGGCAGTGATTGTGCTTTGTTGGAGGTAGTGTGGTGCTTAGCTAAGGTATGCCATGCTAATGAGGGTTTGTCCGAAGTAAAAATTGTTGGGAGGGGGGGGGGCACTCTTGCCGCTATTGTGGCTTAATAGTGGGACCTGGGAACCTGAGATGCAGCCCAGCATGTTGCCCCTCACCTGCCCTATCCGTTGCTGTGGTGTTTCCATGACTTTCGGATGTTTTCTGGTTTTTTACAAGTGAAGACCTATGCAGAGCATTGGTCATATACAAAAATGCTCGAGTCGCCCATTGACTTCAATGGGGTTCGTTACTTGAAACGAACCCTCGAGCATCGCGGGAAGTTCGACTCGAGTAACGAGCACCCGAGCATTTTGGTGCTCGCTCATCTCTAGTTACAAACTTTTTAGTTCATTTTATTTTTTCCCTATTGTCAGCTGTTTTCTTGGCCGTCAGTAACTTACCAGGTGATCAGAATAAAGTGTAGTCATGCAATTCAGTGTCAGCAGGGTTTACAGAGATCATTGGAGTTTATAATAAGGAACTTTGAGTCCTCGTATTGCTCTATAGCCATGCTAAAAGACTTAATAACATCATTTATTGCAAGTATCCTGCATTTTACTAGATACGACCTGAGCAGTTTGTCTTCGCTATCAATAGTTGACTAGGTCATCAGAGTGGAATGCGGAATGTTATCAGTCACAATGTTCTGCCAGTATCAATACACAGGAAGGTGCAGTGAACTTCATGAAGTATGATATGTCAATTTGAAACAGCGTATAAGCTTCATATTCAGTCTGATAGATCTTTTTTGCCTGGCATCATAGTTTTTACTGGATTCAGAGAGAATTTAAACTCTGGTGTTTATACAAGTTGCCTGTATATATACACTACCGTTCAAAAGTTTGGGGTCACATTGAAATGTCCTTATTTTTGAAGGAAAAGCACTGTACTTTTCAATGAAGATAACTTTAAACTAGTCCTAACTTTAAACAAATGCACTCTATACATTGCTAATGTGGTAAATGACTATTCTAGCTGCAAATGTCTGTTTTTTTGTGCAATATCTACAAAGGTGTATAGAGGCCCATTTCCAGCAACTATCACTCCAGTGTTCTAATGGTACAATGTGTTTGCTCATTGGCTCAGAAGGCTAATTGATGATTAGAAAACCCTTGTGCAATCATGTTCACACATCTGAAAACAGTCTAGCTCGTTACAGAAGCTACAAAACTGACCTTCCTGTGAGCAGATTGAGTTTCTGGAGCATCACATTTGTGGGGTCAATTAAACGCTCAAAATGGCCAGAAAAAGAGAACTTTCATCTGAAACTCGACAGTCTATTCTTGTTCTTAGAAATGAAGGCTATTCCATGCGAGAAATTGCTAAGAAATTGAAGATTTCCTACAACGGTGTGTACTACTCCCTTCAGAGGACAGCACAAACAGGCTCTAACCAGAGTAGAAAAAGAAGTGGGAGGCCGCGTTGCACAACTAAGCAAGAAGATAAGCACATTAGAGTCTCTAGTTTGAGAAACAGACGCCTCACAGGTACCCAACTGGCATCTTCATTAAATAGTACCCGCAAAACACCAGTGTAACATCTACAGTGAAGAGGCGGCTGCGGGATTTTGGGCTTCAGGGCAGAGTGGCAAAGAAAAAGCCATATCTGAGACTGGCCAATAAAAGAAAAAGATTAAGATGGGCAAAAGAACACAGACATTGGACAGAGGAAGACTGGAAAAAAGTGTTGTGGACGGATGAATCCAAGTTTGAGTTGTTTGGATCACAAAGAAGAACGTTTGTGAGACGCAGAACAAATGAAAAGATGCTGGAAGAATGCCTGACGCCATCTGTTAAGCATGGTGGAGGTAATGTGATGGTCTGGGGTTGCTTTGGTGCTGGTAAGGTGGGAGATTTGTACAGGGTAAAAGGGATTCTGAATAAGGAAGGCTATCACTCCATTTTGCAACGCCATGCCATACCCAGTGGACAGCGCTTGATTGGAACCAATTTCATCCTACAACAGGACAATGACCCTAAACACACCTCCAAATTGTGCAAGAACTATTTACAGCAGAAGCAGGCAGCTGGTATTCTATCGGTAATGGAGTGGCCAGCGCAGTCACCAGATCTGAACCCCATTGAGCTGTTGTGGGAGCAGCTTGGCCGTATGGTACGCCAGAAGTGCCCATCCAACCAATCCAACTTGTGGGAGATGCTTCTAGAAGCGTGGGGTGCAATTTCACAAGCTTACCTCAACAAATTAACAGCTAGAATGTCAAAGGTGTGCAATGCTGGAATTGCTGCAAAAGGAGGATTCTTTGACGAAAGCAAAGTTTGATGTAAAAACAATGTTATTTCAGATACAAATCATTATTTCTAACCTTGTCAATGTCTTGACTCTATTTTCTATTCATTTCACAACGCATGGTGGTGAATAAGTGTGACTTTTCATGGAAAACACAAAATTGTTTGGGTGACCCCAAACTTTTGAACGGTAGTGTATATATATATTGGTCACCAGCTGTAAACAGATAATTGCAGCTGGTGACCATTAGACGTGACTGGAGATGCACATATCCCTAAGTTTGTCCCTGAAGTTACCACTGGCTTCTTTGGTCTGAACACCCAAAGCTCCCACAATTGGTCTTGGTATATTCTCAATACCGTTGCACAAGAAAATCGCACAGGTTGGCAATGTATAAAATTCTGGCCCCAGCTAGTCTAGCACCAAAGATGAGGCCTTGTTGGAAGTTGCTCAAATTGCTAGATTTTCCCATTCTAATGTGGATTCACATTGAAAGTAATTTACCGAAAACTGGCTCACTTGATTTTTTGCTGCATTCTGGGGTCACTGGACTTCCACAGGCGCAATCATGAAAGATGTGGGATCTCTAATAAAGTGACCCTTCAGTATGTGTGACCCACTTTATAGGAAAAGTCAAACCTAAGGTGCTTCATAGATAGATTAATTTTACTACTCATGCTCCAGTAGTTTTCAAACAGAGCTCCGTCCTTGATTTACTACTGTGTTTCCCCGAAAATAAGGCACCCCTGAAAATAAGGCACCCCCTGAAATTTGCAGAAGTCCCAAATATAAGGCACTTCCGGATAGTAAGGCATAGTAAAGTGTGCAGGCAAGTCAAGAGGCCTGTCCCCTGCTATCATCCCCGTTGTCTCCTATCTCCAGATGTATAGGTAGATCTGCAGACAGTCTGCTGTTATCCTGTCCCTGCTGTGCTGTACGAGTGTGCTGTTGTGAGCTCCCCTTGCTGGCTGAAAAAGTCCATACTGTACGTTCTGTTCCTGCTGTACATGTCTGCTGTGATGAGCTCCCCCTGGTGGCTGGAAGCTGCAATACCATCCCTGCTTACAAGTGGTACAGGAACTTCTGTCTGCCGACAGGTACGTTACTTTACAGCCCTTATTTTTTTATGGCTCTGTGTGTGAATCAGGCAACCTGTGTGATTCTTAAGGCTGGGTTCTCACAGAGCGTATTTCCAGCAGAAATCTCGCAGTTTGGCCACAGCGATAAACAGCGAGATTTCCGCCTGGAAAGCGCTGCTTCAAAACTCACGGCACTCAGCCGCTTGTTTTGAAGCGACCTGGCTGCACACTTTTCCGTTTCTGTGGCCGGTGAATCCGCACCACAACACCGGCTTCTCCCAGCTTTGCCGTGACAGATTTGCTGTCCCATGTGGACGAGATTTCTGAGAAATTTCGTCCACAAAGCTGGCCAATTGAGGGATTAGCGGCCACAGACGGATTTGTCGCGGCGAAATAAGACACCCCCTGAAAATAAGACGTAGCACATATTTGGGAGCAAAAATTAATAAAAGACGCGTCTTTTTTTCGGGGAAACGGTAGTAGTACTAATGAACACCCTTGAATCTTTACAGAAACTGCTAAAAATGTTGACGCCTTACTCCAACATTTTTAGTCATAAGGAAAAAAAATACCATTAGCAAATGTAAATGCAATACATACAAGTCTCATATAATAGTGGTGTTCACAAAAATCCATTGAAATTACACTTCTCATTCAGGCCTTTTGGCTGTAATACAACTAATGTATCTCTTCAAAACATCTTACGCCGTAGTAAACACTTACTACAGTCTGCGTCATTGTCACCCGAGTTCACCTCCTCTAAAGGGTCTGTATCGGTGCATTTAGTGTCTTTGGTCTGTTCCTTCAGTTCTTTTGGATTGTCCTGTTGACATCCATGACACTGAATGATCTTCCAGTTCCTCAGACTGATGCATGTGGACTGCTTCAGGGCTGTTGGGGATTTGTCTGAGGGTGAAGTAGAGGGGGATACTCATGGCTGACTGATGCAGACTGACTGCTGTGTGTCTATGACTGGGAGAAAGAGAAGGTGGTGGTGCTTAAAGCATGCTGCGTCCCCCACTCGATGACCTGTTCAGCCGGCTTTCTTCTTGTTTCCTTTTTATTTTTTTTAACAGTTTTTGCCCTTTCAGGGGTGAAAAAAGCCTGAAGGAGCCCAGAGAAGAATAAGAGAGACTATGACTGGGAAGGTCTTACCAGTGATTTTTTGGGATAAGTTTAGAAACTTCATTCCAGAAGCGCTTTATCATAGGGCAATCTTCGCAGACGTGTGACATGGAGTTTATATGAGCATCACCGGCATTTATCAGAATGAAGCATGTAGACATTATGTGCTGTCCAGTTACACACGCTCAGGGTATTGTGGAAGTTTTCTTGTATCTCCCGAACCAAGAGAGTTTTTTAAAGTAACAGATGCATCCACTTTTGAGAAAGATGAACCTAACTCTTTTTCCCAGGAGAGCTGCCCCTGATTGGTCCCTGCGCTGAGCCAATCAGAGGCAGCACTCACTCACCCATTAATGAATTCATGAATGGGTGTGAGTGAGAGATGCCTCTGATTGGTGAGGCTGTGACCAATCAGAGGCAGCTCATTCAGCAGGCGGGGATTTTAAAGCGCCGGCTGCTGAATACTACTCAGAGCAGTTCAGGAGAACTGCCGCGGCTGAACTCCGTCTGCCGGGACCAGGTGAGTATATATATTTTTTTTATTTTTACACATTTCTGGATGATTTTCAGGTAAGGGCTTATATTTTTAAGCCCTTCCCGAAAATTCATCCCGCGCTCGCTGGCAGCCCATTGCTTTCAATGGAGCCGGCTGTATTGCCGGCTCCATTGAATTCAATGGGCTAACATCGTTCTTCTCTGCCACAGCTGTTACAGTTATGGCAGAGGAGAACGATCTTTATGCTGACAGTGCGGGGGGGGGGGGCACTCTTGCCACTATTGTGGCTTAATAGTGAGACCTCGGAGCCCAAAATGCAGCCCTGCATGTTGCTCCTCGCCTGCCCTATCCATTTCTGTGTTTTTTACATGACTTTGGTGATTTGCTAAGATTTTCACAAATGAAAACCTAAGTGGAGCACCAGTCATATACAAAAATGCTCGAGTCGCCCATTGACTTCAATGGGGTTCATTACTCGAAACGAACTCTCGAGCATCACTGAAAGTTCGACTCGAGTAACGAGCACCCGAGCATTTTGGTGCTCGCTCATCTCTATTTGCGACCTTACACTTATGGTGGTTTGTGTGAATTAGTAGCAGCAGGGCAAATATTTAGGTCAGTGTTTTCAACCGACCTAAATATTTCTTTCTTTATTTGTTTAATTATTTATTCAATAGATTATTTTTCTCAGGTTCATAGGTGCATTTGATATTGTTTTCCCATACAAAATTTTACCCCCCTTTTCACCCTCTTAGGGGTTGAAATTAAAAAAAATAATTTCTTAGTGGATCTCTACATTATACAAAGAAGTTACTGTCCCCATTTCATGTTTCTGTCTTCTGCATTGATGAATCAGTCAGGACGTTTCATTTTATATATATATATATATATATATATATATATATATATATATATATATATATATATATATATATATATATATATATATATATATATATACATATATATATATATATATATATATATATACACATATATACATACATACATACATACATACATACATACATACATACACACACACACGCACAATTTTTTGAAGTTTTTGCTGCTCTATTTTTCCTGGTTTTCTATTCCGATGACTAAACTTTTTTATTTGCAGAAGTCATCTCAGTTTACTATGAACTATGTTCACTTGTAGCGTAAACACAAGCTGACTCTCCTCCAAAGATCAGCTGCTGATTTAGCACTATTAATGCCAGCATCTTATCTGCTTTAGCCCAGTCTGAATGATGTGCTTATTGCTGCCATTTCTAAATAAAAAAGATCCTAAAACTTAAATTTCTCAATAAATTCAGTTTACTTTCTACTCTTTGTTTGGAACATTGGAGTTTTATTCTTGAGATTGGTGGTGGTCTTAGTGGTGAGACTCCCACTGCTCATCAAATTATCTCCTAACCTATGGATAGATGGAACAATACAGCTGTTACAAAACTTGGACCGCAATGCATTCCAAAGACACTCACATGACAAGTCAGGTGACTAGGAAACCACTCCCATTATGAAACATGCCCCGTAGACTACGGATTAAGCGCCCCGCAATGTAAGTGACTATATATATGGATCTGTGTAAAATGCATGTATTCGCTTTAAAAAGACAAATCTTCGTCGAAACGCGTAGCTATAATAAAAGGAATCTTCTTTCACGGCGCGAGTAACTTTTTCTTTTCACAACCTAACCTATGGATAGGGGATAACTTGTAATTGTGGTACAACCCTTTTAATTGCTAATGACAGTATTTATGATATACCGTGTTATGCAATAGACTTGTGACTCTGTACTCTAAACTCATCTAACCTCTTCTTGCTGATTCCATGTTGGATTGTTGCCCTGTACCTGATCATATATAAATACTGAGGGACACAGTGCAGTCAGAGCTGTAATCACCAGGATGGCTCTGAATATTGCTGCAACGCTTCTCCTGGCTACTGGAGTCACTCTCCTAATTTACCTAATTAAATGGTGGTATAGGGTCAAACAGAAGAATCTACCACCAGGACCTATACCTCTACCCGGCTTGGGGAATTTCTTTCAGATCAGCACTTCAGAATTACCGCAGTCATTAGTTAAGGTAGGTACACTTACCTGTACTATAATCCTTATTAGGAGGCTAAATAAATATATGGCGCGAGTTTAAAGCCCCAGCAATCCAGCAGAAGCAGGACTGGTGCTTGGCTGCCTACTGACAGCTGAGTGCTTACTATGAGCGGAGAAACTTCTGTTCCTGGCTGTTTTACCTTTTTCATGCCCCTAACAATAGCAGTTGCGGCATGGAAGACGGTAACAGGGAGGAACAGAATTTTTTCACAATGTGATAGCAAGGTGCTGATAGGGTAAGATGCCTGCTGTCATGGTAACCTATCAGAATGTGCCTTCGACAGAGTTTGATTGGCTAAAAGCATATGCATAGTATAAAAAGTACATGCATAACATACCGCATTACAGAAGTAATGCAGCGTACTATCCTAGCAATCAAACAATTTGACCTTCAAGTCTTTTTGAGGGACTTGAAAATAGTGTGAAAAGAAAGTTCAGTAAAGTTTATATTAAAAAATCCCTGTACATTTGAACAAAGTCCCCCATTAAATAATTATTAAATAAAAAAATACATAGAATTAGGTACTGTCTTACTCGTAAAGACCTGAGCAATTACAATATTTAGCTGGTTATCCCACATGGTCCTTCACAGTGTAGACAACTTAAAAGTACAACAATATTTTTTGATAAAATATTAAAACTTTGGGCTAACAAGGACAAACTCACATATAACTTTATGGTGGGATTCACCCTAGAGAATATATTGACTGTACAGTAAAGGTCACACCGCCAAATGTATATTACAGAAATCACTCATGCTCCCTCCACATGTTTAAATATGGTCAGTTAGTGGCCATCATTAAAAAGCTGGACACACAATACCCCAGTAGGATCCAAGTAGGGACTCCAAGACCAACGTCTGAAGGTGGCTCCCTTAGGTTGAGGACGAGCTCACCCCCCTTATAGATCTCGGGGTATTGGGGAAAAAGGTAAGCATTTGTTTCATAAATATAAATGAAGCTAAATGCTTGTTCAGACAGTGGGGAAATGAAGGTAATTAGCACCAATGTCTACCTCTTATATCCATTGACAGATCAATGCATAAAGATGCAGAGTTGTCAGAAGGCTATGTAGATCTTGGTATAATTGCAGAGCCTGACAGATTCTGTGGTTCATAAATATATCGGTTATTCTGATTTATTAGTGATTCAGAGTAATTGGCGGTTCTATGGGTTTTCCTCACAACCAGAATAAATTCCAAAATTTCTTAGGCTGCCTCCATATATCATATTATTAGAGATGAGCAAGCATACTCGTCCGAGCTTGATGCTCGTTCGAGTATTAGGGTGCTCGAGATGCTCATTACTCGAGACGAGCACCGCGCGGTGCTCGTCTCGATTAAACGAGCACTGACCATTGAATTCAATGGAGCCGGCAATACAGCCGGCTCCATTGAAAGCAATGGGCTGCCGGTGATCACGGGATGAATTGTCGGGAAGGGCTTAAATATATAAGCCCTTCCCTGCAATTCATCCAGAAATGTGTAAAAATAAAAAAAATATATATACTCACCTGGTCCCGGCAGATGGAGTTCAGCGCGGCCGGCCTGCAGTGGGTGTGAAGGGGGTGTGAGTGAGACATGCCCCTGATTGGCTCAGCACTGAGCCAATCAGAGGCAGGTCTCACTCACGCCCATTCATGAATTCATGAATAGGGTGAGTGAATGCTGCCTCTGATTGGCTCAGCACAGCTCTCAGCTGAATGACAGCAGTTCAGCACCACAGTGCAGGGGACAGCAGGAGAAGATGCGGCTGTGCCCCGGAAGCTGAAGGGAGGTGAGTATCTATTTTTTTTGTTTTTTAAATCCCTTTTAATTCATTTCCAGGGAATGGCTTATATGTAAAGCCCTTCCCTGAAAAAGAATTCAGGTGTGCCAGCGGACCATTGTCTTCAATGGAGTCGCTGGCAGCAGCAGCGGCTCCATTGAAGAGCATACCTGCATTTTTATTCTTTTTTTACACTAAAATCTTTCTTTTTCAGGTAAGGGCTTATATTTTTAAGCCCTTCCCGAAAATTCATCCCGCGCTCGCCGGCAGCCCATTGCTTTCAATGGAGCCGGCTGTATTGCCGTCTCCATTGAATTTAATGGGCTAACATCGTTCTTCTCTGCCACAGCTGTTACAGCTGTGGCAGAGGAGAACGATCGTTATGCTGACAGTGGGGGGGGGGGGTCTCACTCTTGCCACTATTGTGGCTTAATAGTGAGACCCCGGAGCCAAAAATGCAGCCCTGCATGTTGCTCCTCGCCTGCCCTATCCATTTCTGTGTTTTTTACATGACTTTGGTGATTTGCTAAGATTTTCACAAATGAAAACCTTAGCGGAGCACCAGTCATATACAAAAATGCTCGAGTCGCCCATTGACTTCAATGGGGTTCGTTACTCGAAACGAACTCTCGAGCATCACTGAAAGTTCGACTCGAGTAACGAGCACCCGAGCATTTTGGTGCTCGCTCATCTCTACATATTATGGTCAAATAGCTGCCATAGATGACAACTAGACACATAGTGCCCCTGAGCTGGTGGAAGTACTTGGAGTTGAATAATAAGTAGTTATGGTGCAAAGTAAATTCAAGAAAATCAAGGATAAACCCATTGTATACTGCAGAATGTGAACCCCCTCTGTTGTAAAAAGTAACTCACAGCCTGAAGTCTACCTGTGTGTGGGATGGAGCTATACAGAGCTTCTACATCAATCATGGCCAGAATAGTCTCAGAGCCCACCATTATACCATCCAGTAGTCTTAGCATGACCATAGCGTCACATACATGTGATCTCAGTGATGGGACAAAAAAATCTGAGGATCTTATCTATATAGATGCTTAGATCCTGGGTAAGGTTGTTAACTCCGGAAACAATAGGTCTACCTTTTAAAGAGCTTGTGCTCTTATGCACCTTAGAAAGTGTGTAAAATGTGGCAATGGTGGGAGAAGAAGGAAGTATAAATCTAATCATCCCCATATCTAGAGCTTTTGTCAGGAGTTCCTTAAGAGATTTTAAAAGGGGAATTGTGGGAGCATTTTTCAAGACAGAGTAAGTCAAGTCTTCATTCAGCAGATGGGAACACATTTCAATATATTGGTCTCTTTCCATAACTCTGTTTCCCCCTTTGTCTACTGGTTTTATACTAAGTGAATCATTAGATTCAAGAGCTTGCAATGTCCTTCAAATCCTTCATAACCCTTTTTTCAAATAGATCCAACTCGGGACAACAGAAGGATGGAGGGTTTGAAGTATTAGGAGGCTTTAAATCAGTAAAGGGACCATGGCTTGGTGGGTGAAGACATTCCTCTTTGAGATCTTGAAGGGTTTGTAGTGCTAGAGTATCAGTAGATTGAAGACCCAAATCATGTGTAGTTTCCCTATTTTTCAAGGCAAAAACCTTTTTTCACGTAATTCTCCGCACGAAGAGGGAGATGTCCTTCGTCCACGCAAACGAATCAAAGCGGGTCATGGGAAAAAAGGACTGGTCACTCAAAAAGGTGGATGTTGGTCCCATCTTGTTCTCAAAACATATTGCGAGATTGGTTGCCCTAAAAAACTCTGTTAGGTGAACTCCAGCCCCGCCCTTGGTTACAAGATATTAGACGTCCTCGTTAATGAACCCTGAACCAGAGAACCTATACACGCTCTGTTAGGCTCTACCATCACACTAAACTCTACATAGCCTTCTGACAACTCTGCACCATTATGCATTGGTTTGTCAGCTTGCATAAGAGGGGACATTGGTGTCAACCACTACTATCGCACCTCTGTCTAAACCAGCATTTAGCTTCATTTATTTCTAAGAAGCAAGTGCCCATCTCCTTTGTCATTACCCTGAGTGCTACAAGGAAAGGGATCTCTTTCTCAATTCAAAGGAGTCACTCCTGGACACCGCTCCTGGAGTCCTCACTTTGATTTGACTGGGGTATTAAGTGTCTAGTTGTCATCTATGGCAACTATCTGACCATAGTGTTATACGTGGAGGCAGCCTAAGAAATTTTTGTAATTAATTCTGGTGATGAGGAAAACCCACAGAACCGCCAATTACTGTGAATTGCTAATAAATCAGAATAACCGATATATTTATGAATCATAGAATCTGTCAGGCTCAGCAATTATACCAAGATCTACATAGCCTTCTGACAACTCTGTATCTTTATGCATTGATCAATAGCTTCATTTATATTTATGAAACAAATGCTTACCTTTTTCCCAAATACCCCGAGATCTATAAGGGGGGTGAGCTCGTCCTCAACCTAAGGGAGCCACCTTCAGACATTGGTCTTGGAGTCCATACTTAGATCCTGCTGGGGTATTGTGTGTCCAGCTTTTTAATGATGGCCACTATCTTGGTGCAAAATGGTACCAATTAAAACTACAGGTTGTCTCACCAAATAGTCCTTATATAGCTCTTTATATCAAGGAATTAAAAATGTTCTGGATCTTGTAATGTGGCAACAGAGGAATAATTTTATTTTATAAGTTCTTTGGTCCCTAATGGTGTGCACACCTAACGTTGGGATCCCTCTTACATGCCCTTTGGTGGGAGGTACAACCTCAACCGACTCTGCCTTTCTAAAATCAGAAAGCATGACTGTTGACGCATCTGATACTCCAGGCAGCTGGGTGCTTGTCCATGAGCCTGATCATCTTGTTCACAGGAACCCCCTTCTTAGCACTGCAGGGAGCCCAATCTACAGCTCCAGCAGGGGGATGTGGCCTCACATGTGGCACATTCCACACTATCTCCCGAAATGACACCCACTAGTTGCTTTTAATAGGTCCCTCCTATCAGTCCTGAGTGGAGGATGTGCTGACCACTCTTGATGAATAGCCCGTGGAACAAAGGGGGAATGTTTTAAGTCCGATGCTCTGTGTACTTGTGGGTGTAGCCTATACCTTGTGTTCTTCAGGGGAGGGAGCAGAAACTCCCCCACTAGCTTACAAGTCGATTCAAAAGGAATGGGAAATATAAACGAAGGTCTTCTACTTTTTTTCTGCTTGATTCACATCCAACTTTGGTTCAAAAAACTGGATTAAAAACAGTTGTGTGTTTTTTAAATGGTGTTTCATATCCCTTAATCATGTTTTCCTGTTTCTGTAGCTGAGTGAGACATATGGACCCGTCTATACCATCTACATAGCCAACCTTCGGACGATAGTTCTGACTGGGTACGATGCTGTGAAGGAAGCGCTGGTGGATCGCAGTGATGCATTTAGTGATAGGGGAGACACAGGAGCAGCAGAATTTTTTAATAAGGGTTTTGGTAAGTCACTTAAGTAGATGAATAAGATGACAATAAATGGATACTTTGCTGTGATTTCAATATGTATTATTCTAGAATGTTCTATACGGATCATAAATGTCTGCTAATATCTAGAATGATTGAAATGTGTAGGAAGACATTAGTAAAATGAGTCGATGTATTTTTTATGCAGTGAATGCTTTTTTCAGGCTTCCTATAACACAGTTATCAGTTTAGATGGTTTTTCACGGTTCCTTTAGCCATCAGCTAAGTCCTTATTTAGGATTCTTTCACATGAGTGCCTTTTGACAAAATATTGGCGCCAATTAGAACCAATAGTTTCCGGTGGGTACATGTACAAGGAGGCATTTTATCGGCGCCCAAAAAGCGCTTTTCCAAAAAAAAAAATGGACCTAAGTGACTGAAATACAGTAATTAACCCCTTAGGAACATGACCTATTTTGGGCTTAAGGACGCAACGATTTTTGGCGGATTTTCATCTCTATTTTTCAAAAGTCATAACTTTTTTACTTATAAGGGCGTGTTTTTTGCGTGGCGAACTGTAGTTTTTAATGGTGCCATGTTTGGGTACAGAGACTATATTGTAAAACTTTTATTATTTTTTATTAGAGATGAGCGAACCTACTCCTTTCGAGTAATTACTCGATCGAGCACTGCGATTACTGAGTACTTCCGTACTCGGGTGAAAAGATTCGGGGGGCGGGGGGAGGCGTGGCGGAGCGGAGGGTAGCAGAGGGGAACAGAGGGGAGCCCTCTCTCTCTCCCTCTCCCCCCCCCCCCCCCCCCCCCCGCTGCAACCCCCCACTCACCCACGGCGCCCCCCGAATCTTTTTGCCCGAGTACGGAAGTACTCGAGAATCGTGGTGCTCGAGCGAAAAAGGGGCGTGGCCCAGTAGGTTCGCTCATCTCTATTTTTTATGTGATAACAGGGATAGAAAACGCATCAATTCTGCCAAAGATTTTTTTTTTTTTTTTTACAGCGGTAATCATGCAGCATAAATGACACAATCCATTTTTTCTGCAGGCCGGTACGATTACAATGATACCAAAATTCTTCCTTTTTTTTTAGGTTTTTCCACTTCTCTGCAATAAAAAACCCTTTTTTTCAATTTTTTTTTCTTTCTAAATCACTGCATTCAAAGTCTTGTAACTTTTTTATTTTTCTATGTACGGAGCTCTGTGAGGCCCTATTTTTTGCGAGAAGAGTTATAGTTTTTATTGGTACCATTTTGGGGTACATACGGCTTTTTTGATCACTTTTATTGAGCATTTAGGTAGTTTTTTAGTGTTTTTTAATGCTTTTTTCCTCGAATAAAAAGCATGTGCAACTTATTGTACATGTCGTTATGGACGCGACAATTTCAAATATGTGGGATTTTAATTTTTTTTTACCCTTTTTTATGCTAATATGAGAAAAAGCACAGAAAAGGGATTTTTTTACATTTTTTTTTTACATTTTTCATTTTTGTACATTTTTATTGTCTTTTTTTTTTTAGACTATTTGTGTCCCTCTGGGGGACTTACAGCACAGCACGGAACGCCGGTATCTGGCATCCTGTTGCCATCACAACCAGCCAGGCTGTCTGCGATTACATTGCGAGAGCCTGGCATCTTCACAGTGGGAGCGCGCTCCCTCTGTGAACCCTTCCCATGCCACGATCTACATAGATCACGGCAGGGAAGGGGTTAACAGCGGGGAACGCATCTCCGATTCAGCCCCGCTATCATTGACAGCCGGCTCCTGCTGCCGGATAGCGCGAGATCTCTTATGATCTCGCGCTATCCCCAGGATGTAAGTTTACGCCCTGTTGCGGGAAGTACCCTGCTGCCAGGATGTAAAGTTATTTCCTGGAGCGGGAAGGGGTTAAAATCTTCTGATTCGTGAAAAGAAAGGATTTGACCTATTTCTGGTGCTCCCTGTGCAGGAGTGTCCATAAACTCCTATGGGAGATTACGCAAGCCGTCCAGCAAATGGAGAAGGAGGAATTCCCTGTAGTGGGGTGAGAAGGGCTACCCTGGAGGGGGTAACTACACTGACTGTCATTATGCCTTTTAATTTCAATCATTTTTTATTTAAGCAGCATTACATAGTATCTGGGCTCTATCGTACAGAATATTGGCTTAAACAGCATATTCACAAATATGAATAACATTTCGGGGGAAGGGAGAAATGTGGCGGGAGTGGAGGGGGGGGGGGCATGGGGTTAAGGACTCGGTATTTCTCGGTTCCTGTCCAGAAATCAGTTCTGATCGGATCTTTATCTGCCAGCATCTCAGCAGAGCGCCTCATAAACTTGCTTTACGTTTGGGATTATTACGTTTTTGGGTATAGAGAATTTGTTGGGGTTCTATAGGAGTAACCCCTTTTTTACCCAGTCTATTCAGGGTTGCCATGTTTCTTCAAAGCTGGCAATTCTATTTTGTCTTATAGCAAATAATTTTCCAAGTGCGCTATGCTCAGATATCATGTTAATAAGATTTTGTACTGTCGGTATTCTGGTGGATTTCCATTCCCTGACAATCAGTAATTTGACACATTGTAGCACGAGTAATGAACTTTCTGTTCCGAGGGGTAAAACTATTCCCAACATCAGAATTGCCGTTTGTGGTTTTAACTTTAGGGTAATACCCAATATATTATAAATAATTGCAGAAACTGAACTCCACAGAGACCTTACACAAGGGCCATCCCAAATGAGGTGTAGAAGGGATCCGACTTCACCACAGCCCCTCCAGCAAGCCCCCTGGGTACCCGGGAACATCTGAGCCATTCTCAGTATAGTACCATCTCGTCAACACCTTTTGATGGACCTCTAGCAGTTTAGCACTTAATGTACATTTATAGACCCAATTGCAAGTTTTAGCCCAGTAGTTCAAGTCATGTGAAATCTGTAGATCTCTTTCCCAATTAAGAATGTGAACTTTTTTCTGTTTCTTTAGGTCTTCTGCCGCTTCCCCTATGTACTTCTCGTACCAATATTTTAATTGACTTTTGGGATTTTCCTTTGCATATAATAGGTTGTACAGGTATATGGGTAGTGTTAGTGAGAGATTGGTTTTAGGTGACAGATAGCTTTTTATCCTTAAAGGGGTTGTCCCGCAGCAGCAAGTGGGTCTATACACTTCTGTATGGCCATATTAATGCAGTTTGTAATATACATCGTGCATTAATTATGAGCCATACAGAAGTTATTCACTTACCTGCTCCGTTGCTAGCGTCCCCGTTGCCATAGATCCGTCTAATCTTCAGCGTCTAATCTCCCTTTTTTTTAAACCCCTGCATCGGGTTTGTCTCGCGCCGAACAGGGGGGCTATTGAAAGAAAAAAAAACCCGTTTCGGCGCGGGACAACCCCTTTAAGTATTGAAAGAGATCCCCACTGGTTAATTTTTGCTCTTCACAAAGCTTGTCAAATGGCTTGATTTTTATAGTTTTCCTGGATGTCTGATAAAAATTTAATTCCCCTTTTACTCCAATTTTTAACTGATAAGTTAGGAATTAAGCCTTTGCAATTCAATTTTGGATTCAGGGTTTCCTAGGGGGCTTTCTCTTTCTGCCATTATACAATGGCGCCATCTGTTGGCTAGAGCTAGTACTGCGGTATGGGACATGCTTGGGAGGCCCCCAACAACAGAGCGGCCAGTAATATACAGTAAGAATACCCTGCCGGACGTCATCTGACATCGGAGCTGTACAGGCTTCAATCAGATTGTCTTCACACGTCAGACAGTGGATTGGAAAGGGTTACAAATTCCAGAGTATCTATAGGTGGAGGTACTAGTTTTTTCGGAGTATGAGAGCTAGAAATTTTAAGTGTATACAACCATGTTTCTATTGAGGCTTTAATTGTTGGGCAGCTTGGTATATTAATATTCGGGTCAATTGAGGCTGCCAGCAAGATCGTGCGAAGATTCCCAACTCCTGCTAAGTGTTTTTCTATTGACGGCCAACTGATGCCATTTTATGGGGTACACCAGGCTCTTCATTGTTGTGTTATAGTGGCTCTGCAGTATGCTATTAGGTTGGGGACTCCCATACCGCCCCTTCCTCTGGAAGAATATAGTATAGATGCCGCCACTCTTGATTGCTTTCACTATCATAGTCCTAAAGATATATAACATTTTTGGTAGAATCATCATTTTATATAGCACTATTCTCCCTAGCCACGAGGGTTCTGTTCTATCAAATGTATCCAGGTCTTTCTGTAGCGAGTTGAGCAGGGGGTTAGGTTAGTTGCTGGCATGTTACTAAGAGGGAGAGGGAGTTTTAGCCCCAGATATGGGATAGCACCTGTTTCCCACGAGAAGGGAGATTCTCTCTTAATGCATTCCTTCAGATTTTTTGGTACATTTATACCCAATATTTGGGATTTGTGGGCATTAATTTAGTAGTATGAAACTTGTCCAAAGTTGTTTATGATTCTCGAAATCGCTCTAAGGGAAGATATTGGGTGAGACATAAGCAGCGCAACATCATCTGCAAATAGTCCTATTTTGTGTTGACGAAATGGTAGGGGGAAGCCTCTTATTTCCGGATCTGTTCTGATTTTCTCAGCGAATGGTTCCATTATTAAAACAAACAACAAGGGTGAGAGAGGGCAGCCCTGGCGTGTGCCATTGGTAATTTGGAAGTAGCTAGATAGAGTGCCATTAACTAGTACTCTTGCCGATGGTGAAGAGTATAAGGCCTGGATAGCCCCAGGGATCTCTCCTCGGAATCCAAACCTCTCCAATACAGCAAATGCGTATCCCCAATGGATCCTGTCAAACGCCTTCTCCGCATCCAA
This sequence comes from Eleutherodactylus coqui, assembly GCA_035609135.1. Taxonomy (NCBI): domain Eukaryota; kingdom Metazoa; phylum Chordata; class Amphibia; order Anura; family Eleutherodactylidae; genus Eleutherodactylus; species Eleutherodactylus coqui. Next base: position 245,732,810 of record CM069410.1, on the reverse strand, counting down.
CGTAAGGAGCAGAGAAGGTGTTTGCAGAACACCCCCCCCCACCTCCCCCGCGCGCTTCAGCCAGCAGGTCTATTATTCTCATCGTTCCATCTGACGCTTGTTGGCCTACACTGAAACCTACTTGATCAATGTGTACTAAAAGTGGGTAATTTTCATTAATCATTGGGCTAGGATTTTTGCGTATATCTTTGCATCACTGTTCAGCAAAGAAATTGGTCTGAAGTTTGCTGGGGATGGGGGGTCTTTGTCTGGTTTTGGGATTGTTACTATTGTGGCTTGGAGCATCTCCGCAGGTAGTGTTCCCTGTTTCCAAGCCTCGTTAAATATTTTAGTAAGATTTACGGCCAATTCTTTTCCAAAGAGCTGATAATATTCGTTAGAATACCCCTCCGTGCTCGGGGGCTTTGTCTTTTTTGAGAGTGTTTATTATTTTGAGAGTCTCTTGCTTAGTGATTGGGGCGTTGAGTGTTTCTAGTTGGTTTTCACTAATTGTCGGGAGATTGATATTGCTCAGGAATTCCCGTATGCTTTCCTCATTAGGTTGGGTTATTGAGTTTTCATCCTTTAAATTATAGAGCTTTGCATAGAACTTGTTGAAGGCCTCTGCTATGTCTTTTGGGTTACGAATTTTGCGATCAGAGCCTGGTATTTTAATAAATGGTATTTTAGATTTAAAGGGGTTGTCCCGCGCCGAAATGGGTTTTTTTTTTATTCAATAGGCCCCCCGTTCGGCGCGAGACAAACCCAATGCATGTGTTAAAAAAAACAAAACGTTTAGTACTTACCCGAATCCCCGCGCTGCGGCGACTTCTTCCTTACCTTAGCAAGATGGCCGCCGGGATCTTCACCCACGATGTACCGAGGGTCTTCTCCCATGGTGCACCGTGGGCTCTGTGCGGTCCATTGCCGATTCCAGCCTCCTGATTGGCTGGAATCGGCACACGTGACGGGGCGGAGCTACGCGATGATGCGTAGAAGGGGGTGGAGCCAGAACACCGCTCGTGCCGAGACCCAAGAGAAGGGAGAAGACCGTTCTGCGCAAGCACGTCTAATCGGGAGATTAGACGCTGAAATTAGACGGCACCATGGAGACGAGGACGCCAGCAACGGAGCAGGTAAGTGAATAACTTCTGTATGGCTCATATTTAATGCACGATGTATATTACAAAGTGCATTAATATGGCCATACAGAAGTGTATACCCCAACTTGCTTTCTCGGGACAACCCCTTTAACTCTTCTTTGTTTCACTCTACGAGCCATGTAGCTACTGAATTTGTTCTTGTAGGTGTAATAAGTGGTTTTGTAGGCCCGGAGTCGTTTTTTATGGTCTAGTGTAAAGTGATCTGTTATCTGTTGTCTCACATATAGTTGTTTACGGTGAGTAGTATCCGTCGGATTTCCCTGTACTAATAGTTCTAAGTTTTTTACTTGTGATAAAAGTTCGGTTAGATGCTTAGTTTTTTCTTTCTTGTATTGGGATCCTTGTTGGATCATTAAACCCCTGATTACTGATTTGTGCGCATTCCATACCGTAAACGGGTTTATGTCGGGAGAGTCGGTAATTTTAAAGTATTCCTGGGTAGCAGCAGGTATTTGGCTTTTATAGGGGTCAACCTTCATTAAATAGGAGTTATTTCGCCAGACTTTTGGGGTGTGCACAAACTGCGACACTCCCAATGACAGAAAAACTGGGGCATGGTCTGATCAGGACGTGTTTCCAATCGTAGCTTTCTTTACTCTTGGAAGTAAAAAGAAATCCACCAGAACCATATCAATTCGCGTGAAAGTTCTATGTCTTGTGGAATAGAAGGAGTACTCTTTCGTATTTGCGTTGATACATCTAAACGTATCATAGAGTTCCTCTTTGAGGAGCCATGGTACTAATGTGGGAGTAACCGATCTTCCTTTACTATTTGAATCTAAAGCTCTGTCGGAAATTATATTGAGATCTCCGCATAATAAAAGCTGACCCCTTTCTTAATTTTTCTCATCAATTTGTTAAGACAACTTATCTGGGCGGTATTTGGTGCAGATACGTTGGCTAGCGTTATAGGGAAACCATTGATTTCACAAACAAGTACAATATATCTGCCTTTTTCGTCTATTTCAGAATTAAATAGTTTGAAGTCAACACTGTCTCTTACTGCTATCAGAACACCTGCTTTTTTCTTTTCTGTGTTTGACATGAATATCTCTGGGAATCTAGGGTGGGAGAACTTGGGATGTTTCTCCTTTGTAAAGTGAGTCTCTTGCGTCTTTCCATAGGGAGGACCTCTTGTAAGGGGAGTTAAGTCCCTCTACATTTAAGGACATAAACTTCGTGTTCATAATGCAAGTCTTTTCCAATGCTTTGAGTATGCGTCTATAATTACCATCTTCAAGTAGCTCCGATTGACCTGGCAGGGAAATTCTCTCTCCGATCCGTCTTCGAATTTGGGGAAATTGGCATAGGAAAATATGAACAACTAAACAGGTGGGGAGAGATAAACTTAGAGAACTTAAGACAGCAGCGACCTTCTCAGGACGCAGAGACGTCAGCAGAAGGGCACCTTTCTGCTCTGGGGGGAAAATTGTCCAGCCATTGCAAGATCCCGGCTTTTCTCGCATCAGGCTTGAAGAAGACGTCTTAACTTGATAAACTTGTCACTTTAACTTCCTGTAAAGGAAATAGAGGAAACCCTGGTCGCGTGTTTATACTCAGCGGTTAGGGACTTTGTCCCAATCCATGGGGAGTCGGACTGGGTTGTTCAGGCTTTCTATTTGAATGTCCCATTTTTCTACGAGTTGCTGACCTTCTTCTGGGTTTTGGACGATATGAACTTTATCGTTTCTTGTTAGGATCAGTTTGGGTGGGAATCCCCACTTATACAGAATTTTATTTTCGCACAGAGCTTGAGTGATGTTGCGGAATTTTCTTCTGTTTTGGATAGTCCTCTAGGAGAGGTCTGTGAATAATTTTTTTTGATCATAAGGCTTTGGGTGGGTTACGTTTTTCCTTGCGGCATATAACATAGCTTCTCTAATGTGGAAAAAATGGATCCTCACTATAAGGTCCCTAGGCAGATGATCTGGCACCGATTTCGGACGTGGCAATCTGTGAGCTCTATCAATAATTCTTTCTTCTAGTGTGGTGTCCGGCAAAAGATGTTTTATGAGCTTTTGGATATACTCTTGTAATTCAGATTGGGGTGTCGATTCTGCAAGGCCTCTGATTTTCAGGTTATTGCGCCTGTTTCTGTCTTCTACGTCTGCTACTTTGCTTTTTAGAGCTTCTAATTCATCTAATTCAATTTTCCAGGTGGTCCACCCTCGTTCCTATTTCTGTCACTGAGGTATTCAATGAAGCCCAAACAGACATTAAGTCCTTTTGTAGGGACCCCTTCAGGGCAAGAATCATCTTTCTGATGACCAATTCTGATGCTGCTTGTTCTGAGCACTCCATGCTCAAAATAGGGTCGTCATATATGTCTGTGTCCTGAGTCATTTCAGGGTCGTTTTGGTGCAGTTAGGGGTCTGTATGGCCTCTAGGGTAGCAGGCTCAGTGGCAGCTTGTTTTTTCTGTTGTGTCTGAGGCGCGGGAAATTTACTAGGAGCAGGGGAGTTATGCGCCATTTTGGAGGTCCCTGCTAGCGTCTCCTCTCTATTAACTGGGCTTCTGTTCCCCTGTGCAGCCTTTTTGTTTGATCCCAGGAGCGGGTGAAGAGCCCTTACCTTTACTGCGTTTCAGGGTGTCCCCTCGGTCCGCCGCTCCGGCTGGTCTCCTCTGTTCCTGCACGCCAGCTGCTTTCTCCTCTATCCGTTCTTCACTCGCGTGAGCTGTAAAGAACGAGGTAAGACGCTGCGGCCCTGTTTTAAGTCTTCTCCTTGTTGCCATAGTTTGTGGGGTATTCCTGAGGGTTTCCTTTTAGGAGCTGGGAAGTCGCTTTAAAAGCCGGTTCCTGCTGAGCTTGGAGATCTGCGGCCGCTCCGGTCTCCATCCAGGCCACGCCCCCATCATTATGCCTTTTAACCTTTAAAATATCCAGTAGTGGCACAGATGTTAATGGGTAGTTTAAGGGCTAAAAGGCATAATGACAGTCAGTGCAATTACCTCCTGCAGGGTAAGCCTTCTCTCCCTGCTACAGGGAATTTCCCCACAACATGGAGAGAGAGAAAGCGGGGCTGTAGGGGTTTCCCGAGGGAATCTCCCATAGAAGGGATAGAGGGGGCGGGGCTAGTGGGGAGAGAGAGCAGGGCTGGAGGGCACTCCCCAAGGCAATCCCCCATAGCAGGGAGGGAGGGGGCAGGGCACATCTCTAGCCCCACCCTCTTTCCATGCTATGGGGGATTCCCTCAGGTAGTCCCCTGTAGCCCACCCTCTCTCTCCATGCTATAGGGGATTCCTTCAGGGAGTCTCCTCTAGCCCCATGGGTACTAATTGCTATTCAGGACCTCTGGGCTTCTACCAGGATCTTTCTCTTTCTCTCTCAGCACTGTGAATGGGTGATTTTAGTTCTAATTAGGCATAGGACTTGTGTACACAAAAATCATTCATTCACGCGTTTTTGTGTGCACTTAGCTGCGTTTTTTGACATGCTGAATTTGCCTGCATTTGGGCTCGCGTAGGTCCCTCATGTGAAAGAGGCCCAAATCTGCTTTAAAAACTGCACTTTTGCAGTTGCTCTGCACCTTTTCATCTAATATGCCCTTAATAAAGAGGTTCAGTGTAGAGGTCTTTAAAGTGAATGTGTAATAAAAAAAATACTTCTGTAACTTTTTTTTTTATTTAAATTTTTTCTTTTTTTTTACATTTTTTGTGACTTTCTATATAGCAACATGGAAAATGTAAAAAAACAAAATCCCTAATATTATACAGTTTTCCCTCAGCCTAAGGCCAGCCACACATGGACGGATTCCAATTGAGGAATCTATGATTGGCGTCCATTTGGAAGATCTGCAGCAAAACACAGGCATGAAAAGACCAAACATAACAAATATGTGGTATTTTCTACTTTTTTTTTGTTTATACAAATATAGGAAGGTGCGCAAAAAAGGTTTGTTTTTTTTCTTTCACATTTTTTATGTCCCTGAAGGAGACTTGAACCATAACAGCTATTATTGCTATGGTAATGTATTGCAGGACTTTTATACTGCAATGTCTTATCGCTTACAATAGCGATCATAGGCAATGGCATCACTCTGATACTCTCGGCCTATAATCATTTACTTGATTGAAGCTGAGTTGCAACACCAGCTACAGTCCAAGGACAGGAATATTGCTGCTTTAGAAAAAAAAAAACAAGAAATATTCTTTTTTTCATATTCTCAGAGACTCTTAGTGTTGAGTATACAGTAGTTCTAGGTCTACATGTCATTGACAGGCACATGATAAAAGAATATTTCAATTTCAATTCCCTGTATGTTAGGGCAGGTCTGTGGTTTCCCAATGGGTAGGGAAAGTCACAGGCAGGAGACCTCTGTCCAACATATTGATATCTGCTATATATCTACAATAGCTGATATACCAGCCTCGCCCGAGTTAATTTGATACAGGTGCTTACGTGTTGTTTGCACGGAAAAATGAATGAATTCAAAGTTACTTTGGAGTATTCAAGGAATAAAATATGTATACACATAGAAGAGCGTTAGATTCTCCTCAGGCTGCATGTACCGATGTCCCTCTGCAGAATGTGCCACCCCTCCCACTCTCCTCATTTAGGACTGTCGAGGGTTAATTTGTTCAAACAGACTGGTCAGTTATGTTGTCGGTTCCAAATTGACCTAAGCAGGAGGAGCGCTCCTTTGAGAGTCAAAGTACTGACCATTACCCACGGTATATGGTGAAGTAATGAACTCTAAGTCTTTATTGGCATAGTCTCAGTTTATATAGAAGATCGCCCACGCAGGGATGCGACCTCTGGTAATACAGGGAATAACCTCATGATAAACTCATGACTTCTATATCTGACAATAAACTTATGACATTTAGGCTTGATATATGACATTCAAGAAATAGCTGATTTCACATGACTTTCAGACAACATATTAATTTTTAAAGAACTGATGACTCTTTGTGGTCAAGCCATCTGCTATGGTGAACTTCCTGATTCCACTTAGATCAGACGTACTTCCTTAAAACAGTCATGACTTCTGTTACACATACAATATATTGCTAAAATATTCTTTTTGCTAAAATAGATTGATAAGCATATATACGGTACTCATTTTTGATAAGCGACATTTATTACTTTCTTTACAGCCCCTCTTGGCCCTTATCAGGACCTAAAGAATGCTTGCGCCAAATTTCATGATTGTACAACACCGAGAAGTTACATTACAAAGGGGTGCCAATACTTTGGCACTTAGCATTGAATTTTCAAGTTGTGACCCTTTTACTTTTCCTATTTAGAACCGAAAGAATGGTCGCGCCAGATTTTAAGTTTGTATGACACTGGAAGTTACTTTACACAGGGATGCCAATACTTTTGCACTTAGCATTGAATAATCAAGTTGTGACCCCTTTACTTTTTCTGTTTAGGACGTAAGGAAAGCTAATCCAAATTTCATGTTTGTACGACATCAAGAAGTTAGAGAATTAGATTTAGTACATTGCATAGGGGTGCCAATACTTTTGCAATTAGCATTGAATTCTCAAGTTGTGACCCTTTTACTTTTCCTATTTAGGACCTAAAGAATGCTCCTGCCAAATTTCATGTTTGTACGACATTGGGAAGTTAGAGAATTAGTAGCGAGTCAATCAGTTAGTCTGTGAGTGAGGGCTTTCACCTTTATATATATAGATCATAAGTCAATAGGATAGTCATGCAGCAAATCCAGCAAGGCATAATGGACTGTATTATAAAAGGAAGTCACAACGCAGATATGAACAGTGTGTTAGCTGAGGATCTTAAAAGAGGATCCAATGTTATGTGAAAAAAACCAGAATTGTTGTATAATAAAAGTTATATGGCTCTATTTACAGAATGTTTCCAGCTGCACTGTTTTCAAAAGCTGTGCTGTTTGCACAGAAGGGCTAAAAGGCAAGAAAAAAATCTTGCCTAGTCATGTATCTTAGTGGATCACATGAGAGATGTTGCAAAATGGAACAAATCTGAAATCGAAAGAATATTTTAAAGCTTGTACAATCAGCCAAAGAAATCCCTTTCACCCTAGTAGCCCTAGCCAATATAATGGTAGCCACTATGGACAACAAAGACTTAAAGGGGTTGTCTTGCGAAACAAAGTGGGGTTATACACTTCTGTATGGCCATATTAATGCACTTTGTAATGTACATCGTGCATTAATTATGAGCCATACAGAAGTTATTCACTTACCTGCTCCGTTGCTGGCGTCCTCGTCTCCATGGTGCCGTCTAATTTCAGCGTCTAATCGCCCGATTAGACGCGCTTGCGCAGTCCGGTCTTCTCCCTGGTGAATGGGGCTGCTCGTGCCGGAGAGCTGGTCCTCGTAGCTCCGCCCCGTCACGTGTGCCGATTCCAGCCAATCAGGAGGCTGGAATCGGCAATGGACCGCACAGAGCCCACGGTGCACTGCACCATGGGAGAAGACCCGCGGTGCATCGTGGGTGAAGATCTCGGCGGCCATCTTACTAAGGTAAGGAAGAAGTCACCGCAGCGTGGGGATTCGGGTAAGTACTAAACGTTTTTTTTTTTAACACATGCATTGGGTTTGTCTCGCGCCGAACGGGGGGCCTATTGAATAAAAAAAAAAAACGTTTCGGCGCGGGACCACCCCTTTAAATATGTAGATAAAGTTGGATTAACTTAATTTAGTAAATATTTAGTGGGGTTGTCCAGAATTAGTAAAACATGACTGCTTCCTTCTAGAAGAAGCACCACGCTTGTCCACACGTTATGTATGGTGGTATTGCAGAATGACTTTGTTGAAGTGAATGGGGTTCAGATGAAATCTGAGACACAGCTTATGTACCGTATTGCTGGTGTGCAGTTTTTGTAGAAAAATCCTCATGTTTTTCTAGTCCTGAACCGAATGCTTGATCTTACAGGTGTCATTCAAAGCAATGGAGAACGGTGGAAAATCCTACGTCGATTTTCTCTGACAACTTTGAGAAATTTTGGAATGGGAAAGAGAAGCATTGAAGAAAGAATCCAAGAAGAAGCCAGCTGTCTCGTTGAGCTACTTATGAAGGACAAAAGTGGGTGGAGTTTCAAAAATATTTGTCTTCTAGTCTCTGGCCGGATGTACATACTGACCATTATCAATGTGGACTCCCCATGAACATGCATGCTCTGGGGATCAAATTAAAGTGCATATTGATATCCAACATGCCAATTATTCTTTCTCCCATGATCCCCTGAAATCCACGGACAACATTATTGCTAAAGGGGTTTTAACACTACGAACAAAAATTTTCTAACAACCAGGCTCAGAGTAAAAGGAAACAAAAGATTATGCTTTGGCCTCTCTGGGACACAGCTGAGTGGTTCTCATGGCTTGGCGCCATCTCCCAGTTTGTACATCAGGCGGAAATCAGGGGATCCCTGTGGCTGCAGTGTTACTGTTCCAAACTCCTGGTGTAATGACACCCAGGAAGAAAGCACTGATTCCAGGAGTTCAGACGGTGATTCTGCAGTCTCTAATATGTCGTATTGGTCACCTGACTGAACGTACAAACTGGGGGATAGCGTCAGGGCTGTGGATGCCGTTCAGTTGTGTCCTGAGGGGGCTGAAGAGAGGTTAGTATAGTCTACTTTTTGCCAGGCCCAGCTGTTAGAACTTTTTGGTTTGTAGTGATAAAATCCCTTTAATGTACAACCAGCCTTAGGAAGCTCACCTTACCCACCTACTATGTAATAATCTTAACCATGGGCCACATTTACCACATATATCCTAGATTTAGAACAGCGACTGACCAATTCTTTATATTTTCGGACAGACACTCCAGTTAATCCAATCCATATATTGCGACTCGCTGTCTCCAATGTCATTTGCTCTGTTGTGTTTGGTGAACGATTTGACTATGAAGACCCAAAGTTCATGACCCTCTTGTCGTATGTGAACGATCTGATTTACATGTTGAACACCCGTTCGGGGCAGGTAAGTATTACAGAAGTATATAGGGGCAATGTAATTACCAAAAATGGAAGGGTTTAACTGCTTCTCGCAACTTCTGCTCACAAAGTTGAAGCAAAGCTGCCTGGTGCTCATTAGATACGCCCAGACATGTCACATCCCATCCATACCAACTCGTAGGCGCTGCTTGTTGCACCGTAACAGATATCATATTTTTAATCTTGTAGAGTTCTCATCTTTTTTATTTTAGATGCATTGAGACAATTAAAAAAACATCTTTGTAAAGGTGGACATATCCTTTAACCCCTTAGTGACGGAGCTTTTTTGCTTTTTTCCAATTTTGTTTTTTCCTACTCCCTTTTAAAAAATCGTAGCTCCTTTATTTATCCATCGCCGTCGCTGTATGAGGGCTTGTTTTTTGCGGGACGAGTTGTATTTTTCAATGGTGCTATTTATTGTACCATATAATTTACTGAAAAACTTTTAAAAAATTCTTAGCGGAGAGAAATGGAAAAAAAACGACATTCCACCATCTTTCGGTGCGTCCTGTTTCTACGGCGCACAAACTGCAACAAAAACGACCTGATATTTTTATTCTATGGGTCAGTACGATTACTACAATACCAAACTTATATAGTTTTTTTAGTTTTTTTTTTTTTGCTGTAGTACTCGTATTTTTTTTTAAAGATATTTACTTTTTTTCAATTATTTTCTGCGGTCATCTTGTGCATGCAATAACTTTTTTATTTTTCTGTCGACGTAGTTGTGCAAGGGCTCATTTTTTGCGGGATGTCCTGTAGTTTCCGATAGTATCAATTTGGAATACATATGACTTTTTGATCGCTTTTTATTGCATTTTTTTCTGGAAGACAGGGTAACTAAAAAAGCGTATTTCTGGCGTTCTTTATTTTTTTTTTTCGGACGACGTTCACCGTGCAGGAAAAATAATGCACTACTTTGATAGATCGGACTTTTACGGACGCGGCGATACCAAAAACATATTTATATTTTATGATTTAGATTTTTTAATAATGGATATGGCAAAAGGGGGGTGATTTAAACTTTTATAACTTTTTTTTTTTTTTACAATTTAAAAAACTTTATTGATCTTTTTTCTTACTTTACTTTGAAGTCCCCCTGGGGGACTTTAACATGCGATGCTTTGATCGCTCCTGCAGTATGACGTAATGCTATTGCATTACATCTTACTGCTTTTTTACAGGCAGTCTATCAAGCCACCCTGTGTGGATGGCTTGATAGGCAGTCTGCTAAGGCAGCCCTGGGGCCATTCATTAGGCCCCCGGCTGCCATGACACCTGCACGGCTCCCCCCATTTCTCACCGCGGGGGGGCTGTGCGGGACCCCTAAACAGCGTTCGGGGGATTTAAATGCAGCTGTCAGAATTGACAGCGGCATTTAAAGTGTTAATAGCCGCGATTGGCCGAACGGCCGAGCACGGCTATTGCCCGCTGGTGTCAGCTGTAATAAACAGCTGACACCAGCGCTGTATGGAGGGAGATAGCGGCGCTACCTCCCTCCATACACGTCCTGCAACAGCAGGACGTAGTTTTACGATAGCGCCGTCACTAAGGGGTTAAAGTTATTTCAATATTGAAGTATATGAGAAATATAAATATGACGCTCAACCTGCGAAAGAATCCTAATGTGATGTTTTTTTATTCTTGATTAGCTTCTTAACATATTCCCGGCTGCCATGCGCTACATTCCCGGTCCTCACCAGAAGATCTTCAATATTGCTGGCTACTGTAAAAAAATCTTTAAAGAGAAGGTGAACAGTCACCGAGCCACCCTGGATGAGAACTGCCCTCGGGACTTCATTGATTGCTTCCTCATAAAGATGGAAGAGGTGGGTTTTATGGATGAATGTAGATGATCAGACCTTTAACCCCTTACTGCCTACTTTGTACAAGTTTGGGGGTATTTTCATCTTCATTTTTTAAAAGACATAACTTTTTTCTTTTTCTGCCCACATGGTCCTATGGGGGGGGGGGGGGGGGCTGGTGGTTTGCTTGGCCAGCTGTAGTTTCTATTATTACCATATATTACCAAAATGTGTTGAATAACCTTTATTATTTTTTATGGAGGGCGAACAGAAAAAAAATACATCAATCTGCCATTATTTGGCTTTTTTTTACAGCATAAAGCCTCATGTTCATGGCCATATCAGTAAAATGCGGCGGGTCTCCGGCAGAGACCGTGTATGGCTGCAGGTTTGCTGCGAATGCCTGCACATCATATGCTTACGGGTAGTATCTGCAGTATGACTCTTTTTTTTTTAATTGTCCTCTCTTTCATACGGGGGTTGTTTATGAATATGCTGCCCATACGCAATGTATTGTGTATGGACAGTATTTCATGTGTTGCCTATACCAACGTATAGGGCTCCCGCTGCATGGTGGTACTGATGCAATCTGTTTCTCATGTGTATCATCATGCAGTGCCTATACACACATGTGCATGGAGCAATTAAGGTTTATTGCCTGTCATTGTTTCTATTCACTGCATATCACTCGGCAATGTACATGTAATACACAGTGAAAAAATGGTTGTGTATAGAAATAGAGATGAGCGAGCACCAAAATGCTGGGGTGCTCGTTGCTCAAGTTGAACTTTTCGTAATGCGCGAAAGCTCGTTTCGAGTAACGAACACCATTGTAGTCAATGGGAGACTTTTTTTTTCAAGGTGACGGATGCTCCGCATAGGGGATGATTTATGAGACACCTGAAAACATCAGAAAGTCATGGAAACACCACAGAAATGGATAGGGAAGGGCAGGGGCAGCATGGATGGGTGCATCTGAGACTCCGAGGTCGCACTATTGAAGGGGTTGTCCCGGGCCGAAAGATAATTTTTTTTTTTTTGCCCAGTCCCGCAGTACCTGTAAAGGAAAACCACTGACATGTGTTATAATAAAAAAAAAAAATTCCCTTACCTGAATCCCCATTCAGCAACTTTAAAAAATCTTCTGTCCAAGATGGCTGCCGCTGGTCTTCTCCCACAGTGCACCGCGGGTCTTCTCCCATGGTGCACCATGGATGTTCCTCTGCTGTCTGCCGATTCCAGCCACCTTATTGGCTGATCGGCACCATGTGACGGGGCGGAGCTACGCGATGATGCTGAGAAGGGGGAGGAGCCAGGACGCAGCTCGTGAGCCCGGACCATCTAGGAGAAGAATCCTCTGTGAGCAAGCGCGACTGTTCCTGCGACCAGAGAAGAAGTTTGTTCATCGCCATGGAGACGGGGACGCCAACACGGGGGGGGGGGGTAAGTATATAACTTCTGTATGGCCAATATTTTATGCACGATGTATATTACAAAGTAATAACTGCACCTGCTGTTGTGGGACAACCCCTTTAAGCCACATTGGGGGCAAGAGCCTGGCCATCACCGCCCTAACAATTTACTTGGGACAGACCATGAGCAGCAAGGCACACACGCTGGCACATCTTAGCTAAACACCACACTAGGTGCAATGAAGGACAATCACTGCCAGCGGGTGACACCATTGCCTCTTCTCCTGGGTTACATGCTGGCATTGCTGTCCAATGCCCCGCACGAGCCTGTGTCTCAGATAACTGGTACCACGAGAGCAAATACATCTCGACCAGTGCTGATCCCCAGACCCCAAGGAGGAGGTGTAGGTGGCAGAATAAGTCTGAGAAACCGTGACCGCGGTAGGCCCCACAATCCTCTGTGTGGGAAGCACGTGAGCGGGCCCAGGTCAGACTCGGTCCCAGCCTCCACCTGGTTGACCCAATGTGCCTTACGGTTCCTTTCATTGCTCCAAAGACTGGATGAACCACGAAGAACTTCCACTGGCCAAACCTGGCACAGTTGCACCCCGCCCAGGACCTTCGCCTCTGCCCACACCCTCAACAATCGTGGGCATAAAGCGAACTTGGATGCTAGTAGTGCTGTGAACGTCTCACTAAATCAGTTACGGTTTCTTTCATCGCTCCAAAGACAGGATGAACCATGAAGAAATTGTAATGGGCAAAGCAGGAGAATTCATTCTGTGTATGTGTCAGGTAGCTGAACACTACGCTGAGAAACCTTTATGTGTCCAAAGTTTCAGCGACCCCCTGAAACATTTGTGTACTAAGAGTATAGGCGAGTGATGGCGAACCTTTTAGAGACCAAGTGCCCAAACTGCAACTCAAAACCCACTTATTTATTGTAAAGAGCCAACATGTCAGGGGGCGGGGCTTATCATGACATATGATTTTTACCTCCGTCGTTCTTAAAAGGACAAGGCTGTTTCAAACTAGACCGGGTGCAGATTTTGACTTCTTTTGAATGCGGAAATGCTGTGGAATTTGCCACGAAAATTTCCGCTGAAGACATTCTGCAGCATTTCTCAGTGGTAATAGTGACATCCCACAGCAGCCCCCAGTAGTAATAGTGACATTCCACAGCGAACCCAGCGGAAATTGTGACACCCCACAGTGGTCCACAGTAGTAATAGTGACACTTCACAGCGTCCCCAGTAGTAATAGTGACATCCCACAGCGGCCCCAGCAGAAATAGTGACACCCCACAGTGGTCCACAGTAGTAATAGTGACACTTCACAGCATCCCCAGTAGTAATAGCGACATCCCACAGTGGCCCCTGTAGTAATAGCGCCCCCACCCCCTCTGAGAACCAAATCCCCCCACACACACACACTTCCTCTGCTTGGCGCTGTTGCTGCCACTGATCCTACGAGCACACTGTGACATGCTGATGGACACCTCCTCCCCTGCTCTCGCGGAACCAAGTAGGAGACGTCAGAGGAGGGGGAGAAGGATCCCGGCTGCACACTGATGTCACAGTGTGCGCTGGGATCAGCGCCTCTAGCAGCGCTGCTGATTGAATACCAGCAGGGAAGCTGCGATAGTATTTACTAATGTGGTGAGCGGTTGACGGCGGCGAGTGCCAGCTGGGAAGGCTCTAAGTGCCACCTCTGGCACGCGTGCCATAGGTTCGCCACCCCTGGTATAGGCAAATCCCTGAAACATTTGTGTCCCAAGAGTATAGGCGAACCCCTGCAACATTTGTGTACACAGAGTATAGGTGAACCCCTGAAACATTTGTGTGAAAGAGTATGGGCAAACGCCTGAAAAATTTGTTTACCAAGAGTATAGGCGAAGCCCAGAAAAAGTAGATTGCTAAGAGTATAGGTGAAGGCCTGAAAAATTGGCTCACCCAGAGTGCAGGTGAAACCCAGGAACATTTTTTTAAATATAAAGCTCGTTGTTGCTTAATTTGCTAAAAGAGCCTGGAGGCAGCCCTCCGAAAAAAATAATTAACAGAGCCCTTTGGCCCTCAGAAAAATTGGCTGTTCAGCGTGATGTCATGCTGGTTTAGAACGAGGAGGAGGAGGATCAGAGAGGGATAGACCAAGCTACTTCTCTCCTTTTTTGGGGTGACAGAGGGTGCATGGTTCTCCTGTTCCAGCTTAAAGAATCTTTATGTTCCTCTGCTTTCCACCGGGGGAGAAGAGAAGTCAGGGAAAATACAGCCCTTGTTCATCTTAATGAGTGTAAGCCTGTCGGCTCTGTCAGGTGACCGGCAGGTACGCTTATCCGTGATGATCCCCCCAGCAGCACTAAACACACTCTCTGATAAGATGCTAGCGGCAGGGCAGGCCAGTACCTCCAAGGCGTACAGCGCAAATTCGTGCCACGTGTCCAGCTTTGACACCCAATAGTTGTATGGAGCAGAGGGATCACGGAGGACGTTGGTACGGTAGGCTAGGTACTCCCTCACCATCTTTTTACAGTGTTCCCTCCGACTCAGCCTAGACTGGGGAGTAGCGACACAGTCTGGCTGGGGAGCCATAAAACTAGCAAAGGCCTTGGAGAGTGTTCCCCTGCCTGCGCTGGACATGCAGCCTGATCCCCACGTGTCCCCTGCCAGTTGGCCCACTGAACTACATCCTCTACCGCTAGCGTTGTCAAATGGGAACTTTAGCTTCAGCGTTTCCACCGGGTCCTTGTGGTATTGCATCACTCTTGTACCTCTTTCCTCTTTGGGAATGAGAGTGGAAAGGTTCTCCTTATACCGTGGGTCGAGAAGGGTGAACACCCAGTAAGTTGGCCAGAATGCATCTAATGCGAGGGTCACGGGAAAGGCAGCCTAACATGAAGTCAGCCATCTGTGCCAGAGTCCCAGTACACAACACATCGCTGTGCCCACTAGGAGGATGACTTTCATGATCCTTCTCCTCCTCATCCTCTTCAGCGCATACACGCTGAACAGATGTGAGGGAAGTAGCATGGGTACCCTCTGCAGTGTTGGCAGCAGTCTCTTCCCCCCTCCTCCTCCTCTTCCAATACGTGCTGAGAAACAGGCGTGAGGGTGGTCTGGCTATCAAGCAACATATTATCATCCCCCATCTCCTGTTCTAACCGCAAAGCATCAGCCTTTATGCTTAGCAGCAAACTTCTCAGCAGGCAAAGCAGTGGGATGGTAATGTTGATAATGGCTGCATCGCAGCTCACCATTTGTGTAGACTCCTCAAAGTTTCCTAGGACCTGACAGATGTCTGCCATCCATTCCCACTTCTCTGTGAAGAACTGGCATGTTGCAGCTGGTATTCTACTATGGCTCTACGCTGCTTGTACAGCCTGGCCAACATGTGCAACGTAAAATTCCAGCACGTGGGCACGTCGCACAGCAGTCGGTGCGCTAGCAGCTGGAAGCGATGTTGCAGTGTCCTGAAGGTGGCAGTATCTGTTGTGGACTTCCTGAAATGGGCACACACGCGACGCACCTTGCTGAGCAGGTCAGACAAATGGGGGTAGTTTTTCAAAAAGCGCTGAACCACCAGATTGAAGACGTGGGCCAGGCATGGTACGTGTGTTAGTCTGCCAAGCTGCAGAGCGCCACCAGGTTACGCCCATTATTACACAAGACCATGCCTGGTTGGAGGTTCAGCGGTGAAAGCCACTGGTTGGTCTGCTCTGTCAAACCCTGCAACAGCTCTTGGGCGGTGTGTCTCTTCTCTCCCAAGCTGAGTAGTTTCAGCACAGCCTGCTGACGCTTCCCCACTGCAGTGCTGCCGCACCTCGAGCTTCTGACTGCCGGCGACGTGCTCACAAGTTGAAATTGAAAGGTGGAGAGGGGGGAAGAAGGAGGGGGGGGTTTGGAGGAGGTGGCATAATAAGCCGGAGAAACCTTCATTGAGGTAAGACCCGCAATCCTCAGTGTGGATAGCATGTGAGCTGACCCAGGGTCAGACTCGGTCCGAGCCTCCAGCAAGTTCACCCAATATGCCGTCAGCGAGATGTAGTGGCCCTGCCCGCCAGCACTTGTCCACGTGTCCGTGGTTAAGTAGACCTTTCCAGTAACCATGTTGGTGAGGGCATGGTTTATGTTGCGTGAGACGTGCTGGTGTAGGGCGGGACGGTGCACAGGGAAAAATAGTGGCGACTGGGGACCGAGTATCGAGGGACCGCCGCCGCCATCATGTTGCAGAAAGCCTTCGTTTCTACTAGCTCGTATGGCTGAGTAGTTGTGCGATATGCACGTTTAAAGATTGTGCATGCGGATGGGTGGCTGCGTACTTCCGCTTTCGTTCCAACGATTGGGTTAGCGACAGCTGAACACTGTGCTGGGACACATTGGTGGAGGTGAGGGTGTGGGCGCAGGCCGGGAGGTGCTCGTGCCTGCGTTCTGGGAGGGGAAGGGCATTTCTGTGGCAGGTTGTGACACAGGGGAAGAGGCAGTGGTGTGACCCGTAGGTGGTGAATGGCATTCGTTCTACCTCGTCGGGTGCTTGGCCATCATATCCCTGCGCATGCTGGTGGTGGTCAGGCTGGTAGTGGTGGCTCCCCGGCTGATCTTGGTGCGGCACAGGCTGCACACCACTGTTTGACGGTCGTCAACGCTCTTAATAAAAAACCTCAAGGCCTTCGAACACCTAGCCCTCTGTACGGAGGCTTGCCGCGAGGGGGTGCTGTGGGGAACAGTTGGTGTTTTTTTGCTGTGGCCCTGCTTCTCCCCCTGGCCACTCCACTGCTACTTCCAACCTGTTCTGCTGCTGGTCTTGCCTCCCCCTCTGAAGCCCTGTCTTCAGTAGGCTTTGCAAGCCAGGTGGGGTCAGTCACCTCATCATCCACCAGCTCTTCCTCTCACTCCTCAGTCTGCTCCTCCCTCAGACTTACTGCCCTAACAACCACCTCGCTGACAGACAACTGTGTCTCATCCTCATCATCCACTAATAGCTCTTGAGACAGTAATTTGAAGTCCCCACTCTCATTACCCTGAGTCTTTGAAAGTTCCAATTTTTCGGCATCGATCACGACAAACACCTTACATGGCTGTGGAACCGTTCTTTCAGACTCAGGTCAAGGACCTGAGAAGAGTTCTTGGGTGTATGCCTGTTCTGAATCTCTCCTTTTCCTGGAGTTAGCAGGCTGGTAGAAAGGAGGAGCAGCCTGAGGATTAAGAGGTGCAGTGCCTGGGCTGGCGTGAGTGGACTGCGTGGAAGACTGGGTGTTAGATAAAGTACTTGAGGCATTATCCGCTATCCACGTCAGCACCTGATCGCACTGTTGTGCTTTTAATAATGGTCTGCCACGTGGACCTGCAAAATGTGAGAAGAAGCTGGGGCCGGGAAATACGTGGCGCTCTACTAATCCCTCAGCAGCAGGCACAGTTTCACCCTGCCTAGGACCTCGACCTCTGCCCACACCCTCATTCGGACGCCCGCGTCCTCGACCTCGACCCTTACCCCTAGTCTTCATCATGTAGGATAAAGGATAGAGCAGGACCAGAAAAAACTAAACCACTGTATAACGCTGATACCTTGAGCTGATTCACTGCCCACAGAGACTGGTAGATATGAGAGGCTTTGAGCAGGGCCAGAAAAGATTAACCCACTGTATAGTGCTGATACCAAGGCCTAATTCACCGCCCACAGAGACTGGTTGATTTGAGAGGCTCTTTGCAGGGCCCAAAAAAATTACACCACAGTATGGTGCTGATACCTAGGCCTAATTCACCGCCCACAGAGAATGGTAGATTTGAGAGACTCTGCACAGGGCCAAAAAAAATTAACCAACTGTATAGCGCTGAAAACTAGGGCTAATTCCCCACACACAGGGACTGGTAGATTTTAGAGACTCTGAGCAAGGCCAGAATAAAATGTAACCAAAATAACCAGCGTATAACGCTGAGACCGAGGCTTATTCACCACCCACAGAGAATGGTAGATTTCAGAGTCTGCACAGGGCCAGAAAAAAATTAACCCCCTGTATAGCACTGAGAACTCGAGCTAATTCACCGCACACAGAGACTGGTAGATTTTAGAGACTCCGAGCAAAGCCAGAAAAAAATTAAATTAAAAATGGTAATTTCCTAAGTACTTTGTGTACACCCCCGGCAGTACACTGCATAAACCTCTAACAGAGGGCAGAATACAGCTGGAACGCTTGAAATAAAACTGGTGCACTACTGGTCCCAGCCAGCCAAAATGCTACTCGGCGGTCACCTGATCCCGCCAGCCACTCACTGCTGTAGACCTGCAGAGGGCTGGCACGTCTCAGCAGGAAGTGGTAACGCCTTCCCTGCATGTTTGGTGGCGAAAAAATGGCGCTAAACATGCGGGGAAGGAAATGAAATTTACTCGAGCAACGCTTGGTCCTTGACTCGAGTAGTGAGCATCTCGAGTAGGCTAATACTCAATGGAGCATCAAGCTCGGACGAGTGTGCTCGCTCATCCCTAGATATAAAGCCTAAGTCATGCAGCATAAATGACACAATATTCTTTTCTGCAGGTAGTTACGTTTATGACAACACCAAAATTATATGCGTTATTTGCAACATTTTGGGTTCTATACGGCTTTTTTAATCATTTTTATTGGGGGATGTTTGTCAGTGACATCGCATTTATGCTTGTGGTGGTTGTTGTCTTGCTGCAGTAAAAAAATGGAGTCAATCAGACACTTTCTATTTAAAAAAAAAATATTTGGTACATTTTTTCTATACCTGCCTAAAACTTTTGCACAGTATTGTAAAATAATTATAAATTCTAATTTTCCAGGAAAAAAAGAAAGGAAACACCGAATTTCATGAGGAAAACTTAGAGGCAATAATATTGGACTTATTCTTTGCTGGGACAGAGACTACAAGTTTGACATTGAGATACGGGTTTCTTATACTCTTGAAACATCCAGAAATACAAGGTAATCATTTGAATGTGTTTACATTAAGACCTCACACCCTCTGTAGTGAATTAGGGGGGCATAGGTAGCAGTCACACCTGGTGCCATGGTAAGTGGGGGTCCTATTACAGATTTTGCACTTATGACCAGGAGCTTTATGATCCACCTCTGTCCCCAAATATTTGTCAATTCCACCAATGTGATTAGTTACCCTTTAACTAAAACAGATAGTAATATTATCTACCTCTCAAAGATCAACTTTCTCTGCACATGAAATGCAAAGATCCCTCCCCTACGGCAGCCCTTATCCACAAGCCATGAGTTGGTTTTCAAGTTTGAGCTATTTTGGGTTGATAACCTACAGAACCTTTTGCAAGCCCCATTTCTGAGATGTAGGTTAGTTGGAAAGGCCCATTTAGACACAACGATTATTGCTCAAAATTAGCTCAAAAGCCGTCTTTGTGTCTAACTGCACTGACATCCTGCAGTTTAGATTATGCCGTCAGCATGCTGAAAGACCATGCTGAACCTTATCAGGGATTCGCAGCGGGATACAGCTGATACTATTGTTTCAGCTGTATCCTGCTCCATGATGGCAGGTGGGGTATGAAGAACAGAGCGGTCCATCTTTTGAGCAAAAATCGTTGTGTCTAAATGGGCCTCAAGAGTTCTAGTTTGTTTATTTAAAGACTGGATAGGGCAGCAAAAATGTGGCTCCGGGTCAGGCACATGGAGTTATGAAGCAGTGGGAACTTTGTGTTCTCTGTTTGCAACATTCCTAGAGATAAAAGCCTTGTGCAATAAGTTGGCGCCAGGCAAATAAAGATTATTATTGCACCTTAAAATATGGCATTTGATTGAAAATTGTAAGATTTTTTTTCTCATGACTTCAGATTGAATCAATCAGAAAAAAACCCTCTTCATGGAATTATAAGCATAGGAAGCTCTTATCTTTTTATCAGTGCTGATGAGGACCGATCCTCAGGACAATGCATCAATAGTTGAGCAGCCAGAGACCATCAGTCGGGAACCCACCCAATTAGCTGAGCAGGCACCTGCGGTCAGCCCCGCCATCCACAGGGGTTAGAGTCAGGACTTCTGCTTTGACCCCTGATGGCATGTGCCCACTCAACTGATTGGCTGAGTACCCACACAGCAGAGCCCAGCTGCTCAACTATTGATAACTTATCTTGAAGATAGGTTATTATCCACAGTATTGTGTCTGGAAAGCTCCTACAGCACTCATTTTGTGTGGCTGAATGCAATGTGCAGGAGGCCGAAGTGTTCAACATTTTCAAATTCTTTTAAGAATTCATTTAGTTGTACTTGCACTATGAATACAATTATACTGTCATACTAGACTGACAAATGTGTCCTTCGCTCTATTCTTTTACATTTTTAGAGAAAATCCACAAAGAGATTGACAATGTAATAGGCAGAGATCGGTGTCCATCAATAGAAGACAAGAGCAAAATGCCGTATACAGAAGCTGTAATCCATGAGATTCAGAGATTCGCTGATATCGTCCCTATGGGTGTGCCTCATGCTGCCAGCAAGGACACAACCTTCAGAGGATATCACATTCCAAAGGTACAGTAATAAACTTAATAATAATAAACTTAATAATAATAATAAATTTTATTTGTATAGCGCCAACATATCCCGCAGCGCTTATATAGACGGGGGATACAGAAAGACAAAAGTACAAACATTACAGAACCACGGTTACATAGTAATCAGCTGATGGAGACAATAGGGGTGCGGGTCCTGCTCCAACGAGCTTACATACTATGAATAGTGGGGTGATACAGAGGGTAAAGGGCTGGAGATGTGCGCGGTATGACGGGGTGGAGATGTGCACGGTATGGTGGGGTGGAGATGTGCACGGTATGGCGGGGTGGAGATGTGCACGGTATGGCGGGGTGGAGAGTGAGGGGTGATATACACAGACAATGGTCAGACATTTAGCCGTGTGATGGCAGAATTGGTATGACTGTAGGAGCGGTTTATGATGGCTAGCAGGGATTGCAGTCAGTAGGTCAGGGAGCATGTTATCAGGCGGAGTACAGAGAGGTTTGTTTAGGGAATGCGGTATGCCTCCCTGAAGAGGTGCGTTTTTAGAGCACGCCTGAAGTTCTGCGAGTCCTGGATTGCTCAGGTAGCCTTTGGTAGTGCGTTCCAGAGGACCGGTGCTGCTCTGGAGAAGTCTTGGAGGTGGGAATGAGAGGTTCGAATTAAAGGGGCGCTCAGTCTGGTTTCATTAGCAGAGCGGAGAGCCTGGGCTGGTTGATGGATTGAGATGAGGGAGGCGATACAGGGGGGCGCTGCACTGTGGATGAGGGATACATTATAGGGGGGCGCTGCACTGTGGAGGGCTTTGTGGATGAAGGTAGCGAGTTTAAATTGAATTCTGTATTTAACGGGCAGCCAGGGCAGTGACCGGCACAGGGCAGAGGCGTCCGAGTAGCGGCTGGACAGGAAGATGAGCCTGGCTGCCGCATTCAGGATGGATTGGAGAGGGTAGAGTCTGGTGCAGGGGAGGCCGATCAGCAACGAGTTGCAATAATCGAGGCAGGAGTGGATGAGGGCGACAGTGAACATTTTTAGCGCGTCCACAGTGAGAAAGGAGCGGATTCTTGCGATGTTCTTGAGGTGCAGCTGACATGTTCGGGCCACTGATTGGATGTAGGGGGTAAAAGAGAGATCAGAATCGAATATGACCCCAAGGCAGCGGGCATGCTGGGAGTTATGGTGCCACACACTGAGATGGAGATGTCAGGAGGAGGTCGGTTAGTGGAGGGCGGAAATACCAGGAGGTCAGTTTTAGAGAGGTTTAGTTTTAGGTAGAGAGAGGACATAATGTTAGAGACAGCGGACAGACAGTCGGTGATGTTTTGGAGGAAAGGTGCAGAGATGTCACGGGCAGAGGTGTATAGCGGGGTGTACAGTATGATTGTCTCCTCAACTTCTTGCCTCTCTTTACTCTCCACATATTTCTGTCTTTTAAGCTTACAAATCAATGCAGAAATGTAACATTTTCTCCCTCGAATCTCCTAATACTCTTACAGCATTAATAACTAGTCTACATACTACATGGCTCAATAAGGTGCTTCAGAGATATTATGTCCGTGGATATCACATGCGAATGAAGGTGTGCTGATCTTCTCAATGTCTTGGCTTAATTCTTCCTATTAACTACTAACCAGACTAGACTTTTAACCTTTCTGGTTTTGAACATCTACATATTTTATACGTTTCCTTACAGGGAAGCTTGGTGTTTACAGTCCTGACGTCTGTCCTAAAAGACCCCAAACTATTCAAGAACCCAGATGAGTTTGATCCTGGGAACTTTCTTAATGAGAAAAGTCTCTTCAAGAAAAGTGATGCATTTATGCCATTCTCTTCAGGTAAGAGATTACTGGTTAATACAGGAGCTAACTAGCAACAATTACCTTCAAGCTATGGCTAACGTAGAATTTAAGATTATTCAGAAGTTTGGCAATATTTTGAAGACGTCTTAAATTGATATGGTTGTTGAATCGAAATTGGGTTTAGAAGGACCACAAATATGACTTAATAGGAATTAAGAATCTATGATCTTGTCTTGTCTTTACATAGACACAACATATTAAAGGGGTTCTGACATGAATAATGTTTTTATGCTTTGACAGCCATTGTTCCCTGGTCTGCCTAATGGACACAGGGAACCCACGACTTAATGGCTGTTAAAGCATAAAAACATGATACTTACCTTGTCTCCTGTTGTTGTTGACATCGGGGGGTCATCTCCCGGCAGGCGCTGTTCTTCTGCTTCTTCCGCCACTCTGGGATCACACGCATGCGCAGTGGAGAGGTGCCCTCTGACAGAAGTCAGGACGGACCGCGTCTCCACTGCGCACGCACAGAATCTCGGAGTTCAGCCAGGACGGACGGGCCGCCCACAGCAAGCACTGCTTGTGACGTGCTTGCTGTGGGCGGCCCGTCCGTTCACTTCGGAAGTGACTGACGGACGGAGCTGAGCAGGAAGCGGTCATTTTGACCGCTCCTGCTCTGCTTCTACAAGCCACAGAAGAAGATGCCAGACAGAGGGGACATGCCTGGTGATCGGTCTTAGTCAGGCAAGGTGAGTAAAAATTATTTTTTTTAGGGTCAGAACCCCTTTAATATAAGTCAGTGCTATCACATAAAACACTTTAAGATATGGCCCACAGTTTTCTCTTTGAATCATGGCCAGTATATAGAGCGTGTACAACAGCTAACAACAGTTCTGCGTTACAGATGATAGGAAAGCCATATTTTTGAACATGTCACTACAGATAGAATCGACCCCTTAAAGGGTTAAATTAAGAGGATAGTTATGAATGCTATATATGAGGCATGTTTGATGCAGAACAGTGGAGAAAAACAATACTAATTTGGCAAAGCCAAGTCTGGCCGTAAACAGTTTTTTTTGTCCATTGCTATAACATTATGAAAATCACAAAAGAGTATGACCATGATCACTTACCGAAATAGTAGTAGGACACAGATAGAGAGACAGGATATACAACCTCAGAATACATGCAGAAAGCCCAAATGCTAAATGGAAGAGCTGGCCCATTAAGAAGTATTCATGTTTACCAGCAGTCCTACGGGAAACTACAAGAAGCACATTGATACATTATATCGAAGCATACTAAGAGTCAAACTCAATGCCAGGACGATTGTAGTGGTGCTGGATCTGGACATGTATCTTTGGTCAGATACACATATTTGCCTAAAAGGGTGATTTAAAGGGCCATTGCGGTGAAAACACATTTTTCCATCACTGCACCCATCACCTGATTGCTTTTGACACACTGGAGGTCTCCTTTATATTTTGCAGTCACTTCCATGCAGTACAGCCTCCCGACTGATACTTATTTGGCTCCATCTTGCTGTGGAGATTTCTGCTATCACTTTCACTTTTTGTCTTATCAATCCCATGATGCATCAGTACAGCATTACATGACCAGCTAGAGATTTTATTGACTCTGAGGCAGGGGAAACACTCCCATAACATTCTGTATTCACCTCCATAGGATGCACACCATAAGTATACAGTCAGGAGGAGGAGCTGTGATCTTCTCTATTAAAACTTTTCACCGTTGTGGCGCTTTAAAATGTTTTTGTCTAAACCAGACAACCACTTTAAATGTAACTATACTGTTTATTGTCTCTGATCATTCTGTCTTCTCAGGTAAACGTGTGTGTATGGGAGAAGGCCTGGCCCGCATGGAGCTCTTTCTGTTTCTAACGACTATACTGCAGAAATTTACCTTGGAGCCCACTGTAGACAGAAAGACTTTGAGCATAAGACCGGAGCCCAACACCAATGCTTCAAGACCGCATTCATATGAGATGAAAGTTATCCCTCGTTTTTGAGTTTAGACAAACTTCTTGCACAAAGGCAACCTAAAAGTTCCGGAGTTAAAGGGGTTCTGACATTAAAAAAAAAAATTGTACTCACCTTGCCTGACTAGGACCGATCGCCAGGCATGTCCCCTCCAGCCGGCATCTTTTTCTGTGGCTTGTAGAAGCAGAGCAGGAGCGGTCAAAATGACCGCTCCTGCTCTGCTCCGTCCGTCAGTCACTTCCGAGGTGAATGGACGGACCGCCCACAGCAAGCATGTCACAAGCAGTGCTTGCTGTGGGCGGCCCGTCCGTCCTCGCTGAACTCCAAGATTCTGCGCGTGCGCAGTGGAGACACGGCCCGTCCTGACTCCTGTCAGAGGGCACCTCTCCACTGCACATGCGCGCGATCCCGGAGCAGCGCGGCTCTTGGAGGAAGAAGAGGAAGAGCAGCGCCTGCCGGGAGATGACCCCCCCCGATGTCAACAACAACAGGAGACAAGGTAAGTATGAGGTTTTTATGTTTTAGCAGCCATTAATTGTGGGTTCCCTGGGTCCATTAGGCAGACCAGGGAACAATGGCTGCTAAAGCATAAAAACATTATTTGTGTCAGAACCCCTTTAACAAAATAAGAAGGTTGCTCTAAATTTTAAAGAATATAAAAAAGCCTAAAAACATAAAAACTAGAGATGAGCGAACCTACTTGGCCACGCCCCTTTTTTGCCCGAGCGCCGCGATTTTCAAGTACTACCGTACTCGGGTGAAAAGTTTCGGGGGGCGCCGTGGATGAGTGGGGGGGTTGCAGCGGGGAGTAGGGGGGGAGAGGGAGAGAGAGAGGGCTCCCCCCTGTTCCCCGCTGCTACCCCCCACTCCGCCACGCCTCCCCCCGCCCCCCAGCACACCCCGAATCTTTTCACTCGAGTATGGAAGTACTCGAAAATCGCGGTGCTCGATCGAGTAATTACTTCAAACGAGTAGATTTGCTCATCTCTAATAAAAACTTATTTCCCTAAAAATGATTCTATTTTTCTATTCTATTTTCGGTGCTGGCCATGTCTGTATCAATGTACACAATTCAATTCTCAACATCTGTAATTATTTTACATTCATAAACACATTGAGCTGCACCTTGTCTCTTGTCCTGTATTCTGTATGTAGGGTTTTTGATAGGAGAAAGAGAAGAAAGAGAAAAAGAAAGAGAAGGAGATCTTCCTCTACGACTTCTTCTCATCCTTCTTCTACTTCTTCTCCCCACAGAGGAAGAAAGAGGAGGAGGAAGAAGGACAGAGAAGCTTATTGGTTAGCACTGTTGCCTTCTAGCGCTGGGGTCCTAAGTCCAACTCTGACAAAATACAACATGTTTATGGGGTTTGTATGTTCTTCCTGTGTTTCTTTTTCTTCTACTCCTACCGTGTAGCATAGTGGTTATCAGTGTTGGGTTGCAATACTGGAGTCCTAGGTTCAAATCTGACCAAGGACAACATCAGAAGGAAAAGCTGCAAAACTGTACGTGGTAAAACCTGAGAGCAACTGTTGAATGTCCCGGCCTTTACAGGGAATGTAACATCGCATACAACGCTGAAAAAAAAATCATGTCCGTTCTGTTCAGCCTATTACCTCTCAATATTGATCCCGAGTAAGGCAAAAAAAAAAATGAGGTAGAAGCCAATTTTCCCCATTTAAGGGGAAAAAAATTATTCTGACTCCAATATGGTAATCGGAATATAATATTGTAATGCTCAAAAAGGCATCCAGGCCCCTCTTGAACTTTTTTTTTTTTTTAAATCATTAGCTTTCTTTATTAAAGGAAAAACATGAGGAATAACGACACAAATAGAAGCATCAGGATAGATAACAATTCACATTACATATATTCATGTACAGATATCTGGCGCTTAGCTCCTACATAAAACATAGTCTATCTAGAGACTAAACCTCCTCCTGTCCTCCTTTGATTTCTCATTTTTCATTTATTAAGATCAATGTTATATTTAGAGATGAGCGAGCACACTGGTCTGAGCTTGATGCTCGCTCGAGTATTAGGGCGAGCACCCACTGGCGTTTTTTTACCTGCGTTTTGCGTTTTGCGTTTTTCCTGCACAGGCATAGAGATAACATGTGTTCCTGTCCACTGGCGTTTTTTTTGCGTTGCGTTTGCGTTTTTAACATAGGAACTGTCAGTTGCCTATGTGTCCCTATTTTTCTCCTAATGCACCCATGAATGTCAATGGAAATTAACGGAAAACGCCGCGAAAAACGCGCGGAAAAAACGCGAGAAACGCGGCGAAAACGCTGCGTTTTTTTCCCGCGGAGAACGCAAACGCCAGTGGGTGCTCGCCCTTAGGCCTCCTTCCCACGAGCGTGACGGGCTCCGCAGCGTAATATTCCGCTGCGAAGCCCGTCACGGCGCCCCCCAGAGCCCCTATACTTACCTGCGGGAGATAGCGTGAAATCGCTTCCCCGCCCACCGCCGCGCGTCACCGCCCGTCACCGCCCACCGCCCTCGCGTCACCAGCCGTGTCACGTGCACGGCCGGCCGTGTCACGTGACGCGGCCGGACCGCATCATTTGGCGTCATATGACGCTCGGCGGTGGGCGGGAAAGCGTTTTTTCACGCTATCTCCCGCTGGTTACAGCGGGAGATAGCGTGAATGGACGGCTTCCATTGACTGCAATGGAAGCCGTCAGTGCGTACAGCCCGTCCTCACCCGCAGAAAATAGAGCATGCTGCGGGTGAGGACGGGAGAAATCGCGGTGCGTAATTCCGCGGTGGAATTACGCATCGTGAGCATTGTGCTATTAGGTTCAATAGAACCTAATAGCTGCGGGCAACGCAGCGGATTTTCGCCGCGAATTACGCAGCGGAAATCCGTTCGTGGGAAGGAGGCCTTAGGGTGCTCGAGAGGCTCGTTACTCGAGGCGAGCACCACGCGGTACTCGAGTCAATTCCATTTCCTTCCCTGCATGTTTAGCACCATTTTCTGGCCAATAGACATGCAGGGAAGGCATTACAACTTCCTGCTGTGACATTCCAGCCCTATCCCACCCCCCTGCAGTGAGTGGCTGGCGAGATCAAGTGACCGCAGAGTATATAAGGCAGTCCCGCCCACGGCTCGCCTCAGACACACACTGGGAGAAATTAGGGAAAGTGCTGCTGCTCCTATAGGGAAAGTGTTAGACTACTGTTTGCGTCTGCAAGAACCCCAACGGTCCTTCTTAGGGCCACATCTGACCGTGTGCATTACTGTTGTGGCTGCTGGGAGCTGTTTTGCACCAATTTTTTTTTTTCATCTTGGGCTCTGCAGAGTATTGCATTCTCAGTCTGCAGCCAATTATACAGAGTATAGGGGCAGTGCTAGTGTAGAATCCTGTCAACAAGTACCCCAAAAAAGCTCACTGTTCTAGCTGCTGTGACTTGTAGTGGCTCACTATTAGCCAGCTTGGCCTTTCTGCAAGCAAGCGTATAATTTTTTCGGCCTACAGTGTGCGTTACATTACCGCTGTCAGCCTCCAAGTGCAGGCCAATAATTGCCTAATTTTTTACACCGCTCTGTGCGTCCCGTCAACTTCCCGCACAGCGGACGGCCACCACCGCTGATAGAGGGAAAGACATATACACGCTATCTAGGCTGCTGTTTTTTTTCCAAAAAAACGGGGAAAAAATCCTCCTTAGGGCTACCTGTGACTGCGCGCATTACTGTTCTGGCTGCTGTGACTTGTAGTGGCTCACTATTAGCCAGCTTGGCCTTTCTGCAGCCTAGCGTATAATTTTTTTGGCCTACAGTGTACATTACATAACCGCTGTGACCCTCCAAGTGCAGGCCAATAATTACCTAATTTTTTACAATGCTCTGTGTCTGCTGTATTCCAAATACACCATGCTGAGGGGTAGGGGTAGGCCTAGAGGACGTGGACGTAAACGCGGGCGAGGACACGGAGGTCCAAGTCAGGGTGTGGGCACAGGCAGAGTTTCTGGTCCATGTGAATTGCAGCCGGTTGCTGCGGGATTAGGAGATAGGAAAGTTTCTAGGGTCCCCAGCTTCATATCACAATTTTGGGGTCCACGTGGTAGACCTTTATTACAAAATGAGCAGTGTGAGCAGGTCCTGTCGTGGATGGCAGAAAATGCATCCAGCAATCTATCGACCACCCAGTCTTCTACGCCGTCCACTGCTGCAACTCTGAATCCTCTCGCTGCTGCTCCTCCTTCCTCCCAGCCTCCTCACTCCATAAAAATGACATATTCTGAGCAGGCAGACTCCCAGGAACTGTTCTCGGGCCCCTGCCTTGACGGGTAAAAAATGGTTCCTCTCCCACCTGAGGAGTTTGTCGTAACCGATGCCCAACCTTTGGAAAGCTCCCGGGGTCCGGGTGATGAGGCTGGGGACTTCTGGCAACTGTCTCAAGAGCTTTCGGTGGGTGAGAAGGTCGATGATGATGAGTCACAGTTGTCTATCAGTGAGGTAGTAGTAAGGGCAGTAAGTCCGAGGGAGGAGCGCACAGAGGATTCGGAGGAAGAGCCGCTGGACGATGAGGTGACTGGCCCCACCTGGTTCGCTAAGCCAACTGAGGACAGGTCTTCAGAGGGGGAGGCAAGTGCAGCAGCAGGACAGGTTGGAAGAGGTAGTGGGGTGGCCAGGGGTAGAGGCAGGGCCAGAGCGAAGAATCCGCCAACTGTTTCCCAAAGCACCCACTTGCTCCAAGCCACCCTGCAGAGGCCTAGGTCTTCAAAGGTGTGGATGTTTTTCAGTGAGAGCGCGGACGACCGACGAACAGTGGTGTGCAACCTGTGTCGCGCCAAGATCAGCCGGGCAGCCACCAGTATAAGCCTCACCACCACCAGCATGCGCAAGCATATGATGGCCAAGCACCCCACAAGGTGGGACAAAGGCCGTTCACCGCCTCCGGGTCACACCACTGCGTTTCCCCCTGTGCCCCAACCTGCCACTCAGATCCAACCCCCTCTCAGGACACAGGCACGAGGGCCTCCCGGCCTGCACCCATACCTTCACCTCCGCTGTCCTCAGCCCCCTTCCAGCAATGTCTCTCAGCGCAGCATCCAGCTGTCACTAGCGCAAGTGTTGGAGCGAAAGCGCAAATACGCCGCCACACACCCACACGCTCAAGCATTGAACATGCACATTGCCAAATTGATCAGCCTGGAGATGCTGCCGTACAGGCTTGTGGAAACGAAGGCTTTCAAAAACATGATGGCGGTCCCACGCTACTCGGTCCACAGTCGCCACTATTTTTCCCGGTGTGCCATCCCAGCCCTACACCAGCATATCTCCCGCAACATCAATCGTGCCCTCACCAACATGGTTACTGGGAAGGTCCACTTAACCACGGACACGTGGACAAGTACTGGTGGGCAGGGCCACTATATCTCCCTGACGGCACATTGGTGATTTTGGTGGAGGCTGGGACCGAGTCAGAGCCTGGGACCGCATACGTCCTACCCACACCCAGAATAGCAGGTCCTTCCTCGGTTCTGGTATCTGCGGCAGTCTATGCCACTTCCTCTAAACCCTCCCCCTCCTCCTCCTCCTCCTACGCAACCTCTACCTCTCAATTAAGAAATATGAGCAGCGCGTCGCCAGCAGTCGATGTGGCGCAGCAGCACAGCGGTGGGCAAGCGTTAGCAGGCCATGCTGAAACTACTCAGCCTAGGTGACAAGAGGCACACGGCCCACGAACTGCTGCAGGGCCTGACAGAGCAGACCGACCTCTGGCTTTCGCCGCTGAGCCTGCAACCGGGCATGGTCGTGTGTGACAACGGCCGTAACCTGGTGGCTGCTCTGCAGCTCGGCAGCCTCACATACGTGCCATGCCTGGCCCACGTCTTCAATCTGGTGGTTCAGCGGTTTCTGAAAAACTACCCGCACTTGTTAGACCTGGTTGGCAAGGTGTGCCGCATCTGCGCACATTTCCGCAAGTTCACCAAATCTGCCAGTGCACCGACTGCTTTGCGATGTGCCCACACGGTGGAACTCTACGCTCCACATGTTGTCCCGGCTGTATGAGCAGCGTAGAGCTATAGTGGAATACCAACTCCAACATGGGCGGCGTAGTGGGAGTCAGCCTCCTCAACTCTTTACAGAGGAGTGGGCCTGGATGGCAGATATCTGCCAGGTCCTTGGAAACTTTGAGGAGTCTAACCTGATAATGAGTGGTGATCCTGCAATCATTAGCGTCACCATTCCCCTGCTATGCCTGTTGAGAAGTTCCCTGCAAAGCATAAAGGCTGACGCTTTGCGGTCGGAAACGGAGGCGGGGGAAGACAGTATGTCGCTGGATAGTCAGAACACCCTTATGTCTATATCTCAATGCGTTGAGCAGGAGGAGGAGGAGGGGGAGGAGCCTGAGGAGGAAGAGACAGCTGGGCCCACTGCAGAGGGTACCAATGCTGCTTGCCTCTCATCCATTCAGCGTGTATGGCCTGTGGAGGAGGAGGAGGATACTCAAAGTGATCTTCCTAGTGAGGACAGCCATATGTTGCGTACAGGTACCCTGGCACACATGGCTGACTTTATGTTAGCATGACTTTCTCGTGACCCTCGCATTAGACGCATTCTGGCCACTACGGATTACTGGGTGTACACACTGCTCGACCCATGGTATAAGGAGAACCTTTCCACTCTCATACCCGAAGAGGAAAGGGGTTTGAGAGTGATGCTATACCACAGGACCCTGGCGGACAAACTGATGGTAACATTCCCATCCGACAGCGCTAGTGGCAGAAGGCGCAGTTCCGAGGGCCATGTACAGCGCAGGCAGGGGAACACTCTCCAAGGCTTTTGCCAGCTTTATGGCTCCCCACCAAGACTGTGTCACCGCTCCCCAGTCAAGGGTGAGTCGGCGGGAGCACTGTAAAAGGATGGTGAGGGAGTACGTAGCCGATCGCACGACCGACCTCCGTGACGCCTCTGCCACCTACAACTACTGGGTGTCGAAGCTGGACACGTGGCCTGAACTCGCGCTGTATGCCCTGGAGGTGCTTGCTTGTCCTGCGGCTAGCGTCTTGTCAGAGAGGGTGTTTAGTGCGGCTGGGGGAATCATCACGGATAAGTGTACCCGCCTGCCAACCGACAGTGCCGACAGGCTTACACTCATCAAGATGAACAAAGCCTGGATTTCCCCAGACTTCTCTTCTGCACCAGCGGACAGCAGCGATACCTAAGCAATACGTAGGCTGCACCCGCGGATGGAAGCATCGTTCTCTCTCACCATCCAAAACGGGGACCTTTTTGCTTCATCAATCTGTGTCTAATATTCCTCCTCCTCCTCCTCCTCCTGCTCCTCCTCCTGAAACCTCACGTAATCACGCCGAACGGGCAATTTTTCTTAGGCCCACAAGGCTCAGTCATATAATTTTTGTAAACAATTTTTATACGTTTCAATGCTCATTAAAGCGTTGAAACTTGCACCTGAACCAATTTTTATTTTAACTGGGCTGCCTCCAGGCCTAGTTACCAATTAAGCCACATTAACCAAAGCGATTAATGGGTTTCACCTGCCCTCTTGGTTGGCCATGGGCAATTTTTCTGAGGTACATTAGTACTGTTGGTACACCAATTTTTTTGGCCCTCGCCTACAGTGTAATCCTAGTAATTTTTATCCCACCTGCATTAAACATGACATTACCTCAGCTGTGCTGGGCAATGCAATGGGATATATTTATGTACCGCCGGTGGGTTCCTGGGACCCACCCATGCTGTCGGTCCACACGGAGTTGTAACTGCATGTGTCCACTTCTAAAGAACCCCAGTCTGACTGGGGCATGCAGTGTGGGCCCAAGCCCACCTGCATTTAATCTGACGCTAGCTCTGCTGTCCAGGGCACTGCAATGGGATACATTTATGTACAGCGGGTGGGTTCCAGGGAGCCACCCATGCTGTGGGTGCACACGGAATTCCCATTGCGGAGTTGTACCTGCCTGTGACTATTTCTAAAAAACCCCGGTCTGACTGGGGCATGCAGACACCTTGACAGAATGAATAGTGTGTGGCACATAGGTTCCCCATTGCTATGCCCACGTGTGCAGCTCCTGATGGCGGTGGCACAGGATTATATTTCTCATTGCTTCTGTACAGCATTGTGGGCTATCGACCCGTCCCTTTTAAAGAGGGTCGCTGCCTAGTCGTGCCAACCCTCTGCAGTGTGTGCCTGCGGTTCCTCCTCATGGCATACGCACTTACAAATAGACATGAGGGTGGTGTGGCATGAGGGCAGCTGAAGGCTGCGCAGGGACACTTTGGTGTGCGCTGTGGACACTGGGTCGTGCGGGGGGGTTGGCAGCATGTAACCCAGGAGAAGTGGCAGCGGAGTGTCCCGCAGGCAGTGATTGTGCTTTGTTGGAGGTAGTGTGGTGCTTAGCTAAGGTGTGCATTGCTAATGAGGGCTTTTCAGAAGTAAAAATTGTTGGGAGGGGGGGGGGCACTCTTGCCGCTATTGTGGCTTAATAGTGGGACCTGGGAACTTGAGATGCAGCCCAACATGTAGCCCCTCGCCTGCCCTATCTGTTTCTGTGTCGTTTCCATCACTTTCTTGAATTGCCCAGATTTTCACAAATATACAAAAATGCTCGGGTCGCCCATTGACTTCAATGGGTTTCGTTATTCGAAATGAAAACCCTCGAGCATTGCGAAAATTTCGTCCCGAGTAACGAGCACCCGAGCATTTTGGTGCTCGCTCATCTCTAATCTTTATCATCCTCCAGAGTTGGCATGGTGCAACTGGGAAGGCAGGCTCAATTATGGTACTGCTTTAAGATGGCCATCCTCAGTCTCCTCTTTCTGGATAGTTCTCCTCCACCAATTGATGTGTTAGGGTTATTTCATATGTAAGATGTTTAAATGAAATGATTGATTTTTTTTAAATTAACCCCTTCATGACAGGACCTGTTTTGGGCTTAAGGACGCAACGATTTTTGGCGGATTTTCTTCTCCATTTTTCAAAAGCCATAACTTTTTTATTTTTCCGTCGACGCGGCCGTATAAGGGCTTGTTTTTTGCGTGGCGAACTGTAGTTTTTATCGGTGCCACTTTTGGATACATTGACTATATTGTAAAACTTTTATTATTTTTTTATGATAGCAGGGAGAGAAAATGCATCAATTCTGCCATAGATATTATTATTTTTTTTTCATAGCGTTAATCATGCAGCATAAATGACACACTACATTTTTTCTGCGGGTCGGTACGGTTACAACGATACCAAAATGCTTATATTTTTTTTAGGTTTTTCCACTTTTCTGCAATAAAAACCCTTTTTTTGGAAGTCTTATTTTTTTATCTACAGAGCTCACTGAGGGCTTATTTTTTGCGAGACGAGCTGTAGTTTTTAGTGGTACAATTTTGGGGTACATACGGCTTTTTTGATCACTTTTATTGCGTTTTTAGGGAGGTAAAATGGTAAAAATTATCATTTTGCCTCAGTTTTTTAGCGTTTTTTTTTTACGCTTTTTTTCCGTGCAGTCAAAAGCATGTGCATCTTATTGTACGCATCGTTATGGACGTGACAATAACAAATTTGCAGGGTTCAAAAATTTTTTTTACCTTTTTTTATGCTAATATGAGAAATAGCATAAAAAAGAGGGTTTTTTTAAAACTTTTTTTTACATTTTTCTTTTTTATTCATTTTTTAATTTTTTTTTTTACACAATGTGAGATCCTCTGAGGGACTTGCAGCACAGCACTGATGATCACTGTGATAAGGCATGGCAGGGCTTATACAGCGATCATAGGCTATGGCACTACAGGACGCCAGTGTCTGGCCATGGCAACAGGCCAGGCTCTCTGCAATTATAACACGAGAGCCCGGTGCTCCCTCTGTGAACACTTCCCCTGCCGCGATCTACATAGATGACGGCAGGGAAGGGGTTAACAGCGGGAGGCGCATCGCCAATGCACCCCTGTCGTTGCAGCGGGACGCTGGCTGTGACTGACAGCCGGCTCCCGGTGCGGGATAGCGCGCGATCATAAGTAATCTCGCGCTATTCCCAGGACATAAGTTTACGCCCTGTTGCGGGAAGTACCCCGCTGCCAGGACGTAAACTTACGCTCTGGAGCAGGAAGGGGTTAAAGAATGTTTGTTTAATAAAAAGGCTACTGTGTCCACTATTGTCCATCGTTACTCAGCATTTAGTGTTTTTTTGGTTTTGCTTTTTTAAAGGGATAGGGAGGTGGATTAGTTACAAGTATAGAAAGGAAAGCTCATGTACAATACCCTAGTCAAGTAAACCACTGGCAAGAACATCACAACTATGCTAAGTAACAAGAAGGAGTGGTGTTGGCGTCTCTTTAATAGCATGCGCTGTATGGGGTGGATGCAGGAGAAATCAGCAATGTATCATGCTATCCAAACACTCCCCTCTTGCCTGCCCATCCCCATTCATTGCATTTCTTGTTTGTCCATAGGACCTGAGCAGTGTGGCATAGGTGCCATGTGGGCTCCCTGCGCATGCACCAGTTTTTATCAACTCTAGGGTCCATTTTACCAATGTGTTTTTTTTTAATTCTGTTTGTTTATTATTGTTTTGTATTTTACTGACCAATTTTATTATTATCCTTGGAGCTATCAATATCTTAACCCCTTAACAACCACTCATACGTCTTTTGACGACCACCATTAGGGAGCTTTATACTGTAGCACCGTCTTTTTCGTTACTACATTAGAAGTCTGGCGCTGATCTCCCATACCGGGAAGAGCGAGCGCTCAGCTGTCGGACGACAGGCGGGCACTTATGCCAACACCTGGTATCATAAAAACTTTGGATCCTGGTGTTTAACCCTTTACACACTGCGGACAGTTTGACTACGACATGAAAAAGGCTGACAGAGGGAGGGGGCTCCCTCTGTCACCCATCAGAGCCCTGCGATGTGATCACAGGGTCCCCATGGGTTGCTATGGCACCTAAAGGCTTGAATATAGCCTCCAAGTCTGCCAGCTACGGTCTATGAGGCTCAGCCTCTGGCTCATGTAATGTCAGAGCTGTTCTGTATGTTCTCTGTAATTGGGGTCTGGCCTTTGATTAGACAGTACCCTATGCAAAACGTTGTTTTAGAGTCCCCATTTACTCCATGCATAAGGATAAAAAATAAATCATTTACATAAAATAAACACAAAGGCTATCTGCAATGCAAATAGCCACAGAATACTCAATTCTGGAGAAAAAAAAAATTACATTGCAATATTTTAGTTCTGATACGTTTTTTTCCCTAGTGTAATTATTGCATAAAAGTATTACAATGGCACGGCATGATTCAGATCTCAAGCAGTATGTATTACTTATTTATATGTCTATTCATAGATATTAAAGGGGTTGTCCCGCGCCGAAACGGGTTTTTTCTTTTTTCAATAGCCCCCCCGTTCGGCGCGAGACAAACCCGATGCAGGGGTTTAGAAAAACAAACGGATAGTACTTACCCGAATCCCCGTGCTCCGGTGACTTCTTACTTACCTTGCGAAGATGGCCGCCGGGATCTTTACCCTCGGTGGGCCGCAGGTCTTCTGTGCGGTCCATTGCCGATTCCAGCCTCCTGATTGGCTGGAATCGGCACACGTGACGGGGCGGAGCTACGAGGAC
This sequence comes from Eleutherodactylus coqui, assembly GCA_035609135.1. Taxonomy (NCBI): domain Eukaryota; kingdom Metazoa; phylum Chordata; class Amphibia; order Anura; family Eleutherodactylidae; genus Eleutherodactylus; species Eleutherodactylus coqui. The sequence continues at coordinate 245,696,646 of CM069410.1, read as the reverse complement.
CAGCTCTCCGGCACGAGCGGCCCCATTCAGAAGGGAGAAGACTGGACTGCGCAAGCGCGTCTAATCGGGCGATTAGACGCTGAAAATTAGATGGCACCATGGAGACGGGGATGCTAGCAACGGAGCAGGTAAGTGAATAACTTCCGTATGGCTCATAATTAATGCACAATGTACATTACAAAGTGCATTAATATGGCCATACAGAAGTGTATAGACCCACTTGCTGCCGCGGGACAACCCCTTTAATCACTTCTCTACAGGATAAGTGACGCATATATGATCGCTGGATTCCCCGACGCGGAATCCCCCAGTCAGCAGATTATAAGCACATCACTTGGCTATTTCTATCACTTCCATTCCTTCTGATTACAGCAGCAGCAGCATATATGCTCAGCCATCGCTCCATTCAAACCTTTCACTGACGTCAAGGGGCAAGGAGAAAAAGGGAATTTAGGAGATCCATTCTAGTGATGAGTCAGGGCCCCAGCAGTGGAGAAAAAGACATGGATGTCACCGATAACTTTTTATTGATTAGCGACACACAGTTCTTGGGGTGGTTTCACACGGGCGAGAAAAATCGCACAATTTTCGCCTGATGCGATAGTCAGTAAAAAAGCAGTTTAGGAAACCAATGATTTACAATGGTTTCCTACCCATCAGCGATGTTTTCACTGATGCGATATCGAGAGAACAAACAATCGCGGCATGCTCTATCTTTCAGCGATGTGAGATTTTTTATGTCCCATGTATCCCCATTGGCTGCTTTTTATTGCATTACAACAAAACAAACTTGCGTTGCGATGCAATTTTAACATTAGGAAATCCCATTGACTCTCACCATGAAAAACAACTGCGGATGGACAAAAATCGCGGAAAGACGCAATTTTGCCACGATTTTCTTAAGCCAGCGCCGACCCCATTGAGAACATATAGAAGACAAATGATGTTTGCCCATTGAATTCAATGGAGCCGGCCTCTGATTGGTCACAGCCTCACCAATCAGAGGCAGCTCTCACTTACCCATTCATGAATTCATGAATGGGTGTGAGTGAGACCTGCCTCTGATTGGCTCAGCGCTGAGCCAATCAGGGGCAGGTCTGACTCACACCCACTGCAGGCCGGCCGCGGGGAACTCCATCTGCCGGGAGCAGGTGAGTATGTATATTTTTTTTATTTTAACACTTTTCTGGATGAATTGCAGGGAAGGGCTTATATATTTAAGCCCTTCCCGACAATTCATCCCACACTCGCTGTATTGCTGGCTCCATTGAATGCAATGCGCTGGACAGCTCCGGCCCGTTTCTAATGAAACGCGGCTAGGAGCAGATTTTCGAGCACCGGTCACGCGATTTGCGGATGCGCATCCGTCATGCGATCCGCAAATCGCGCGAAAAAACGCCCGTCTGACTAAGGCCTTACGGAGCACTGTTGGTTTCTGTGTCCTCCCTCACATTAGGACAGAATTAGGCCCCACTTGGCCTCCCCAGCATATTACAGCTGTGAGCCCAGCCTTGACCTTGCAAATGGCTGCAAAATTGTACTTTGCATGACCACGTACTCACGCAGATGCACCCATTTTTTTTCTTTGCTTATATTTCCTCCGCTTTCACTTAGCGATGACGTGGATACCCAATACGCAATGTGATTGCATATGGGCTGCAGGTATATATGCGCCACCATATATGCTCTATGTCGTGTATATCGATGGGAGAATAGAATCCTGTGTTTACTTTCTTCTGTGGATTATGCAATTCTGACACGCTAATGTGATTGGAACTGCACAAGCCAATGCAATTGGTTGCCTGCGAGCTACATTCATATCCCATTGGTGGACAGAGACCGCGGAATCCACTATTCAAATCCAGTGCCACCGTCATCCCCCACGGCACTACTAGGCACTGTTGCCATTACAGCACCGATGCCAATTCCTCACTGCAGTGTACCGCTGGGCTTCTTCTCTGTGTGATCCAATCTTCAGCCATATGTATGGACAGCTTTAGATACACAAAGTAGACATTTTAACCAAAGAAATGCTTCTAGAACAAGAAAAAAAGTGACATACTGCAGTTCAGCATTCGTAAAAGTGAAGACTTTATTAGGAATCCAGTTAAAATACAAATGCTAGACAGGTCATAAATTAATCTTACATGTTTCAGACTGCTTAGGCTCTTAGTCCTAGCAATTTATGGATGTTGGACCCTTCTGTTCTCCTTATCACCTGGTGTTTCCGGCATGTCAGTGCATTCACTCTGCTAAGTAAACTGGTTTGATCAGTTTTGTATACAGTAGATCAGTTGTAAATGGTACCAGGTACCAAACAAGCCTAAAAAAATCATGAAAAGTGCAGACCAATATTTGTATTGTAATAAAGTAACTACAGATGTTGCGAATCATATTTTGTGTATTGATATAGAAATAAAAAGCACAACAAATAAGATAAAATTATATACATTTTTGTGAAACGAGTCTTTGTATCTTTTTTTCAATTCTCATCATTCACAATTTAGAGCAGCCCTCGTATGGTGTAACGTCTAGAGTTTCTAGGTTCCCTTTGTGTAAGAAGTATTCTTCAACTCAGAAACGAGGGATAACCTTCATCTTGTATGAATGCGGTCTTGAAGCATTGGTGTTGGGCTTTGGTCTTATACTCAAAGTCTTTCTATCTACGGTGGGCTCCAAAATAAACGTTTGCAGTATAATGGTTAAAAAGAGGAAGAGCTCCATGCGGGCCAGGCTTTCTCCCAAACATATGCGTTTACCTGAGAAGACAGAATGAGCATACACAATAAGAAAAAGTAAAGTAAACTTAAAGTCCTTGTCTGGTTTAGAAGACTCATAAGAAAATAATATTATTTGGTGGGGTGGAGATCGCCGCAGTCACCAGCACTATCCACTGGCTTTAGAGTCTTCTCCCACTCCACACAGCCTCTATTATCTACAAGTCTCTGTGAACGGTAAATTACCCCTAGGTATCAGCGCAAGACAGCAGGTTAAATTTTTCAAGTCACAGCATAGAGCCTCCGCTATCTACAAGTCTCTGTGTGCGGTGAATTAAGGCCCAGTTGTCAGTGCTGTACAGTGGGGTAATGTATTTGGGCCCTGCTATATTCTTAATCCACTATGATGAGGAGTAAGGGTAAGAGTCAAGGATGCGGATTTGGATGTCCAAGTGAGGGTGTGGGCACAGGCCGAGTTCCTGGGCGTGGTGAATCACAGCCGGCTGCTGCGGGATTAGGAGAGAGGCAAGTTTCTGGGCTCCCCAGCTTCATATCACAATTTACGGGTCCACGTGGTAGACCTTTATTACAAACAGAGCAGTGTGAGCAGGTCCTGTCGTGGATGGCAGAAAATGCGTCCAGTAATGTATCGACCACCCAGTCTTCTACGCAGTCCCCTACTCCCCGCTTAGGGACTGCAACTCTGAATCCTCTGGCTGCTCCTCCTTCCTCCCAGCCTCCTCACTCCATGAAAATGACATTCTGAGCAGGCAGACTCCCAGGAACTGTTATCGGGTCCCTGCCATGAGTGGGAAAAAACGTTTTTTCTCTCACCTGAGGAGTTTGTCGTGACCAATGCCCAACCTTGGGAAGTTCCCGGAGTCCGGGGGATGAGGCTGGGAACTTCTAGCAACTGTCTCAGGAGCTTTTTGTATGAGGATGATGAGACACAGTTGTCTATCAGTGAGGTAGTAGTAAGGGCAGTAAGTCTGAGGGAGGAGCGCATAGAGGATTCGGAGGAAGAGCAGCTGGACGATGAGGTGACTGACCCTACCTGGTTTGCTAAGCCAACTAAGGACAGGGCTTCAGAGGGGGAGGCAAGTGAAGCAGCAGGACAGGTTGGAAGAGGCAGTGGAGTAGCTAGGGGTAGAGGCAGGGGCAGAGCGAAGAATCCCCCAACTGTTTCCCAAAGCACCCACTCGCGGCAAGCCTCCGTGCAGAGGGCTGGGTGTTCAAAGGTGTAGATGTTTTTTAGTGAGAGCGCAGACGACTGACGAACAGTGGTGTGCAACCTGTGTCACACCAGGATCAGCCGGGGAGCAACCACTACCAGCCTCACCAGCATGCGCAGGCATATGATGGCCAAGGATTCCACAAGGTGGGACAAAGGCCATTCACCACTTCTGGGTCACACCACTGCCTCTTCCCCTGTGCCCCAACATGCCACACAGATCCAAGGACACAGGCCCGAGCGCCTCCCGGCCTGTACCCACACCCTCACCTCCACCATCTTCCACTCCATCCAGCAATGTCTCTCAGCACAGCATTCAGCTGTCGCTAACATAAGCGTTGGAGCGAAAGGGCAAATATGCTGCCACCCACCTGCATGCACAAGCTGTAAACGTGCACATTGCTAAATTAATCAGCCTGGAGATGCTGCCGTACAGGCCTGTGGAAACGGAGGCTTTAAAAAACATGATGGCGGCGGCGGTCCCGCACTACTCGGTCCCCAGTCACCACTATTTTTCCGGTGTACCATCCCAGCCCTACACCAGCACGTCTCCCACAACATAAATCGTGCCCTCACCAACGCGGTTACTGGGAAGGTCCACTTAACCACGGACACGTGGACAAGTACTGGCAAACAGGGCACTATATCTCCATGACGGCACATTGGGTGAACTTGGTGGAGGCTGGGACCAAGTCAGAGCCTGGGACCGCTCATGTCCTACCCACACCCAGAATAGCGGACCCTACCTCAGTGCTGGTATTTGCATGGTTTTATGCCACCTCCTCCAAACCCTCCCCCTCCTCTACCACGTCTACCTCTTAATTAAGAAGTGTGAGCATTTCGTCAGCAGTCGGCAGCGCGCGGTGCGCCAGCACGGCGTTGGGCAGGCGTCAGCAAGCAGTGCTGAAATCAATCAGCTTAGGTGACAAGAGGCACATGACCCCCGAGCTGCTGCAGGGTTTGACAGGGCAGACCGACCTCTGGCTTTCGCCGCTGAGCCTTCAACCGGGCATGGTCGTGTGTGACAACGGCCGTAACCTGGTGGCGGCTCTGCAGCTCGGCAGCCTCCCACACATGCCATGCCTGGCCCACGTCTTCAATCTGGTGGTTCAGCGGTTTCTGAAAAACTACCCCAACTTGTCTGACCTGCTCGGCAAGGTGCGCCACATCTGCGCACATGTCTGCAAGTCCACCACGAACGCTGCCACCCTGAGGACCCTGCAAGGTCGATTTCAGCTGCCAGAGCACCGACTGCTGTGCGACGTGCCCACACGCTGGAATTCAACGCGGCACATGTTGGCCAGGCTGTACGAGCTGCGTACAGCAATAGTGGAATACCAGATGCAACATGGGCGGCGGAGTGGTAGTCAGCCTCCGCAATTCTTTACTGAGGAGTGTGCATGGATGGCAGATATCTGCCAGGTCCTCGGAAACTTTGAGGAGTCTACCCAGATGGTGAGGGGTGATGCGGCAGTCATTAGCGTTTCCATCACACTACTTTGCCTGCTGAGAAGTTCGCTGTTAAGCATAAAGGCCGAAGCTTTGCGGTTGGAACAGGAAACGGGGGATGAAAGTATTTCGCTTGATAGCCAGACCACCCTCATGTCTATATCTCAGTGCGTTTTAGAGGAGGAGAAGGAGGAGGGAGGGGAGGGGGAGGGGTAGGGGGAGGAGGAGGAGGAGGAGGAGGGGGAAGAGAAAGCTGGCCACACTGCAGAGGGTTCCCATGCTGCTTGCCTCTCATCTGTTCAGTGTGTATGAGCTGAAGAGGAGGAGGAGGATCCTAGAAGTCATCTTCCTAGTGAGGACAGCGATGTGTTGTGTACTGGGACCCTGGCACACATGGCTGACTTCATATTAGGCTGCCTTTCCTTTGACCCTCACGTTAGACGCATTCTGGCCAACACAGATTACTGGGTGAACACCCTTCTTGGCCCACGGTATAAGGAGAACATTTCCACTCTCATTCCCGAAAAGGAAAGGGGTATCATGGTGATGCAATACCACAGGGCCCTGGTGGAAAAAGTGCTGCTAAAGTTCCCATCTAACAGCGCTAGTGGCAGAAGACGCAGTTCAGAGGGCCAAGTAGCAGGGAAGGAGCGGGGATCAGGCAGCATGTCCAGTGCAGGCAGGGGAACACTCTCCAAGGCCTTTGCCAGTTTTATGGCTCCCCAGCAAGACTGTTTCTCAACTCCCCAGTCAAGACTGAGTCGGAGGGAACACTGTAGAAAGATGGTGAGGGAGTACTTAGCCGACTGTACCACCGTCCTCCATGATACCTCTGCTCCATACAACTATTGGGTGTCAAAGCTGGACACGTGGCACGAACTTGCACTGTACACCCTGGAGGTGCTGGCCTGCCCTGCCACTAGCGTCTGCATTTCCCTAGACTCAGGGGCGTACTTAAAGGCTCAGGGGCCCGGGTGCAAAAGTTCAGCTCGGGCCCCCCCAGGTCCTATTTCCCCCTCGCCCCGTATCTATGCCTGAGGGCCAATGTCCACGTGCTTCTATTGAGGCCTATGGAAGCCGTTTGTATCCGCGGCACAACAGCAGCTGTTTTTGTACTGTGCCGCAGATACACGGGAGAACAGGACATTTTTTAAAATATTGGTGCACATGCACGCGGCACGCTGCCGGCGTGCCAAGCCTGTCTGCCGACCGGAAGCAAGTAAATCCAGCACAGAGGGGAGCCACACAGCGTCCGGAGAGGTGAGTATAATGTATTTTCTCTCTCCATGTCAGTGGGCATGTACGGATTTCGCTGCGGGATTCAGCAGTGAAATCCGTGCGTGCAAGTGGGCATGAGGCCTAAGAGAGAGAGATGGATAGATACAAGTCCCACCCCTCCCTTCACCTACTCTCCTCCTGGCTTGTGCTGTCGGCTGGACCCCACTAACTTAGCAAGCGGCCGCCGACAGTACAAAGTGAAAGTAACCTGTATATGCTGGAGGGCAGCCTCTGGGCCCCCTACAGCACAAGGGCCAGAGTGCCGTTGCGACCCCGGCACCCCCTACTGGTACGCCTATACCTAGACTTCTCTTCTTCACTGGCGGAAAGCAGCAGAACCTAATGATTCTTTTTGCTGCAGCAGGAAAAACAATGCATGCTCTATCACCACAAAAAAGGGGAAATTATTTTGTCAATCACTCTTCGATATTATTACTCCTCCTCCTAAAACAGTTTCAAAAGTATTGATACTTTAACAGAAACCAATTTTTCTTCACAGGGCTGCCCCAGGCTTTGTTACAAATTAAGCAACAGCGAGCTGTATCTTTAAAAAATGTTCGTGGGTTTCACCTGCCCTTGCGATTGAGCAATTTTTCAGGGGTACACTTGTACTTTTGGTACACCAATTTTTCTGGCACTTGCCTATACTGTTATCCAACAAATTTTTCCGGCCTTCGCCTACACTCTTGGTACACCAATGTTTCAGTGGTTCGCCTACACTCTTGCTACATAAACGTTACTGGGGTCCGCGTATATTCTTGCTATAGAAAATGTTACTGGGGTCCGCCTATACTTTTGCTAAAGAAATGTTACTGGGGTCCGCTTTATTTTTTCTACAGAAATGTTACTGGGGTCTGCCTATACTCTTGCTACATAAATGTTACTGGGGTCTGCCTATACTCTTGCTACATAAATGTTACTAGGGTCCGCCTATACTCATGCTACATAAATGTTACTAGGGTCCGCCTATACTCTTGCTACAGAAATGTTACAGGGGTCCGCCTATACTCTTGCTACAGAAATGTTACAGGGGTCTGCCTATACTCTTGCTACATAAATGTTACTAGGGTCCGCCTATACTCTTGCTACATAAATGTTACTGGGGTCCGCCTATACTCTTGCTACATAAATGTTACAGGGGTCTGCCTATACTCTTACTACAGAAATGTTACTGGGGTTCGCCTATACTCTTGCTACAGAAATGTAACTGGGGTCCGCCTATACTCTTGTTACATAAATGTTACAGGGGTCTGCCTATACTCTTGCTACAGAAATGTTACTGGGGTTCTCCTATACTCTTGCTACAGAAATGTAACTGGGGTCCGCCTATATCTTTTCTACTGAATGGTTTAAGGGGTTTGCCTATACTCTTGCTACGGAAACGTTACTGGGGTTCGCCTATACTCTTGCTACATAAATGTTACTGGGGTCTGCCTATACTTTTGCTACATAAATGTTAATGGGGTCCGCCTTTGCAGTTTCTACTAAATGGTTTCAGGGGTTCGCCTATACTCTTGCTACAGAAATGTTACTGGGGTCCGCCTATACTCTTGCTAAATGTTACTGGGGTCCGCCTATACTCTTGCTACAGAAAAGTTACAGGGGGTCTGCCTAAACTTTTGCTACAGAAATTTTACTGGGGCCGCCTATGCAGTTTCCACTAAATGGTTTCAGGGGTCCGCCTATACTCTTGCTACAGAAATGTTACAGGGGTCCGCCTATACTCTTGCTTAAGAAATATTTCAGGGGTCTGCCTATAATCTTGCTACTTAAATGCTACTAGGGTCTGCCTATACTCCTGCTACAGAAATGTTACTGGGGTCCGCCTATACTCCTGCTACAGAAATGTTACTGGGGTCTGCCTATATTCTTGCTACAGAAATGTTAATGATGTTCACCTATACTCTTGCTACACAAATATTACAGGGGTACGCCTACACTTTTACTACAGAAATGTTACTTGGGTCCGCCTATACTCTTGCTATGGAAAATGTTACAGGGGTCTGCCTATACTCTTGCTACACAAATATTACAGGGGTACGCCTACACTTTTACTACAGAAATGTTACTTGGGTCCGCCTATACTCTTGCTACATAAATGTTACTGGGGTCCGCCTATACTCTTGCTACATAAATGTTACTGGGGTCCGCCCATACTTTTGCTACAGAAATGTTACAGGGGTCCGCCTATACTCTTGCTACATAAATGTTACTGGGGTCCGCCTATACTCTTGCTACATAAATGTTACTAATGGTCCGCCTATACTTTTGCTACAGAAATGTTACAGGGGTCCACCTATACTCTTGCTACATAAATGTTACTGGGGTCTGACTATACTCTTGCTACAGAAATGTTAATGGGGTCCGCCTATGCAGTTTCTACTAAATGGTTTCAGGGGTTCGCCTATACTATTGCTACAGAAATGTTACAGGGGTTCGCCTATAATCTTGCTACAGAAATGATACTGGGGTCTGCCAATACTTCTGCTACAGAAATGTTACTGGGGTCCGTCCATGCAGTTTCCACTGAATGGTTTGAGGGGTTCGACCTATACTTTTGCTACAGAAATGTTAGAGGGGTCTGCATATTCTCTTGCTACATAAATGTTACAGGGGTCAGCCTATACTCTTGCTGCAGAAATGTTACTGGGTCCGTTTATACTCTTGCTACAGAAATGTTACAGGGGTCTTCCTATACTTTTGCTACAGAAATGTTACTGGGGTCCGCTTATACTCGTGCTGCAGAAATGTTACTGGGGTCCGCTTATACTCGTGCTGCAGAAATGTTACTGGGGTCCGCCCATGCAGTTTCTACTGAATGGTTTGAGGGGTTCGCCTATACTTTTGCTACAGAAATATTACAGGGATCTGCCTATACTCTTGCTACACAAATGTTACTGTTGTTCGCCTATACTCTTGCTACAGAAATGTTTCTGTGGTCTGCCTATATCTATTCTACTGAATGCTTTGAAGGGTTTGCCTATGCTCTTGCTACAGAAATGTTACAGGGGTTCGCCTATACTCTTGCTGCATAAATATTACTGGGGTCTGCCTATATTCTTGCTACAGAAAAATTACTGGGGTTTTCCTATACTCTTGCTACAGAAATGTTACAGGGGTCCGCCTATACTTTTGCTACTGTAATGTTTCTGAGGTCTGCCTATACTCTTGCTCCAGAAATGTTACTGGAGTCCGCCTATACTCTAGCAACTGAAATGTTGCAGGGGTCTGCCTATATTCTTGCTACAGAAATGTTACAGGGGTCCGCCTTTACTCTTACTACAGAAATGTTACGGGGTTCGCCTATACTGTTGCTACAGAAATGTTACTGGGGTCTGCCCATGCAGTTTCTACTAAATGGTTTCAGGGGTTTGCTTATACTTTTGCTACAGAAATGATACAGGGGTCTGCCTATACTCTTGCTACAGAAATGTTACTGTGATCCGCCTATACTATTGCTACAGAAATGTTACTGGGGTCTGCCCTATACCTTTTCTACTGAATGGTTTGAGGGGTACGCCTATACTATTGCTACAGAAATGTTACCGGGGTCCGCGTATACTCTTGCTACATAAATGTTACAGGGGTTCGCCTATAATTTTGCTACATAAATGTTACTGGCGTCCGCCTATACTCTTGCTACAGAAATGTTACTGGAGTCTTCCTATACTCTTGCTATATAAATGTTACTGGGGTCCGCCTATACTCTTGCTACCGAATTGTTACTGGGTATGCTGTGGGTGCACAAAGACTTCCCATCGTGGTGTTTTACCTATCTGGCACAAATACACTGACTGACTTGGGTAGAAATGTGGGCCGAGGTCCTTGGCGGGGTAAAACTCTGCCATGTTTGGGCACTCTGTTTTTCTCATGTGTAATACCATATTTGAGTTCCTTGGGCTCGCCTATGCTTTGGGTGCATGAAGACTTCCCATTGCGGTGTTTCACCTGTCTGGCACAGATAAACTGACTGACTAGGGTAGAAATGTGGGCCGATGTCCTTGGCGGGGTGAAACTCTGCCATGTTTGGGCACTCTGATTTCTTCTTGTGTAATACCATCTTTGTGCGCTAACAGCATAGGCAAGCCAAAGGAACTCAAAGACTTCCCATTGCGGTGTTGAACTATCTGACACCTACACAAAATGAATTGTGTGGGGACACATGGATTTCCCATTGCTATGTAATCCGAGGCACCTTGGATCACACAAGGTAGAGGCTGGGACTGAACATGACCCTGGGCCCGCTCACGTGTTTCCCACACAGAGTATTGCTGCATTGTGGAGATGTGTAGAAGTTCAGGCACCTGAGGCCCCTTTATGCCCACGTCTCCGGCTCCTGACAATTTTGTGACGGAGGTGGCACGGGATTGGAATGATGATCGTATGCCAATTTATCAATTCACAACAGCATTGTGGACTATCGCACACACTTTCAAAGAGGGTCTCTACGTAGCCCTGCCAACCCTCTGCAGTGTGTGCCTCCAGTTCCTCCTCATCCAGTATGCACTTATACATAGACATGAGGGTGGTGTGGCTATGAAGCGAGGGTGTGGCATGAGGGCAGCTGAAGGCTGCGTAGGGAAACTTTAGTGTGCGCTGTGGACGCAGGGTTGTGCTGGGAGGTGGGGGGTTGGACTGGAATGCCAGCATGTAACACAGGAGAAGAGGCAGCGGTGTCACCCGCAGGCAGTCATTGTCCATGGTTGCAGGTGGTGTGGTGCTTGGCTAAGATGTGCCTTGCTAATGAGGGTTTTTCTCAAGTAAATTGTTAGGGGGTGACCGCCAGGCTCTTGCCCCCATTTTGGCTTAATAGTGGGACCTGGGAGGCTCAGATGCAGCCATGCATGCTGCCCCTGCCATTTCCTATCCGTTTCTGTCGTGTTTCCATGAATTTCTGATGTTTTCTGGTGTTTCACAAGTCATCACCTATGTGAAGCATCTGTCCCATACAAAAATGCTCGAGTCCCCCATTGACTTTAATGGGGTTCGTTACTCGAAATGAGCTCTCGAGCATTACGATAAGATCGACTCGAGCAGCGAGCACCCGAGCATTTAGGTGCTCGCTCATCTTTAGTCTTAAACCCAGACTTTGCCTAAGAAGACAGAATAAGCCTACATAATAAGAAGCTAACCTAAGCTTAATCAGCTGCCTCATTTAAAAAACTATTTTAAATTACCCTTTTAGGCAACTCTGAGTTTATCTATGGCTCAATAAAAAACTATACGGCATATCTTAAAGTCTGTCCTGTGATAGCTGTGCCTTATATGACTATGATATGCCCCTGTAAAGCGAAGTGTAAACCATGGATTCCTACATCCTATTAAGTCATGTTTTTCATCTCCCTAAACCGGGCCCAGATCCACCAACCATATCAAAATAGAAGGTACTCAAGATATTGTCTTACACTGAACCCCAGAGTGATATGAAGCTCAACTTTAGCCATACTGTAATTTGCAGATAATCTTTGCTAGTTAACTATGAAATATAATCAAGTAATTAGCCCTTACCCACAGAGAATGGCATAAATGCATCACTTTTCTTAAAGTCTCCTTTTTCATTAAGAAAATGTTCTGGATCAAACTCATCTGGGTTCTTGAATAGTTTGGGATCTTTCAGGACAGACGTCAGGACTGGAAACACCAAGCTTCCCTGTAAGTAAATGTACAAAATATAAATTAAGAAAAAATGAAACATTAAGGCCTCATGTCCACGGGGAAAATCGGGCCCGCTACGGATTCTACATGTAGAATCTGCAGCGGGTCCCTCCTGCCCCGCGGACATGAGCGCTGAAAATAAGAATAAATGAGAATAAACTCACCTCCCATCCGCTCCGTTTCTTCTCTGCGTCGCGGCCGGATCTTCTTTCTTCGGCCGGCGGATGAATTCGTCACGCCGGCGGCACGTCGTCGACGTGCCGCGCGCATGCGCCGGGCACATCCGCCGAGCGAAGCAAGGGAGATACGGCCGTAAGAGAAGAGAAGACCTTCCCGGCCCGCTGCGGGTGAGTAAATGCTTTTAAATTCCTATTTTAGGTCTCCTGCGGATCCGGACGGCTTCCATAGCCTTCAATAGAAGCCCGCGGGAGCCGTCCCCGCGGGAGACCCGCATGAAAATGGAGCATGGTCCAGATTTTTTCATGCTCCATTTTTTTTAAAATCACTTTTATTGACGATCCGCGGGTATTTATCTACCCGCGGGTGGTCAATGCATCCCTATGGGGTGCGGATCCGCGCGCGGGAGAAGAGTTAAAATCCGCTGCGGATTTTAATTCTTATTTTGCCCGTGGACATGAGGCCTTATAGCCTTCTCTGGTCTATATAATGGTTAGTAGAAGGAATTGAACCAAGACATTAAAGGAGATGTCTCGAGGAAGCAGTGAAATTTTTTTTTTGCCCAGTCCCCCTAATTAAGCATACATTACTAAGCCCCCCTGTAAATGACTTTTCTAGCTGGTTCGTACTTACCGTTCCAGCGTTTTAGCAACTTATAAAAAGTTTCCCCAAGATGGCCGCCGGCTCTTTTCCCGACGTACGCGCTCCCGAGACGCTACCAGCTGTGTCTCCCTGACAACCAGACGCCCCGCAGCCGCCGACCGGACCCCGGGATTGAACGCGGCCGACCAGTCACCCACCGCCAGGCAGCAGGTAACCGGTGCTAGCCCCCGGCTCCCCCGTGCTAGCCCCGGCTTCCCCGCGCTAGCCCCGGCTCCCCAGCGGTAGGCCCCGGCTCCCCAGCAGTAGGTTCCGGGGCCACAGCGGTAGGCTCCGGGGCCACAGCGGTAGGCTCCGGGGCCACAGCGGTAGTCAGTCACGCGTCACCCCCGTCGGTCCGTCACCCATCACTTACCTGGGCGGCTGGGCTGGGCTGGGCGGCTTCTCAGCACGGCTGGGCGGCTCTGCACCTTCCTCTAAGAGAGGATGGTAGCAGAATGGCCGCTCCAGCGCGCTCCCGAGCAGTGACAGCTCGTCTGCACATGCGCAGAAGAGCTGTAGCGGCGAGCACACTGAAGCGGCTCGTGCTCAGAGCAGAAGACCGGACTGCGCAAGCGTGTCTAAAAAAAGCAAGCCGCCAGCGAATTTAGACGGAACCATGGAGACGAGGACGCTAGCAACGGAGCAGGTAAGTCAATAACTTCTGTATGGCTCATAATTAATGCACAATGTACATTACAAAGTGCATTAATATGGCCATACAGAAGTGTATACCCCCACTTGCTGCCGCGGGACAACCCCTTTAAGAAGTTCAGCACACTTTCTTCTGTGATGTTCACCGAAGGTAGTGTCTCCGAGGTACCTTACTTATAGCCATGAAGCACGCAGACTAGTTTTAAATAAAACTAACATTGTTAAATGTCGTCCTTGATTTATAAGCTAAAAATATAGAAGTTTGTGAAGAGCTGAGAGAGGCAAGAGGCTGAGACAATGTATCCCTCTGTACCTTTGGGATGTGATATCCTCTGAAGGTTGTGTCCTTGCTGGCAGCATGGGGCAATCCTGCAGGAAATATATCCGCGAATCTCTGGATCTCATGGATTACAGCTTCTGTATACGGCATTTTGCTCTTGTCTTCTATTGATGGACACCGATCTCTGCCTATTACATTGTCAATCTCTCTGTGGATCTTCTCTGAAATTAACCACAGAAAAGAATACATATTATAATCCTATTATATTATAACTGTATCCATAATGCAATTACAACCAAATTAGTGATCAAATATCATTTGAAGATCTTTAATACTTAAGCCTCATGCACATAGCATAACTACCGACATAGCAATCATAGCCATTGCTACAAAGCCTGTGTCTCAGAGGGCCAGGCTCACTGACAATGTGATTTGTAAGTGGGGGAAGGTTATAGAAAAAAACCCCAATATACTCACCTCTCTCACTTCTGCTGCTCTGCTATAGTCCTTCTTGGCATCAGCGTGTGGGATGGAGTCACAGAATTGTAACTTGAAGTTCTTTTTTTACAAAAACATCTACCTAACAGTTTTTGTGCTTTGATTTGCTCCCTTATACTTATTGACAAAATACAATTTGCCCGTGAGATGCTAAAGCACAGAGTCCACTCCTGTTCAGGAAAATCGCTATGGCTCTAGGTCTTTAAGGAGTAGAGTCCGAACTGCCTCAGCATCTCAAGGTCGCTTGTTTCGATGGCGACAAACCTGTCAATTTTCTAGACCATTAACCCAAGAAAAATAAATGTAACAAGTATGCAGTCTTTCAGTGCACGCACACATGGCTTCAATTCTTTGGCTTTAGTGCAAAGTATAGGCCCTTCTTTAGAATACTAGTGTCTAATATGACAGTACTTTGCGCCCCCTCACGCACCAGGAGCAATGTACAACTGCTACTTCTATAGAAATGATACTGTGATGAAAGTCCATGATGTCATGGAGTGTCATATACAAATGAAAACAGGAATTTAATGTTTACCTTGTATTTCTGGATATTTCAAGAGTATAAGAAAACTGTATCTCAATGTCAAACTTGTAGTCTCTAATCCAGCAAAGAATAAGTCATTTATCGTCCCCTCTAGGTTTTCGTCATGAAATTCTGTGTCTGGGTCATTTTTTTCCTAGAAAATTAGAATGTATCACTAGTTGTCTCAAAAGTTGTCAAAGACTAATACACACTTTGTAAGTAAAATAGGAGTCAAAATAAGCTCAACTAGTAAAATGATTGTTTTCAGCATCACATTAGCATACAGACACCAAGCTACTTCAATTACTCCTCTATAGAACTGAATTCAACAACAAGGGGAAGAGGGTGTGGTAGGAATATAAAGCTCTCCACACTTGCTGATTGGTAGAGCAACTAGCAATCTCTGCACAACATGCATTAACCCTTGCCCTGCATAGTAACAGGTGACGGGTCAGACCCTGTGTCGTGGCCACCATGCCACGACACCATCGCGACTGATAAGCCGTGACAACATGACTCTCAAAGGCCTGAAAATCTAAGTTTATCTAAAAACCCACCTGTTCCATCCTTATGAGGAAGCAATCAATGAAGTCACGGGGGCAATTTTCATCCAGGGTGGCTTTGTGGGTTTTCACCATCTCCTTAATAAATTGTTTTAAGCGGCCAGTAATTTTGAAGATATTCTGGTGAGGACCAGGAATGTAGGTCATCATGGTTGGAAATATAGTAAGGAGCTAATTGAAGAAAAAAGTAATAGAAACATAACATTAGTGTTATTTCTAATTGGTTGAGTGTCATATTTATATCAATCAGGTATGCTTAACTGGTAGATTAGCTGTTCAGATCCTTGCTGTCTGGAAGCAGCTGTGTCATTAAAGAGGACTAGTCATGTCCTCGAGTTAGTGGGGATGACTGCATAGCTCTGCAGCCATGCATCTGCAGAGAACCAGCAGAGCTGCGGCTGCAAAGCTATGCAATTAGCCCACTGACAGAGTGTAGCAGGGTGGCAGGCTGCCCCTGCTACAATTAGTTTAAATACAGCCCTGTTAAAAATCAACGGACAGGGATGCAGACTGTAATGTTACAGTTGTCCACTAGTAGGAGTTCCAATGCAGGAAGAGACTATTACCAATAGAAGTGAATAGGAACCATTATATTCTATAAGCTTTACTGAGCATTCTCAATAGGAATATGCTGGAAACCTCTAAAAAGTGGGCTCCCTTGAGCAGCGCAATGGTTGTTATTACTGGTGAAGAGCTCAGAGGAGACAATTCTGCTGTGCTGATTGCTGAGCAAAATTGTTGTTGCTGAGGATTGCTGCTGCTACAGAGAACCTCGGGTTCAACAAGCTGCCAGATCACCCAGCTTCAGAAGCCACTTGCCCACCAGAGACAGGGATGCCCAGTGATTATCCGGGAGGGTAGTAAATGGAAATGAGCCACGCCCCTTTTTCGCCCGAGTACCGTGATTTTCGAGTACTTCCGTACTCGGGCGAAAAGATTCGGGGGGCGCCGTGGGTGAGTGGGGGGTTGCAGCGGGGAGTGGGGGGGAGAGGGACAGAGGGCTCCCCCCCTGATCCCCGCTGCTCCCCCCGTGCCACCACGCCTCCCCCCCGCCCCCCGGCGCCCCCTGAATCTTTTCACCCGAGTACTGAAGTACTCGAAAATCGCGGTGCTCGATCGAGTAAATACTCGAAATGAGTAGATTCGCTCATCTCTAGTAGTAAACAAATCAAGTCCCCATAACAGGATCCTACCTACTATCTCCTTTCCTCTTATGTTTTTGGTGATTAGCAGGTGAATTACTGCTGTACCAAACCTTTGTTTTATGGAATTAGATATTTTATTGTTGCCTTGCTGTTTGCTGTGGTTACTGTGCTTTTAAGAAACTCTGGTATTAGGTGGAAGTAGAGCTCTCTTGTGGGAATCAGAGTTTTCATAAGTCTTCCATGTGGGAATTTGCAGGCTTTTGCTGAGTGATGCAGTGAGAACAAGGAAGCTATTGGGTGGAAGCTATTGGGTTTGTATGGTCAGGCAGTGGCCAATGAGATTCTATGTCGGCCTGCTACTACTATGTTCTTTGATCTTGCACTGCTCCAAGCTGGCAACCGGGGTAACTGTATTTGCGCTACTTACCTAGATTGGGAAGCATTGAAGTTAAACCCATGGGAGAGAACCTCAAATGCCTGTCCTCCACTACCAAAATTTAGAGCTGGAGTTAATTTGCATATGTGTTGCAGAATGCTGTTTTAAACATCGTTTGCCATTTTTTAGAAGTAAAGGTTTTGCAAGCAACAAAAGTATTGCCATGTGTTTGAGGCCATTAAAATCAGCATTGCGCCAGCCCAATATTTGTTGCCCTTGCTCCAGGAAGTTTCACAGAGAGCACCCTATGACCTACCATCCTGTAAGGGAAAGGTGAACACTAGCAGATTCCCTAAATCCAAAACCTCCTGTGTCCAGCCTGTTCCTGGGCCTGTTACTCCTCCACTGATACAAAATGTACGATGATTACTTGTTTTAGCTATAAATCAACTGAGACACAGCTACCAGACATTTAAGAGACCAGTCTCCAACTAGCAAATGTGCACAGACTAATAGGTCCCGATTACTGTGGACTGAGATAAGTTAGAGGAGTCTGAAAGAACAAAAAATCACCCCAATGTGCAGGGTGTAAAGGAGAATGGAGCTTATTCCAATGGAAGTCAACACCTGGAAGAGGTGTACTAGCAGCGCAACGCGCCAATTTGCTTAACAGCTGCGCCATGTCCATGTAATAGCGGAAGACAAGAAATAGATGAGGGGACCATAGTGGGCTGAAAAAACAGGTGAAGCTGATCAGTCTGACAGCTTTATTGCAGGGTGACACATTTCCGCATTGGAGTAATGTCTTTGTCCGGCCACATTCATAGTTTAAAATGGGCATGGAATTGGCACCGAGTGCAGAGTTGGCATGTGATTTCACAAATCCCACCTCCTACACACAAATTTATGAATTACAGAATGGAAAATAAATAAATAAATAATGAATGAACAAGTTACAAATAGCTGATAGAACCATTTAGGTAGTAAGGAGGATTGCTGTTTTATAATATATTGTTATTTTACAGTAATCCTCCTTATCAACTAAATGGATCTACTAGCTATTTGTAACTTGTTAATTCATAATTTATTTAGGTCTACTCCGCTGACAGTGTAAGTGTTAGATAGCTCAACACCACAATGGAAAGTCTTTGAGTTCCTTGGGCTTGCCTATGCTGTCGGTGCACAAAGATGGTATTACACAAGAAGAAATCAGAGCTCCGAAACATGGCAGAGTTTCACCACGCCAAGGACCTTGGCCCACATTTCTACCCTAGTCAGTCAGTGTATTTGTGCCAGACAGGTAAAGCAACGCAATGGGAACTCATTGTGGACTCACAGCTTAGGCTAGCCCAAGAAACTCAAGCATGGTATTACACATGAGGAAATCAGAGTGCCAACACATGACAGAGTTTCACCCTGCGAAGGGCCTTGGCCTACATTTCTGCCCTAGTCGGTCAGTGACTTTGTGCCAGACAGGTAAAACACCACAATTGGAAGTCTTTGTGCACCCACAGCATAGGCGAGCCCCAGGCACTTAAAGATGGTATTACGCATAAAGAAATCACAGCGCCCGAACATGGCAAAGTTTCACCCCACCAAGGACCTTGGCCCACACCCTCAGCAATCGTGGGCATAAAGCGGACTTCGATGCTAGTACAGCTGTGAATATCTCATTTAATTATTTGTGGTTGCTTTCACCGCTCCAAAGACTGGATTAACCAGGAAGAAATTCCACAGGCCCAACCTGGTGCAGTTGCATTTCTCCCAGGACATAGGCCTCTGCCCACACCCTCAGCAATCGCGGGCATGGAGCGGACTCCAATGCTAGTACAGCTGTGAACGTCTCATGAATGCAGTAACGCTCCTCTTGTTTGGCCCAAACCAGTGCCGCGGATAACTGTGGTAACACGAGAGAAAATACATGTTGTCCAGTGCTAATCCCATGACCACAAGCAGGAGGAGGTGGTGGCATTACAAGGCCAAGAAACCATGACCAGGACCCGCTATAGTCTGTGTGGGAAGTATGTGAGCGGGCCCTGCATCAGGCCCGGTCCCAGCAAACACCTTGTGTGACCCAAGGTGCCGCGAGTGACATAGCAATGGGAAATCCATGTGTCCATAAACTATTCATTCTGTTTAGGTGTCGGATACCTCAATTGATAATGCAAGGGGAAAGCCATCTGCACTCTGCACCCTACCCAAGTCAGTCAGTGTCTTTGTGCCAGATAGGTAAAGCACTGCTATGGGAAGTCTGTGTGCACCCACAGCATGGGTGGGTCCAAGGAACCCAAAGACAGTATTAAACCTGAAGAAATCACAGTGCCCAAACATGGCAGACTTTCACTCCGCCGAGGACATAGGCCTCTTCAAACCCCCTCAGCAAGCGTGGGCATAGAACGGACTCTGATGCTAGTACAGCTGTGAACGTCTCATTAATGCAGTAACGCTGCTCTTCTTTGGTCCAAACCAGTGTCTCAGATAGCTGTGGTAACACGGGAGAAAATACATGATGCCCAGTGCTGATCCCCTGACCCCAAGCAGGAGGAGGAGGTGGCATTACAAGGCCAAGACAACATGACCAGGACCCGCTATAGTCTGTGTGGGAAGCACGTGAGCGGGCCCAGGGTCAGGCTTGGTCCCAGCCTCCACCTTGTGTGACCCAAGGTGCCCGGAGTTACATAGCAATGGGAAATCCATGCGTCCCAACACAGATAGCTCAACACTGCAAGGGGAAGTCTTTGAGTTCCATGGGCTCGCCTATGCTGTCAGTGCACAAAGATGGTATTACACAGAAAGAAATCAGAATCCCCAACCATGGGAGAGTTTCACCCCGCCAAAAACTTCGGCCTCGGCCCACTTTTCTGCCCTAGTCAGTCACTGTATTATTTGTGCCAGATAGGTGAAACACTGCAGTGGGAAGACTTAGTGCACCTATAGTATAGACAGACCCCTGTAACATTTCAGTAGCAGAAGTATAGGCAGACCCCTGTAACATTTCTGTAGCAGACGTATAGGCAGACCCCTGTAACATTTCTCTAGTAGAAGAATAGGCAGACCCCAGTAACATTTCTGTTGTAAAAGTATAGGCAGACCCCAGTAACATTTCTGTAGCACAAGTATAGGCAGTCCCCTGTAACATTTCTGTAGCAGAAGTATAGGCAGACCCCTGTAACATTTCTTTAGCACACGTATAGGCAGTCCCCTGTAACATTTCTGTAGCAGAAGTACAGGCAGACCCCTGTAACATTTCTGTACCACAAGTATAGACAGACCCCTGTAACATTTGTGTAGCAGAAGTATAGGCAGACCCCAGTAACATTTCTGTAGTAGAAGTATAGGCAGACCCCTGTAACATTACTGTATTAAAAGTATAGGCAGACCCCTGTAACATTTCTGTAGCAAGAGTGTAGACGAACCCCAGTAACATTGGTGTACCATTAGTGTAGGCGAAGGCCGGAATAATTAGTTAGATAACAGTATAGGCAAGGGCCAGAAAAATTAGTGTACCCCTGAAAAATTTCTCAACCGAGAGGGCAAGTGAAAGCCGGAAATATTTTTTAAAGATACAGCTCGCTGTTGCTTAATTTGCAACAGAGCCTAGAGGCAGCCCTGTGAAAAAAAATTGGTTTCTGGTAAAGTATCAATGCTTTCGAAACTTTGAAAAATTGTAAAAAAAAATGTAAGCAGAGCCTTTTGGGCTGGAGAAAAATTGGCAGTTCAGCGTGATGACATGATGTTTCAGGAGGAGTAGGAGGAGGATGACTAATATCCGAGAGTGATTGACAAAGCTAATTCCCCTGTTTTTCCGGTGATAGAGAATACTTATTTCTACGGTTACAGCAAAAAGAATCTTAAGGTAACGCTGCTTTCCGCCGGTGGAGAAGAGAAGTCTGGGGAAATCCAGTCTTTGTTCATCTTTATGAGTGTAAGCATGTCGGCACTGGCAATTGACAGGCTGGTACGCTTATCCATGATGATTCCCCCAGCTACACTAAGCACCCTCTCTGACAAGACGCTAGCGGCAGGGCAAGCCAGCACCTCTAGGGCGTACAGCACAAGTTCGTGCCACATGTCCAGCTTTGACACCCAATAGTTTTATGGAGCAGAGGCATCACGGAGGACGGTGGTACGATTGGCTACGTACTCCCTCACCATCTTTTTACAGTGCTCCCTCTGACTCAGCCTTGACTGGGGAGTGGTGACACAGTCTTGCTGGGGAGCCATAAAACTGGCAAAGGCCTTGGAGAGTGTTCCCCTGCCTGCGCTGTACATGCTGCCTGATCTTCGTGCCTCCCCTGCTACTTGGCCCTAGGAACTGCGGCTTCTGCCGCTAGCACTGTCAGATGGCAAGTTTAACATCACTTTTTCAACCAGGGCCCTGTGGTATTGCATCACTCTTGTACCCCTTTCCTCTTCGGGAATGAGAATGGAAAGGTTCTCCTTATACCGTGGGTCGAGAAGGGTGTCCACCCAGTAATCTGTGTTGGCCAGAATGCGTCTAACGCGAGGGTCACGAGAAAGGCAGCCTAACATGAAGTCAGCCATGTGTGCCAGGGTCCCAGTACGCAAGACATGGCTGTCCTCACTAGGAAGATGACTTTCAGGATCCCCCTCCTCCTCCTCCACAGCCCATACACGCTGAACAGATGAGAGGCAAGCAGCATGGGTACCCTCTGCAGTGTGCCCAGCTGTTTCTTCCCCCTCCTCCTCCTACTGCTTCTTCCCCTCCAAAACACACTGAGATATAAACATGAGGGTGCTCTGGCTATCAAGCAACATACTCTCATCCCCCATCTTCTGTTCCAAAGCGTCGGCCTTTATGCTTTGGATAGAATTTCTCAGCAGGCAAAGCAGCGGGATGGTAACGCTAATGATAGCAGCATCGGCGCTCACCATCTGGGTAGACTCCTCAAAGTTTCCAAGGACCTGGTTGATAACTGCCATCCAGGTCCACTCCTCGGTAAAGAATTGGGGAGGCTAACTACCACTACGCCGCCCATGTTGGAGTTGGTATTCCACTATTGCTCTACGCTGCTCATAGAGCCTGGCCAACATGTGCAGCGTAGAATTCCACCGTGTGGGCACGTCGCACAGCAGTCGGTGCTCTGGCAGATTAAACCAATGTTGCAGGTTCCGCAGGGAGGCAGCGTCCGTGGTGGACTTGCGGAAATATGCGCAGATGCGGTGCACCTTGCCGAGCAGGTCAGACAAGTGAGGGTAGTTTTTCAGAAACCGCTGAACCACCAGATTAAAGACGTGGGCCACGCATGGCACGTGTGTGAGGCTGCCGAGCTGCAGAGCTGCCACCAGGTTAAGCCGTTGTCACACACGACCATGCCCATTTGGAGGCTCAGCGGTGAAAGCCAGAGGTCGGTCTGCTCTGTCAGACCCTGCAACAGTTCGGGGGCCGTATGCCTCTTGTCACCTAAGCTGAGTAGTTTCAGCACGGCCTGCTGGTGCTTGCCCACAACTGTGCTGCTCTGCTGCGCCATACCGACTGCTGACGACGTGCTGCTCACACTTCTTAATTAAGAGGTAGAGGTTGCGTAGAAGGAGGAGGAGGGGGAGGGTTTAGAGGAGGTGGCATAAACCGCCACAGATACCAGCATCGAGGTAGGACCCGCTATTCTGAGTGTGGGTAGGACATGAGCGGTCCCAGGCTCTGACTCGGTCCCAGCCTCCACCAAATTCACCCAATGTGCCGTCAGGGAGATATAGTGGCCCTGCCCGCCAGTACTTGTCCACGTGTCTGTGGTTAAGTGGACCTTCCCAATAACCACGTTGGTGAGGGCATGATTTATGTTGCGGGAGATATGCTGGTGTAGGGCTGGGACGACATACCAGGAAAAATAGTGGTGACTGGGGACCAAGTAGCACGGGACCGCCGCCATCATGTTTTTGAAAGCCTCCATTTCCACAAGCCTGTACTGCAGCGTCTCCAGGCTGATTAATTTGGCAATGTGCACGTTTAAAGCTTGTGCGTGCGGGTGGGTGGTGGCGTATTTGCGCTTTCGCTTCAACGCTTGTGTTAGGCTTCTGAAGGCTGCGCTGAGAGACATTGCTGGATGGGGTGGAGGACGGTGGAGGTGAGAGTGATCCTCATCCACAAAAAGCTCTTGAGTCAGTTGCCAGAAGTCCCCAGCCTCATCACCCGGACTCCGGGAACTTCCCAAGGTTGGGCATCGGTCACGACAAACTCCTCAGGTGAGAGAGAAACCGTTTTTTCCCACTCATGGCAGGGACCCGAGAACAGTGCCTGGGAGTCTACCTGCTTATCAGAATATGTCATTTTCATGGAGTGAGGAGGCTGGGAGGAAGGAGGAGCAGCAGCCAGATGATTCAGAGTTGCAGTCCCTAAGCTGGGAGTAGTGGACTGCATAGAAGACTGGGTGGTCGATACATTGCTGGATGCATTTTCTGCCATCCACGACAGGACCTGCTCACTCTGCTCTGTTTGTAATAAAGGTCTACCACACGGACCCATAAATTGTGATATGAAGCTGGGGACCCCAGAAACTTGCCTCTCTCCTAATCCCGCAGCAGCCGGCTGTGATTCACCTGGACCAGGAACTCGGCCTGTGCCCATACCCTCACCTGGACGTCCGCGTCCACGTCCTCGACCCTTACCCCTACTCCTCATCATGACGGATTATGAATAGAGCAGGGGCCAAATAAATTACCCCACTGTACAGCGCTGACAACTGTGGCTTAATTCACCACACACAGAGACTTGTAGATAGCGGCGGCTCTATGCTGGGACTTGTGTCTTGTGCTGATACCTAGTGGTAATTTACCACTCGCAGAGACTTTTAGATTATAGAGGCAGTGTGGAGTGGGAGAAGACTCTAAAGCCAGTGGATAGGGCTGGTAACTGCGGCGATCTCAACCCCACCAAGGAAAGGGTATTGTGAGACGCTCTGCACAGCGGCAGAGCTGAAATACTTTGCAGTGGCCCCGGTAATATCACAGTACTATTTAGCGGTGAGACCGCTGTCTAATGCACTGCAGACAGAGAATGGTATAAATAAGTTTGTTCACAGGAGGCTATGAATTATGTGCGTGCACTTTCACGGTGAGAGCGGTATTTTACTGCACACACCAGCCAGAAAAAAGTATTACTGAAAGGCTGCAAACAGGCCTATCTGCGTAATACAAAAATTGTAGCTCTACAACTACCTGCAGGCACCAAGTAAAATGCACACGTGAGATGTAGCCCTAAGAAGGAGCTTTTGGTTTTTTGCACAGAGGATAGGGACTGTATAGTTTATATATCACTTTCCCTCTATAAGTGGCTGTGGCCCAACGCTCTGCGTCTAATTCACTGCAGACACAGAACGGTATAACTAAGTTTGTTCGCAGCAGGCTAGAAATTATTTGCGTGCACTTTCATGGTGAGAGCGGTATTGTTTGTACGGCCCTGCAGCCAGAAAAAAATATTATGAAAGGCTGCAAACAGGCCTAGCTCCGTAATACAAAAATGGAAGCACTACTACTCCCAGCAGCCACCAAGTAAAATGCACACGGTGAGATGTAGCCCTAAGAAGGACCATTGGGGTTCTTGAAGACAGGATCCTACTCTAACACTTTCCCTATATCAGCAGCAGCACTTCTCCTATACTCTGTATAATAGACTGCAGACTGAGAACACTATAGCTGTAGTGGCCTGCACAGCCTGAGCTGAAAAAAAAAATTGTGCACTACTGCTCCCAGCAGCCACAACAGTAATGCACACGGTCAGATGTAGCCCTAAGCAGGACCGTTGGGGTTCTTGAAGACAGGATCCTACACTAACACTTTCCCTATAGCAGGAACAGCACTTTCCCTAATCTCTGCCAGCGTATGTCTGAGGCGAGCCGCGGGGGCGGGAACGCTTTAAGTACTAGGCGGTCACTTGATCTCGCCAGCCACTCACTGCAGGGGGGTGGGAGAGGGCTGGAATGTTACAGGAGGAAGTGGTAATGCCTTCCCTGCATGTCTATTGGCTAGAAAAGGGGGCTAAACATGCGGGGAAGGAAATGGAATTGACTCGAGTACCGCGTGGTGTTCGTCTCGAGTAACGAGCATCTTGAGTACCCCAATGGTACTCAAGTGGTTTAAAAGTTATTATGGTGATATCTTTGTTTTTTGATGTATGGCATTTATTTGTAAATACAACAATCCCCCTTGTTAGTATGAAGTTATTGCTGAGTTTGGAGTTCGAGGTACCAGTACTTGGTAAGGAGTTAGAATTAGTCGTACTATTCATTTGTTTTGCTGGTGTGAACCATTCTATCCTATCTGTTCTTAAGCAAATACATTTTTATCTTTGTTTCCACGCCTCCCTATTCCATGGTCTATTGCAGAAGAGCGTTGGCACCTTGCCCATGAACCCTTACACAAGGATATCACGGGTCACACAGCGACCACACAGCCTCTGAACTTATCCTGACACAGGGATGATGAGACATCAAGCAGTGCATAGAGAAGGAAAGACATCTTTCTTCTCTGCATCAGCTTGGTTTTTTTTTATTGTTTCAATGCATCTTATCATAAAACATGATTAATTCTGCTCTTTTTGGACCTTATCATTTTTTGCTTATATTGCTGTATAAAAAAAGGAAGTTTTTCAGATGATAAATTGAAAAATGAGTCATCTCTGCAGAATTAAAAACATGTCCTTCTGCCTTGAGTTTTTATCTGTAGCAACTTTACAAAGCTATATATCTCCATGGTTACAGACTACAAACAAACCTTGAATATTTTGATCCTGCAGTCATATCAATCTATCAGGTATCAATATCGTATAGAGAAAGTCCCGCAGCGCTCCTTAGTAATGCAGAGCCACCTGTGGGGCTGCGGACCTTCAGCCCCAGGTATGTTCCGTTATGGCAGCATTAGTGGTGTAATAAGCAAAAAAGAGGTTTATTGTTTCATAAAAATGGGAGCTTCCTGGCAAACCACAAGATGGCGCCGAGCTCAACACATCGCTGTGGTTGGCAGTTTCTATAGCAATGTGTTGAGCTCAGCGCCATCTTGTGGTTGGCCAGGAAGCTCCCTCTCCTTACTGCTGTGCTCATTATGTCCCGGACGTCTCTTTTCTGCCGGCACCATGTTTTGACTGGCTGAGACGGTCCGTCACCGTGGTTGGCGATTTGCACATGCGCAATGAGCCGATGATGCGATTTTGACGTCACCCGCTGGTCCGCGCATGTGCGCTGTGATTATTGAGACGCTATATACAGCGTGTATGTCTGGAGCGGCCCAACACATGGAGTCTTTACAGCTATTACAGACTCTATGTTTATGTGTTGTAACGTGTTTGGTAAGTGTGTGTTAATCGCCTCCTTCTCGGGGCTGTCCTTGTGTCTTGTGATGTTACTTGCTATATAAGCCTTGTACCTATGGCAATGTATCAGGCTTGATAAAGACTCACCTAGTTGAAACGTGTGAAAATCTGGAAAACCCAAGAAAGTGATGGAAACGACACAGAAACGGATAGGGCAGGCGAGGGGCAACATGCATGGCTGCATCTCAGGTTCCCAGGTCCCACTATTAAGCCACACCTATAATGTGCCATTTTTAAAACTTGTGTCTTTTTTGTTCAGGTGTGGTCTTAGAGGAGACAACAGGGGCCAGGTACCACTGTTCTCTCAGCAACTCCTAGAGCTATATCCCAGTCTGTATAGTAGCTGTAGACACTAAACAGAATAATTTTACATCAAGACTACATGTAATTTTGCCTCTTATTATTAGCTTCTTCAGTGGCACTTTAGTTCCAATTTGTACCAAGGATTCAGACATCTCTGATATAAATTGTGGTGTTCATACTTGTACATTACTATATTCTCCAGACATGCAGATAGGTACATGAGCCCGGACATTGTGACAAGTTGGGGTCCACTTGCCACGGGATCGCCAATCTTTCAGACCGGAATGGCCAACAATCGTGCAGAAATGCTCAGGAGACGAAGATTCTTGTTAAGTCTGGCACCTGCCAGCCTTTATTTAGTATCACACAGGTATATCATACATAGCAAACAAGGTCCATAAACACCCCACCTGGGTGTGAGGTTAGGGTGGTCATCCCAGTAAATCTCCAGGACTTTGCTGGTCCTAACTGGCCCTCCAGCCTGCAGCACCTCAGCTGTCCCTTCCTCTCTATCTTCTGGCAAGAACTGGCTTATATGCAACTAATTCCTCCTACACCCATCCCATGTTGACCCTCTTTCCCTTTTTCCAGGTATCAGGATGCCTGTTTAGCACCCTCTATCGGCCAGCCTGATACTGCCCTGCCACAACATGCAGAATGTAATGGATAGTGTTGCCATTGTGATCGTCCGGGTGATTAAACTGTGATTAATATTTGCAAAGTTGGATTGTGTCTTTCCAAGCTTATTTTTAGCAAAAAGGTGTGTGTGTGCATTTTCTTCTATGAAAGTGGCTGCATTGTTAGCACTGTTGCCTTTCAGTACTGGAGTTTTAGGTTCAACTCCATCCAGATGTTGCCCTTGGTCAAATTTGAAACGACTACTCCAGCACTGCAAAGCTGAAGTCCTAACAACCAAGTCTCCACATTTGTTTGTGTTTATTCTTGTTGTTCTTCCCCTCCTCTAGAGAAGAAATATAACATAAAAGACTCATCCAGATATTGCCCTTGGTTAGCGTTAAACCTACAGCTCCAGCACTGCAAAGCAGCAGTGCTACCAACCAAGCCACTACACATGTCTGTTCTGCTCCAGAGGAGGAGAGAAACAAGGGTTAACAAAAAGAGAATACAAAAACCCATCCAGATGTTGCCCTTGGTCAGAGTAAAACCACCAACTCCAGCACTGTAAAGCAGCAATGCTAACAACTGAGCCACCACACTTATCTGTTCTGCTCAAGAGGAGGAGAAGAACAAAATAAACACAAATATAACATTCAAACTGCATCCAGATATCTCGTCATCACATTTGAACCTCTAACTCCAGTGCAGCAAGACAAAAGCACTAGCAAGTGAGCCACCAAACATCTTCTCCTGAGAAGATGCAGCAAGGTAACAGTGCTAGCCACTGAGCCACCAAGCTTTTTTCTTCTCCTGGTTCTATCTTCACCAGACAAGTAGGAGAAGGTAAAGAAAAAGGAGAAAAATAATATTTCTTATTATCCTTCATCTCCTGTTTTTCTTTCCCCTCCAGCTTTCTTTTCTCCTTCTCTTTATTCTTTGGAGAAAGAAGAGGAGGAAGAGGAGGAAGAGGAGGAAGAAGAAGAAACAACAATCTTAGCAGCTTAGCTAGAATGGTTGCTTTATATTACTGGGTTTCTAGGTTCATATTTGGCCAAGGACAACATCTGCATGGACTTTGTGTGTTCTTTCTGTTTCTCCTTCTACTCCTCTAGAGAAGAAAGAAGCAAGAAGATAGACAAAGCATGGTGGTGCTGTTGTTAGCATTACTTCCTTGCAGAACTGGAGTTCTCGGTTTAAATCTGATTGAGGGCTACATCTGAATGAGATTTGTGTTTCTTCTTGTTTAGCGGCAAGGAGCTTTTCTTCTTGGTTCTCTCTCTCTCCCCCTTTCCCTCTCCCTTTCCCTCCATGCCTGCCTGCCAAAAATTTGCCATTGATGTGCGCGCTGTGTTGCGGCGGGGAGGGGCCAAAACAGGCACGTCACAGCGGGAAGGAGCCAAAAACCTGGGCGAGGTCGAACACGGTCCAAAGGTATAGAAACTCTTTAAAGAGTATCTGAACTTGCAGTGCTTGTGCTCTGCTGGTCATTTTCAGCTCCACCTGGCAGCTGAAGACAGGTCCCATACAGACCTTATATAGCAGTGCTCTATGGGGCCATCTTCAGCTGATAGAACATGCGTGCTGTAATGTTTGCAATTCTATGCTAATTACACTGCACGTACAAACATCTTAGACATTTTGTAATATATACTGCCCTGAGAAGCTTTATCATTATCCTTGCTTGTCCATTACTAAATTCCCCATACAGGAAGATGGGTACCTACATCTGGACAGATTTAACACATACCAAACATGTGTTAAATTTCTTAGTAGCAGTGAAATTCTTAAAATTTTGTAAATTTATGCAAATTATAGACATTTAGACATTTTGTAATATTTACCTGCCCTGATCGGGAGTTGAACATCGTGAAAAGATCATTGATATATGATAGGAGGGTCAAAAATTTCTGGTCTTCATAGTCAAATCGCTCGCCAAACACAATGGAGCAAATTACATTGGAAACAGCAAGTCGTAACATATATTTTGGGTTAATTGGAGTGTCTGTTATCAAAATATAAAGAAGTATGCATCATTATTTAAACTATACAATAAAATTCAAACGCTCAGAAAATTCAGACCATAGTAAAAAGTACTACACATTAGGCTTGCATATATATATATATATATATATGTGGTGGGAGTGTCTATGAGAGTGTTCTGCTACCTGTTGCACCTACTTAGCAATTAGGGAGGGCTTTTATCCCTGTTTTTGCCGTGGACCTGTGCTGATTATTCTCAGTCTTCATCAGACAGTTGTTGTCAGAATCAGGACTGGATCTCGGTCTCCTGTTTTTCCCTGCTCACCTCAGGCCAAGTATTGTGCTTTTGGTGTTAGTTGTATTCTTACTTAGTTGTTTACTTCTGTCCCAGATAGGGACAGTGAGTGACCGAGGATCATGAGTCAGGTGCATTCTTATCAGGGCGGGTCATCCGCTATAGGCAGGCATGGTCTATTATTCGGAGTCTTATAGGGAAAGTTTACCTCTTCCTCTGTCATTCCACACATTACCTGTGATAATTTATGTTCTTTGTTTCACTGTGTAAACATAGCCCAGTAACTGTTGGGGGAACTGGTTTTCGGTACATCTTAGTCAGATGTGACAATACAGTTGTTGTGTATGGCAAGCTCACTAAGGTTGGTGATATACTGCATATCAGATTAATGCTACTTAATTCCTATGCATTTATTTACGTGGATCAGCCATTCATCTGTTGTGTATAGGGACAGCCTGACAATCTCCCAATTGCAGTCATTCTGTAAAAGAAGGATTCCCAGGCTGATCAGGTATGTTCATCAGGGAGTCTGGATATATGTAGGTCAATGGCTATCTATCATTGCCAGCCTGAGAATATAAAAAATATTTTTGACAGCCCACCCACCTTTATCTTTCATAAATCTTTCAGCGAGACATCGGGCTTCTTCTTGGATTCTTTCTTCATTGCTCCTCTTTCCCATTCCAAAATTCCTCAAAGTAGTCAGAGAAAATCGACGAAGGATTTTCCATCTTTCTCCATTGCTTGAAAAGACCCCTATAAGTTCAAGTATGCGGGTTCAGGAGTAAAAAAATTAATACTTCTCTACCAAAAACAGGTTGCCTTTGGTATAACAGGTCAACCACATTCAATTAAGTGTACAGAAATACCAGACACAACTCAAGGAAAGTTGCAGTGCTGTCTCTGTAAGAAAGCAGCCATGTCTTTATAATCTTGGACAAATCTTTTCCCTTTAACCCTTTCCAGTCCAATGTCGGGCCTGCCCCGACATCATAATTTTCCTCCACAGCTCCGATGTCGGGGCAGGCCCGACACTGCAGTGCAGGAGTGGATCTGCACCCGATCGTCAGACACATCGGGTGCAGATGCACTCCTTTACTGGTCGTCATCGAGGACCCCCGAGGAGAAGGCAGAAAGGGTTTTTAACCCTTTCTGCCCACTCCTTTACACATTACATAGCGCTCAATTAGCGCTATGTAATGCATAGATTCCGGCCGGCGATCATGTGACCGCCGGTGTTACCTGACCCCCGGCGGTCACATGAACTCCGAGCCGGGAGCCTGCACCGTGCAAGGACCTGCTTACCTGACCGGCGTCTTGTGCATTCTCCTTCTGTCTCCCGACCCGGCGATCATGTGACCGCCAGGTGTCACCTGACCCCAGCGGTCACATGATCGCCGAGCCGGGAGGCAGAAGGAGAATGCAGAAGACGCCGGTCAGGTAAGCAGGTCCCTCCCTGCACCCTCCTGAACTCTGTCAGTTCAGGAGGGTGCAGGGAAAATGTATTTTTTCTCACCCATTCTCCCAGCTTCAATTTATTTGGAGCTGGGGAGAATGGGTGAGAAAAAATAAATGGATTGGAAAGGGTTAAATAGCTTCTAACTGTCTATATATTTACAACTTTGTTGTCCATAGTAAGCACTGTAATATTAGCTAGTACTAGAGATGAGCAAGCACCAAAATGCTCGGGTGCTCGTTGCTCAAGTCGAACTTTCCGCGATGCTCGAGGGTTCGTTTCGAGTAACGAACCCCATTGAAGTCAATGACCAACTCGAGCCTTTTTGTATATGACCCATGCTCCGCTAAGGTTTTCATTGGTGAAAATCTGTAAAACCCAAGAAAGTGATGGGAACGACACGGAAACGGATAGGGCAGGCGAGGGGCTACATGTTGGGCTGCATCTCAGGTTCACAGGTCCCACTATTAAGCCACAATAGCGGCAAGAGTGCCCCCCCCCCCCCCCCCTAACAATTTTTACTTCGGACAAAACCTCATTAGCAAGGCACACCTTAGCTAAGCACCACACTACCTCCAAAAAAGCACAATCACTGCCTGCATGACACTCCGCTGCCACTTCTCCTGGGTTACATGCTGCCCAACCCCCCCCCCCCCCCCCCCGCACGACCCAGTGTCCACAGCGCACACCAAACTGTCCCTGCCCAGCCTTCAGCTGCCCTCATGCCACACGCTGGCCTCATAGCCACACCACCCTCATGTCTATTTATAAGTGCGTCTGCCATGAGGAGGAACCGCAGGCACACACTGCAGAGGGTTGGCAGGGCCAGGCAGCGACCCTCTTTAAAAGGGGGGGCGATAGCCCACAATGCTGTACAGAAGCAATGAGAAATCCAATCCTGTGCCACCTCCGTCAGGAGCTGCAAACGTGGGCATAGCAATGGGGAATCCATGTGCCCACACAGTATTCATTCTGTCAAGGTGTCGCATAGCTCAATCGATACCGCAAGGGGAAAGCCATCTGCACTCTGCCCCCTACCCAAGTCAGTCAGTGTCTTTGTGTCAGACAGGTCAAACACCGCGATGGGAACTAAGTGGGCACCAACAGCATAGGTGGGTCCTAGGCAACCCAAGACATGAACAAAAAATAAATCTGAGCGGCCAAACATGGCAGACTTGCACCGCGCCCATGACATAGGCCTCGGCCCACAGCTTCAGCAATCGTAGGCAAGTAGCGGACTTTTACTGCACCCAGGACATAGGCCTCTGCACAAACCCTCAGCAATCGCGTGCCTACAGCGGACTCCAATGCTAGCATAGCTGTGCACGTCTCATTAGCGCTGTATTGCTCAGGTAGTTTATCCCAATGCAGTGCCCCGGATAGTAGAGCTAACATCAGATTAAATACAGGTGGGCTTCGGCCCACACTGCATAACCCAGTCAGACTAGGGTTTTCTATAAATAGTCACAGGCAGGTACAACTCCCTAATGTGAAGTCTGTGTAGACCCAAAGCATGGGTGGGTCCCAGGAAGCCACCGGCGCTACATAAACAAATCCCATTGCAGTGCCCTGCACAGCTGAGGTACCATCAGATTAAATACAGGTGGGCTTCGGCCCACACTGCATGCCACAGTCAGACTGGGTTCGTTTTGTTTGGGCCGTGTACGTGGAACACCGCGATAGGAACACTTAGTGCACCCATAGTATGCACAGACCCCAGTAATACTCCTGTAGCAAAGGTATAAGCTGACCCCACTAACAGTTATGTTGCAGAAGTCTAGGGAGACCCTATTAACACTTCTGTAGTAATAGTATAGCCGGACCCCAGTAACATTTCAGTAGCTGCAGTATAGGCAGAGCCCAGTATCAGTTACATTTCAGTAGTAACAGTATCGACAGACCACTGTAACATTTCCGTTACAGCAGTATAGGCAGAGCACAGTATTAGTGGGATTTCAGTAGTAACAGTATAGACAGATAGACAACACCTATGTGGAAAAGCTAGTATTTTCTGAGACAAGTGAGGGGCATTTGATTGCGTTGAAAAGGATACTCAAGGTACTGAAAGTCTGCACTCCTTCTCATCTCAAGCTGAAAAATGGAAAGGCTTCATTCCTATGGTTTCTGTTGTCCATTTCAAAGTGTTAGCAAATAGCAATCCAAGTTTCCGGCTACTACCACGGATCTTTCTTAGGAATTACCAAAGATGATCACAAGTAAAGGCCTCATCATTGGTCAGTCCAAAATTATTCAGGGAGTATGTGGTTCTTAGCTGGCCTGCTTCCATTAAGCATCGGTGCCTGCTGCTACTCTGTCCCTTGCCCTGCAGGGATGGTGTGTTCTATAGTCACCTGTATTCCGACCTCAGCTGTACGCTTATCTTTGGACTTAGCAGTACCAACAAGTTGGAAGCCACCATTGCTCTACCAGTCAGCTGAAAGCTTCTGCTAGGGATAACGGAATACTACAGTGGTTTAATTTAGTTGGTTTTCGGAATGTGGCCAGGATTAAGTGGGCAGTGGCGGGGGGGGGGGGGGCTTTCTTATTGTGTCATTTAAGGTGAAATTCTTGGACTGCCTCCAGATGGACCACTGCGAAAGCATTTGCCAAGAATGTTTTCATTGTTGGAGGAGGAGGAGGGGGATTTTTTTGAGGCAGTACGTGTCCTGTCCACATGTCCGTGGTTATATGCACCTTCCTAGTAACCTCGTCGCTGAAAAATTGTCGCGCCTGGGGACCTAGTAGCGCGGCCTCGCCACCATCATGTCTTTGGGAAGCCTCCATTTCCACAACCCTGTAACATAGCAGTAGCAGCAGTATAGGCAGAGCCCAGAATTAGTAACATTTCAGTGGTAAGAGTATGGGCAGACCCCAGTAACATTTCATTGGCAGCAATACCGACAGACCCCAGTAACATTTCAGTAGTATAAGTATAGACAGACCCCAGTAACAGTTCAGTAGTAACAGTAGGGACAGACCCCAGTAGCATTTCAGTAGTATCAGTTGCGACATGCCCCAGTAACATTTCAGTTCCAGCAGTGCAGACAGACCCCAGTAACATTTCAGTAGTATCAGTAGGGACAGGCCCCAGTAACATTTCTGTAGCAACAGTATAGACAGACCCCAGTAACAGTTCAGTAGTAACAGTAGGGAGAGACCCCAGTAACACTTCATTGGCAGCAGTAGGGACAGACCCCAGTAACATTTGAGTAGTATCAGTATGGACAGGCCCCAGTAATATTTCAGTTCCAGCAGTGCAGACAGACCCCAGTAACATTTCAGTAGTATCATTAGGGACAGGCCCCAGTAACATTTCAGTTCCAGCAGTGCAGACAGACCCCAGTAACATTTCAGTAATATCATTAGGGACAGGCCCCAGTAACATTTCAGTAGCAACAGTATAGACAGACCCCAGTTACATTTCAGTAGTATCAGTAGGGACAGGCCCCAGTAACATTTCAGTTCCAGCAGTGCAGACAGACCCAGTAACATTTCAGTTCCAGCAGTGCAGACAGACCCCAGTAACATTCAGTTCCAGCAGTGCAGACAGACCCCAGTAACATTCAGTTCCAGCAGTGCAGACAGACCCCAGTAACATTCAGTTCCAGCAGTGCAGACAGACCCTAGTAACATTTCAGTAGTAGTAACAGTATAGACAGACCCCTTTAACATTTCCATAGCAGCAGTGTAGGCTGACCCCAGTAACATTTCATTTGCAGCAGTGCAGACAGACCCCAGTAACATTTCAGTAGTATCATTAGGGACAGGCCCCAGTAACATTTCAGTAGCAACAGTATAGACAGACCCCAGTAACAGTTCAGTAGTAACAGTAGGGAGAGACCCCAGTAACATTCCATTGGCAGCAGTAGGGACAGAAACCAGTAACATTTGAGTAGTATCAGTAGGGAGAGGCCCCAGTAACATTTCAGTTCCAGCAGTGCAGACAGACCCCAGTAACATTTCATTTGCAGCAGCATTGACAAACCACAGTAACTTTTCAGTTGTAGTAACAGTATAGACAGACCCCAGTAACATTTCCGTAGCAGCAGTATAGGCAGAGCAGCACATTAACATTTCCGTTGCAGCAGTATAGGGAGAGTACAGCATTTGTAACATTTCATTAGTAGCAGTATAGACAGGCCCCAGTAATATAAACGTTGAAGCAGTATAGGCAGAGCACAGCATTTGTAACATTTCAGTAGTAGCAGTATAGACAGGCCCCAGTAACATTTACGTAGAAGCAGTATGGGCAAAGCAGCAGATTAACATTTCCCTTGCAGCAGTATAGGAAGAGCACAGCATTTGTAACATTTCAGTAGTAGCAGTATAGACAGGCCCCAGTAACATTTACGTAGAAGCAGTATGGGCAAAGCAGCAAATTAATATTTCCCTTGCAGCAGTATAGGGAGAGCGCAGTATTTGTAAAATTTCAGTAGTAGCAGTACAGACAGGCCCCAGTAACATTAACGTTGAAGCAGTATAGGCAGAGCACAGCATTTGTAACATTTCAGTAGTAGCAGTATAGACAGGCGCCAGTAACATTTACGTAGAAGCAGTATGGGCAAAGCAACAAATTAATATTTCCCTTGCAGCAGTATAGGGAGAGCGCAGTATTTGTAAAATTTCAGTAGTAGCAGTACAGACAGGCCCCAGTAACATTAACGTTGAAGCAGTATAGGCAGAGCACAGTATTTGTAACATTTAAGTAGTAGCAGTATAGACAGGCCCCAGTAACATTTACGTAGAAGCAGTATGGGCAAAGCAGCAGATTAACATTTCCCTTGCAGCAGTATAGGAAGAGCACAGCATTTGTAACATTTCAGTAGTAGCAGCATAGACAGACCCCAGTAACATTAACGTTGAAGCAGTATAGGCAGAGCACAGTATTTGTAACATTTCAGTAGTAGCAGTAGAGACAGGCCCCAGTCACATTTACGTAGAAGCAGTATAGGGAGAGACCAGTATTAGTTACATTTCAGTAATAGCAGTATACACAGGCGCCAGTAACATTTACGTAGAAGCAGTATGGGCAGAGCACAGTATTAGTTACATTTCAGTAATAGCAGTATAGACAGGCCCCAGTAACATTTCTGTTGAAGCGGTATGGGCAGAGCCCAGTATTAGTAACATTACAGTAGTAACAGTATACACAAACCAAGGTAACATTTCAGGAGCAGAAGTATCAGCAGACCGAAGTTACATTTCTGTTGCAGAAGTATAGTCAGACCCCTCTAGCATTACTGTGGCAGAAGTATAGGTAGGCAGAACAGAGTTACATTTCTGTAGCAAAAGTGTAGGCCAACCTCAGACACAGTGGTGTACCATAAGTGCAGGTGCAGCCCATAAAAATTACTTGGATTACATTCTAGGTGAGGGCCCGAAAAATTGGTGTACCGACAGTACAAATGTACCCCAGAAAAATTGCCCATACGCAACCCAGAGGGCAGGTGAAACCCATTAATCGCTTAGCTTACTGTGGCTTAATTTGTAACTAGGCCTGGAGGCAGCCCAGTTAAAATAAAAATTGGTTCAGGTGGAAGTTTCAATGCTCTAATGAGAATTAAAACATATAAATATTGTTTACAAAAGTTATATGAGCCTTTTGGGCCACAGAAAAATTGCCCGTTCGGGGGGATTACGTGAGGTTTCAGGAGGAGGAGCAGGAGGAGGACGACGAATATCATACACAGATTGACAAAGGTAAAAGGTCCCCAATTTTTTTAGGTGATAGAGAACAATGCTTCCATCCGCGGGTGCAGCCTACGTATTGTTTAGGTATCGCTGCTGTCCGCTGGTGGAGAAGAGAAGTTTGGGGAAATCCAGGCTTTGTTCATCTTGATGAGTGTAAGCCTGTCGACACTGTCAGTTGACAGGCGGGTACGCTTATCTGTGATGATTCCCCCAGCTGCACTAAACACCCTCTCTGACAAGACGCTAGCCGCAGGGCAAGCCAGCACCTCCAGGGCATACAGCGCGAGTTCGTGCCACGTGTCCAGCTTTGACACCCAATAGTTGTACGGAGCAGAGGCGTCACGGAGGACGGTGGTACGATCGGCTACATACTCCCTCACCATCTTTTTACAGTGCTCCCTCCGACTCAGACTTGACTGGGGAGTTGTGACACAGTCTTTCTGGGGAGCCATAAAGCTGGCAAAGGCCTTGGAGAGTGTTCCCCTGCCTGCGCTGAACATGCTGCCTGATCTCCGTGCCTCCCCTTCTACTTGTCCCTCGGAACTGCGCCTTCTGCCACTAGCGCTGTCGGATGGGAAGTTTACCATCAGTTTGTCCACCAGGGCCCTGTGG
Organism: Eleutherodactylus coqui; assembly: GCA_035609135.1. Classification (NCBI taxonomy): domain Eukaryota; kingdom Metazoa; phylum Chordata; class Amphibia; order Anura; family Eleutherodactylidae; genus Eleutherodactylus; species Eleutherodactylus coqui. The sequence continues at coordinate 245,659,181 of CM069410.1, read as the reverse complement.
TATAGCATCACTCTCGAACCCCTTTCCTCTTCGGGAATGAGAGTGGAAAGGTTCTCCTTATACCGTGGGTCAAGCAGTGTGTACACACAGTAATGCGTAGTGGCCAGAATGCGTCTAACGCGAGGGTCACAAGAAAGGCCTCCTAACATGAAGTCAGCCATGTGTGCCAGGGTACCTGTATGCAAACCATGGGTGTCCTCACTAGGAAGATCACTTTGAGGATCCTCCTACTCCTCCTCCTGCAGAGGCCATACACGCTGAATGGATGAGAGGCAAGCAGCATGGGTACCCTCTGCAGTGGGCCCAGCTGTCTCTTCCTCCTCCTCCTCAGGCTCCTCCCCCTCCCCCTCCTCCTCCTCCTCCTCAACGCACAGATATAGACATGAGGGTGCTCTGACTATCCAGCGACATACTGTCTTCCCCCGTCTCCGTTTCCGACCGCAAAGCGTCAGCCTTTATGCTTTGCAGGGAACTTCTCAACAGGCATAGCAGGGGAATGGTGATGCTAATGATTGCAGCATCGCCGCTCACCATCTGGGTAGACTCCTCAAAGTTTCCAAGGACCTGGTAGATATCTGCCATCCAGGCCCACTCCTCTGTAAAGAATTGAGTAGGCTGACTCCCACTACGCCGCCCATGTTGGAGTTGGTATTCAACTATAACTCTACGCTGCTCATACAGCCGGGCCAACATGTGGAGCGTAGAGTTCCACCGTGTGGGCACGTCGCAAAGCAGTCGGTGTACTGGCAGATTAAACCGATGTTGCAGGGTCCGCAGGGTGGCAGTGTCCGTGTTCGACTTGCAGAAATGTGCGCTGACCCGGCGCACCTTGCCGAAGAGGTCTGACAAGTCTGGGTAGCTTTTCAGAAAGCGCTGAACCACCAAATTAAAGACGTGGGCCAGGCATGGCACGTGCGTGAGGCTGCCGAGCTGCAGAGCCGCCACCAGGTTACGTCCGTTGTCACACACGACCATGCCCGGTTGGAGGCTCAGTGGCGAAAGCCAGCGGTCGGTCTGCTCTGTCAGACCATGCAACAGTTCGTGGGCCGTGGGCCTCTTCTCTCCTAAGCTGAGTAGTTTCAGCACGGCCTGCTGACGCTTGCCCACCGCTGTGCTGCTGCGCTGCGCCACACCGACTGCTGGCGACGTGCTGCTGCTGACAAGTCTTGATTGCGAGACAGAGGTTGCGTTGGAGGACGAGGAGGAGGAAGGTTTAGTGGAGGAAGCATACACTGCCGTAGATACCACCACCGAGCTGAGGGAGATATAGTGGCCCTGCCCGCCTGTGCTTGTCCACGTGTCCATTGTTAAGTGGACCTTCCCAGTAACCGCGTTGGTGAGGGCGCGTACAATGTTGCATGAGACGTGGTCGTGCAGGGCTGGCACACCGTGAAAAATAGTGGCGCCTGGGGACAGAGTAGTGCGGGGCCGCCACCGCCATCATGCTTTTGAAAGCCTCAGTTTCCACAAGCCTGTACGGGAGCATCTCCAGGCTGATCAATTTGGCTATGTGGACATTTAAAGCTTGAGCGTGCGGGTGCGTGGCGGCGTATTTGTGCTTTCGCTCCAACGCTTGTGCTAGCGACAGCTGGATGCTGCGCTGAGAGACATTGCTGGATGGGGCCGAGGACAACAGAGGGGAGGGTGTGGGTCCAGGCCAGGAGACGCTCGTGCCTGTGTCGTGAGAGGTGGGTTGGATCTCAGTGGCAGCTTGGGGCACAGGGGGAGAGGCAGTGGCGCAAGCCGGAGGCGGTGAACAGCCTTCTTCTCACCTTGTGGGCTGCTTGGCCATCATATGCCTGCGCATGCTGGTGGTGGTGAGGCTGGTGGTGGTGGCTCCCCGGCTGATCTTGGCGCGACAAAGGTTGCACACTACTGTTCGTCGGTCGTCCGCGGTCTCAGTGAAAAACTCCCACAAAACTTCCACTTTGAGCACCTTGGCCTCTGCACGGTGGCTTGGCGCGAGGGGGTGCTTTGAGAAACAGCTGGTGGATTATTCGCTCTGGCCCTGCCTCTACCCCTGGCCACCCCACTGCCTCTTCCAACCTGCCCTGCTGCTGCACTTGCCTCCCCTTCTGAAAACCTGTCCTCAGTAGGCGTAGCAAACCAGGTGGGGTCAGTCACCTCATTGTCCTGCTGCTCTTCCTCCGAATCCTCTGTGCGCTCCTCCCTCGGACTTACTGCCCTTACTACTGCCTCACTGATAGACAACTGTGTCTCATCGTCATCGTCCTCCTCACTCACTGAGAGCTCTTGAGACAGTTGCCGGAAGTCCCCAGCCTCATCCCCCGGACCCCGGAAACTTTCCAAAGTTTTTCATACATGTGACTTTTTGATCGCATTTTATTGCATTTCTTCTGGGGGACAGGGTGACTGAAAAAGTGCGTTTCTGGCATTCTTTTTTTTTTTTCCGGATATGTTCACCGTGCGGAGTAAATAATGTGCTACTTTAATAGATCAGACTTTTACAGACATGGCAATACCAAATATGTATTTTTGTTTTATGATTTAGACTTTTATTATAGATATGGCAAAAGGGGGAGGATTTAAACTTTTATTACAATTAAAAAACCTTTCATTGATCTTATTTTTATTTTTTTTAGCCCCCTTGGGGGTCCACAACTAACGATGCTTTGATCGCTCCTGCAGTATGATGTAATGCTATATACATCATACTGCAATTTGTCTCGCAGTCTATCAAGCCACCCCACGGGAATAGCTTGATAGGCAGTTTGGCAAGACAGCCCTGGAACCTTTCAGAAGGACCCTGGCTGCCATGACACCTGTACGGCTCCCTGCAATCTCACACAGGGGGAGGGGATTTGGAGCATTTAAAGGGTTAATAGCCATGATCGGCTTCGCGGAGATTGCAGCTATTGCCCTAGGGTGTCAGCTGTAATAAACAGCAGGCACCCATGCTGGATGAAGAGAGGTCGCCCCACGAACTCTATTCATACATACCATGCACCTGCTAGATGTAAATGTACATGATATTGCAGGAAGGTGTTAAAGGGGCTTCTTGGGTTGTTTCTGTGACTTTCAGATGTATTTTTTGTTTCAAATTCTCTGTACTTTTGCAAGATGTCTGCCTGCTGTGTCCAACTGAGATGGATGACAAGTGATAAAAAACCTTACAAGCCCCACGCACTTTTCAGTTGGACATACAAGAAAGTTTTCATCCAGTATCTGCAAGCAGAGCGTTCACTCCTTACCAATATCCGCTGTACATTTATGGTGGATGCCAGATGTCAGCATATAGAGTGACCTTAGGACCTGACTTTGACAGCCGGCATCCAGGCACAGGAGTTGACTTTGACAACCAACACCGGGCCATAATGGCCAGGATTGAAGAGAACTCCAACCTTGTCAGTTTAAACACTTTTATGTCTACTTAATGTTGCCTGTTTCTTCGCTCTTCTTCAAAACAGCTCGAACAGCACATCTTGAAACCCCAATCTGCTTTGAAATCTTTGCCTGGGAGCAACCTTGCTAAAGCAGTATAACTACCTTGTGTGTTGTTTCTGTGCTCAGTCTTGGCATGGTGTATGACCTATGACATGAAACTGTCTTCCACAACCTCATTTTTGTTATGGAGTTTGGCTGTTCCTCACCCAGTTTTAAGCCTCCTACACAGCTGTTTCTGTTTCAATTAATGACTGTGTTTTAACCTACATATGAAATTGATGATCATATCATGTGTTTGGTATAATTTTTTAATCATGCATCTGACTATAAAGTTATAATATCCCTGTCTTTGTGCAAGTGCACCTAGAAGAATTGATGCTCTTTTGAAGGCAAACAGCGGTTACACTAAATATTGATTTGATTTATATTTCTCTTTTGTTCATTCACTTTGCATTTTGTTAATTGACAAACACAAACTATTAAAGGGGTTGTCCCGCGCCGAAACGTTTTTTTTTTTTTTTTTAACCCCCCCCCCCCCGTTCGGCGCGAGACAACCCCGATGCAGGGGTTAAAAAAACAAACCGCTCAGCGCTTACCTGAATCCCGGCGGTCCGGCGTCTTCATACTTACCTGCTGAAGATGGCCGCCGGGGTCTGCTTCCTCCGTGGACCGCAGCTCTTCTGTGCGGTCCATTGCCGATTCCAGCCTCCTGATTGGCTGGAATCGGCACGTGACGGGGCGGAGCTACACGGAGCCGGCATTCTGCACGAGCGGCTCCATTGAAGAGAGCAGAAGACCCGGACTGCGCAAGCGCGGCTAATTTGGCCATCGGAGGGCGAAAATTAGTCGGCTCCATGGGAACGAGGACGCCAGCAACGGAGCAGGTAAGTATAAAACTTTTTATAACTTCTGTATGGCTCATAATTAATGCACAATGTACATTACAAAGTGCATTAATATGGCCATACAGAAGTGTATAGACCCACTTGCTGCCGCGGGACAACCCCTTTAAGGTGGGTTTCACATCTGCATCGGCATCTCAGGCCAGAAGTTTCATCACAGATATGGCTTTAAATGTCTGGGCGCACAGCGGATGGACCCCATAACAGTCAATGGGGCACCATCTCCAGAGACGGAGGCATTCAGCCGCAGGGATTTCACTTTCCTATTCCTCACACGGAGCAGGAAATTAGAATTGCCAATGCAGATGTGAAACCACTCTTTGAAAACATTCTTCCTTTAGAGCATTTTCTTCCACGCCTGCCTAAAACGTTTGCACAGTACTGTAGCATGTTAAATGGTAACATTAAAAAACACTATGTCGCCTAAAAAATTGGAAACTTATGACTTTTTGAAAGTGGGGATGAAAAGAAAAAAAGAAAAGGGCCTACAGCAGGAAGGGATTCAAAGTAGTGTGGACTTGGAAACATACTATCAAAAAGGGGACATGAATATAAGGACTACCCACTTGACGTATCCACTGTGCATCAGAATCTAAGACTCTAAAAAGAGCCTATATCGGGAAACAGTGATGAGAATGAAGAAACAAAAGGCTGTGATAGAGTCAGCAGGGCCACAGCTGCAAAGCTATACAGCTAGCCCTACCTGACATGGGGACAGGACTGGTCCTTATTATTAATGCCCCTCTTTCACCCACACACCGTTCAATTATTATAGATTGCACCAGAAACTTCCAAAGTGCATGCATCATTCGAGAATAATTCCCATTGAAATTGTATTAAAATATCAATTTATTGTAATTTTATTCATTTACTTAATTTACTTACCAAAATTCTTATTGAAAAACTCTCCCACTCCTGTGTCTCCCCTATCACTAAATGCATCACTGCGATCCACCAGCGCTTCCTTCACAGCATCGTACCCAGTCAGTACTATCGTCCGAAGGTTTGCTATGTAGATGGTATAGACGGGTCCATATGTCTCACTTAGCTAAAGAAACAGAGAGAACAGGATAAATGGCATGTGTAGCCCTACAGGTAGTCTCACCGACAGGTTTCTTTTTTTAAGCCTTAGTTTTTGTAGCATTTTATCTTTCAGGCATAGCTGTATACATCAACAACAAGCTGGAAAGAGATAGGACTTGCTAGACTCACAGCAGACAAGTCCAAGCCAGTGTCACTAAGGTGTAAAACTTCTTGTCTTATTAACCTGCTATTGTTACCTTCGAGCTGGTGGTAATGGATTACAACTAGAGATGAGTGAGCACGCTCATTTAAGGCTGATGCTCGATCGAGCATCGGTTTTGTCGAGTAACTGATTACTCAACCGAGCACCATGCGGGGAGGAGCGGGGGGAAGAGGGGGGGAGCAGGGGGGAGAGAGATCTCTCTCACTCACTCCCCCCGCTCCCCTCCCCCCCCCCCCCACATGTTGCTCTACAAGACCGATGCTCGATTGAGCATCAGCCTTGAACGAGCGTGCTCGTTCATCTCTAATTACAACCCCAGGTCTTGAGCGGATAAAGTGAAACATTTGTGAATATACCAAATGTCTAGCTTCTCTACCACACCAGAATCTCTGGCACCTTGCCATACCACATAATGGATAATATTTGACCAAACAAGGACCATGTCTGGGAAGAAGGACTCAAACCTCTTCATGTCTGAATGAATGAGGGTCATCAGCTCAACCATGCACAAAAAACATAAATCATTACCCTCCCTGTATGTATGAGCAGGATTACAGGGCCCATTCACCACTTCAGGGAGAACCTGTTGCCATCTAAGGCCTCGAAGACTTCTCCACAAAACAATTATGTCTCTGAATCTTAGGGTTTGGTCACCAGGGCTACAATCATATTTCTGTGTCACTCAAAATATATGAGTGACCCAACATCTACATAATGGTCCAGACTGCATCTGTAAGAAAGTGAGGGTGGGACATGGAACTTAAGATCTTGTAGTCAATAAATTTGAACACATTTAACAGACAAAATATGAGAAATGCCATGTGCATAACCTTGGCTTGCCAAAAGCCCACTCAAACTGCCTCCATTACAGTCCCAATCCTAAAAGAATATATACTGTACTCCTCAGGGCAAGTGTCAGAGTGCAACAAATAACAATGGAATAACATGTGGAACTGATACTTTGTGGAAGCGATGTTATCCTTGTGCATCAGAGAGTTTGCACCAAATACTCTCAATGCCTTATTTGTAACTACGAGGTGCAATGGAAAGACTGGGCCTGATATAGTAGCATAGTATCTAGGGCTCAAAAAAGATATGTCTCCATTCAGTTCAGCTAATTATCCTGCAACGTTGATCCAGTGGAAGGCAAAAAACCCTGTGTGGTAGAAGCCAATTTTCCACACTTTAGGGAAAAAAATGCCTTTCCCATTCCAGTCTGGCAATCAGAATAAAACTCTGGATCAAGAACCTTTCTGAAGTACTCAGTAACTATAAGCCGCCCAAGCCCCCAACTTATCCAGATTCATTTGCAACTATATACTGTCCTCTTGTGTTAATTACTTTGCATAGTTTTGTATCTTGTTCAAATATTGATATTTTACTGTAAAATCGTACAAGATAATAATTAAATCTATTAAAAAGAATAAAGCGCAATACTGACCCCTGTGATATCCCATTGGTAACAGTGACCCAATCAGAGTGTGTAGCCATAATAACTAGGGATGAGTGAGCACCAGAATGCTCAGGTGCTTGTTGCTTGAGTCGAGCTTTTCGTAATGCTCGAGAGCTCGTTTCGAGTAACGAACTCCCAAGTCAATGGGCGACTCGAGCATTTTTCAAGCTGACCCATGCTCCACATAGAGGAGGTTCTAAATCACCTGAAAACATCAGAAAGTGATGGAAACACCACAGAAACGGATAAGGAACAGCATGGGCAGCATGCATGGATGCATCTGAGGCTCCCAGGTTGCACCATTAAGCCAAATTGGGGGCAAGAGCTTGGTGGTCACCCCCCTAACAATTTACTTGGGCCAGACCATAATCAGATGGCACACGCGCTGGCACACGTTAGCTAAGCACCACACTAGTTGCAACAAAGGACCATCACTGCCTGCGGGTGACACCACTGCCTCTTCTCCTGTGTTACAGGCTGGCATTGCTGTCCAATCCCCCGCACGAGCCTGTGTCCACAGCGTACTCAAATTTTTCCCAGTGCAGCGTTCAGCTGTCCTAATGCTTGATACCACACCACCCTCATATCCATTTATAAGTGCGTATTGGATGAGGAGGAAGCAGAGACACACACTGCAGAGGATTGAAATTGTGGGCGATATCCCACTACGCTGATAAGAATTGATGATAAATTAACATATATTTTGAAGTCCAATCCCATACCACCTCCATCACAATATTGTCTGGAGCCACAAACGTGGCCCAAAAGGGGACTCAGATGCCAGTACTTCTACACATCTCCAAAATGCAGCAGCGCATACTAACACCAAAGATTGGTTTGAAGCAGGAGGCGTTGCAAAAGTAACCACCACAGCTATACAGTGACCCTGTGAAAGTCTAATTAAATCAGTTACGCTTTCTGTGAATGCTCCAATCCTGTATCTCGGATAACTTTGGTAAAACGTGAGTTAATACATGCCGACCAGCGCTGACCCCCCAGGAAAGACCCAAAACCAAACCGGCTGTTTACTACTCAGGGTATTTTACGTCCGCTGAAATCCAAAAATAGACAGTGTACGATGATTTCTGTCTTTCTATACAGTGCTGATCAGAATTCCAAAGCCCATGCCACCTCTGTCACAAAATTTTTAGGAGCCACAACTGTGGCCATAAAGCGGACTCCGATGCTAGTCCTTCTAACCATCTGCATAATTCAAGAACGCATTCTAAAATCAAAGATTTGTTTTAAGCAGGAGGTATCGCAAAAGTTGTCTCCTAAGGGTCTACAGTGAAACTGTCAATGTCTCATGAAATCAGTTACGCTTCCTTTGATCGCTATGAGGACAGCGGGACACATGAAGAAATTTTAGTGGCCAAAGCAGGACAATTCATTCTATCTCGGTGTCAGATAGCTAGACACTGCGCTGGGATACATTTGTGGACTCTGTGGGTGTATGATGCTGGAACCAGCACGTTTGCTGAACTGTAGTGGTGAACGTCTTCAAAATTGGGGGCGAGAACCTGGAGGCGTCCCTCAGAAAAAAATTGTTTTTAAAGAGGCTGGAGGCAGCCCTGGTAAAAAAGAAAAAAGGTTTTTAAACAGCCTATGGGGCCTTCTGAAGAATTGGCTGTTCAGCATACTGACATGAAGATTTAAGAGGAGGAGGAGGAGGGGGAGGAGGATCAGAGAAGGATAGACCAAGCTACTTCTATCAATGGGACACACACTTGGGCCTATTATGCAGATGCAATCAGCAAAAAAAAATAAAAGAATGAAAAATGAGAGGAGTTCTGTTAGTTCCTATATAGTTTGTGTACACCAGTAGCAGTATACTGTATAGAACCAGTAACCGTATGCAATATATAGCTGGGATGCTTGTGAATGCTTTGTGCGCACTACTGGTCCCAGGCAGCCAAAATGATGATGCACAAAAGTGGAGTTGTAGTCCTATGAAGGAGTGTTGGGTTCCAATTATTCCATTCCCATGCCACCTCCGTCACAATATTGTCTGGAGCCAAAAGGGGACTCAGATGCCAGTGCCTCTACACAACTCCACAATTCAACAACCCAACCAACAACAAAACATTTTTTTACCCAGAGTGCAGGTGAACCACTGAAACATTTCTTTACCAAGACTATAGGTGAACCCTTGAAAGATTTGTGTACCAAGAGTATAGGTGAACCCCAGAAACGTTTGTGTACCAAGACTATATAGGCGAACCCCTGAAACGTTTGTTGAACAAGAGTATAGGCGAACCCTTGAAACATTTGTGTACCAAGAGTATAGGCGAACCCCTTAAAAATTTGTGTTCCAAGAGTATAGACGAACCCCTGAAACATTTCTGTTCCAAGAGTATCAGCAAACCCCTGAAAAATTTGTTTACTAAGAATATAGGCAAACCCCAGAAAAATTTGTGTACCAAGAGTATAGGTGTACCCCTGAAAAATTTGTTTACCCACAGTGCAGGTGAAACCCAGAATTTTGTTTTTTTAAATACAGCTCATACTTGCTTAATTTGCTAACAGAGCCTGGAGGCAGCCCTCCAAAGAAATTAGTTTTTACAGAGCCTTTTGGCCCCCTGAAGAATTGGCTGTTCAGCATGCAGCGCAATTTCGTGCCACGTGTCCAGCTTTGACACCCAATAGTTATATGGAGCAGAGGGATTACGGAGGACGTTGATACGGTTGGCTATGTACTCCCTCACCTTTTTACAGTGTTCCCTCCTACCTGGCCTAGACTGGGGAGTGGTGACACAGTCTGGCTGGGAAGCCATAACACTGGCAAAGGCCTTGAAAAGTGTTCCCCTGCCTGCGCTGGACATGCTGCCTCTTCCTCGCGTCTGCCCTGCTAGTTGGCCCACCGAACTACGCCCTCTACCGCTAGCATTGTCAGATGGGAACTATAGTATCAGCTTTTCCACCAGGGCCTTGTGGTATTGCATCACTCTTGTACTCCTTTCCTCTTCGGGAATGAGAGTGGAAAGGTTCTCCTTATACCTTGGGTTGAGAAGGGTAAACACTCAGTAATCCATGTTGGCCAGAATGCGTCTAACGCGAGGGTCACGGGAAAGGTGACACTCAGCCTCCTCCTCCTTCTCTTCTTCAGCCCATACAGAACACCTGCACAGAGGTGAAGGAAGTAGCATGGGTACCCTCTGCAGTGTGGGCAGCAGTCTCTTCCCCATCCTCCTCCTCCAATACGCACTGAGAAACAGACATGAGGGTGGTCTGGCTATCAAGCAACGTGTTGTCATTCCCCATCTCATGTTCTATATGCAAAGCGTCGGCCTTAATGCTTAGCAGCGACCTTCTCAGCAGGCAAAGCAGCGGGATGGTTACACTGATAATGGCGGCATCACCGCTCACCATTTGTGTTGACTCCTCAAAGTTTCCTAACACCTGACAGATGTCAGACAGCCATGCCCACTCCTCTGTGAAGAACTGCGGAGGCTGACTTCTACTCCAACGACCATGAAGCAGCTGGTATTCGACAATGGCTCTATGCTGCTCGTAAACCCTGGCCAAAATGTGCAAAGTTGAATTCCAGTGCGTGTGCACAGAAAAATAGTGGCGACTGGGGACCGAGTACTGAGGGATGGCCGCCACCCTGAGGTTGTGGACATCCTCCGTTTCTACCAGCCTATATGGCAGCATCTCCAGGCTGAGTAGTTTTGTAATATGCACATTTAGCGATTGTGCATGCGGGTGGGTGGCAGCATATCTCCGCTTGCGTTTTAATGCTTGGGTTATCGGCAGCTGAACTTTGGGCTGGGACACATTGGTGGAGGCAGTGGAGGACCGTGGAGGGGAAGGTGTGGGTGAAGGCTGGGAAACACTCGTGCCTGCGTCCTGGGAGGGGGATTGCATCTCAGTGCCACAGGAGAAGAGGCGGTAGTGTGACCCGCAGGCGGTGAATGGCCTTCGTTCCACCTTGTCGGGTGCTTAGCCATCATATGCCTGGTGGTGGTCAGGCTGATAGTCTGGGCTCTCCGGCTGATCTTGGTGTGGCACAGGTTGCACACCACTGTTTGTCGGTCATCTGCGCTCTCAATAAAAAGCCTCCAGAACTTCGAACACCTAGCCCTCTGCACGGAGACTTGCCGCGAGGCGGAGCTGTGGGGAACAGTAGGGGGATTAGTTGCTGTGGCTCTTCTTCTCTCTCTGGCCACCCCACTGCCTCTTCCAACCTTTTCTGGTGCTGCAGTTGCCTCCCCCTCTGAAGCCCTGTCTTCAGTAGGTTTAGCAACCCAGGTGGGGTCAGTCACCTCATCATCCACCAGCTCTTCCTCTGAATCCTCAGTCTGCTGCTCCCTCAGACTTACTGCCCTAACAACAACCTCACTGACAGACAACTGTCTCTCATCATCATCATCCACAAAAAGCTCTTGAGACAATACTTGGAAGTCCCCAGCCTCATCACCCTGAGTCTGTGAAAGGTCCACATTTTGGGCATCGGTCACGACAAACTCCTCAGGTGGCTGATGATGAACCCTTTTTTCCGACTCAGGGCAGGGACCTGAGAACAGTTCCTGGGAATATGCCTGTTCTGAATCTCTCCTTTTCCTGGAGTGACCAGGCTGGGAGCAAGGAGGAGCAGCCTGAGGATTCAAATGTCCAGTGCCTTGTCTAGCATGAGTGGACTGCGTGGAAGACTGCGTGTTGGATAAATTACTGGATGTGTTATCCGCTATCCACGTCATCAACTGATCGCACTGTTGTGCTTTTAATAATGGTCTACCACGCAGACCTGCAAAATGTGAGATGAAGCTAGGGAGTGTAGATAAGCGGCGCTCTACTAATCCCTCAGCAGCAGCCACAGTTTCACCCCATCCAGGACCTCAGCCTCTTCCCACACCCACGTCCTCGTCCTCGACCTCGTCCCTTACCCTGAGTCTTCATCATGTTGGATAATGCGCTTGGACAAAATGCGAGTTATTTTGCGTACGATTATAGGTCAAAAAAGACACAATAAACAATGTATACTGTTAGATAGCGTAGATTGGCAGCACCCACACATGTGTGTATATACCGTACGCTTTCAGTAGGCAATAATAAAATTTTAAGTGTGTATACTGTTGTTAGATAGTGTAGATTAGCAGCACCCAGACACGGGTATATACCGTATGCTTAAAGCCCCCCAAAAAAGAAAAATGATAGGAGTTTTGTTACTACCTATCTTGTCTCTATACACCACTAGCAGTATACTGTATAAAACCGGTAACAGTATGCAGTATACAGCCGGGATGCTTGAGAAAAATTTTTGCGCACTACTGCTCCCAGCCAGCCAAACTGCTGACGCACACAATGAGAGGAGCTGTAGTCCTAAAAAGGACTGTTGGGTTCTTGGAGCAAGGATCCCTGCCTAATTGCAACCTGTACCCTACACTATCGCTTTCCCTATAGCAGCAGCTCTATCCTTCAGCTCATGCAGCATGCGTGTGAGGTGAGCCTCAGGTGACCAGAGTTTTAATACTCCGAGGTCACCTGATCAGCCCAGCCAATCACTGCTATAGAGGTGCACAGGGTTGGCACATCACAGCAGGAAGTGGTAAAGCTTTCCCTGCATGTTTATTGGCTAAAAAATGGCACTAAACATGCGGGGAAGGGAAATGAAATTTTTTTGGAGCACCGCGTGGTGCTTGGCTTGAGTAACAAGTACATCGAGCAGGCTAATGCTCGGACGAGCGTGCTCGCTCATCTCTGATAATAACCAATGTCTGTTCTCTATTGTCTTATGGCAGGTTCCACACCAAGAACAAATGGCTTCACACACAGGCCAAATATTAATCAAGTTTACCTAAATTGATAAAAGTAGATATACATGTAAGATATCAAAAGACATCCAAGATATAAAGAAAGATGTCATGAGGCTCGGTGTAAGATGAGGCTTTCCAAGTTATGAGAATATATTGAATACCTCTAAATATCTGTTCATGAATAGAGATGAGCGAACGCGTTCGTCCGAGCTTGATATTCGTGCGAATATTAGGGTGTTCGGGATGTTCGTTATTCGTAACGAACACCATGCGGTGTTCTGGTTACTTTCACTTCCTTCCCTGAGACGTTAGCGCGCTTTTCTGGCCAATTGAAAGACAGGGAAGGCATTACAACTTCCCCCTGCAACGTTTAAGCCCTATACCACCCCCCTGCTGTGAGTGGTTGCCGAGATCAGGTGTTCGCCTAATATAAAAGTCGGCCCCTCCCGCGGCTCGCCTCAGATGCGGTGTGAGTTAGATGAGGGACAGTGCTGTTTATACCGGAGCTGCTGTAGGGAAAGAATTGGTAGTTAGTGTAGGCTTCAAGACCCCCCAAAGGTCCTTATTAGGGCCACTGATAGCTGTGTGTTGGCTGCTGTTAGCAGTGGCATTTTTTTTTTCTCAAAATCGGCTCTGCAGAGCGTTGCACCCGGCATTAGGGACAGAAGTGCTGCATAGGCAGGGAGAGTGTTAGGAGTGAGTGTAGCCTTCAAGAACCTCAACGGTCCTTTCTAGGGCCATATTTATCCGTCTGCAGTACTGTCCAGGCTGCTGTTAGCTGTGCTGCATTTTTTTTGGGCTTCTCAAAATCGCCTCTGCAGAGCATTCCACCCTCCATTGATACTGCAGGGAAAGAATTGTATAGGCAGGGCCACAACACAGTTATTATTCATAGAATATACGCAGTGCTGCCTTTTGGTGGAAAAACAAGTGAAAACAAATCTATTTGTCCAGCCTCTGTCCGTCCTTACGGGCGGTGGACACGTGTGAGCTGCGTGAAAAACATTGCTAAATCATACGCACCCAGCTACGCTTTACTGCTGGCTTCGCCATTTGCTTTCCTTAATTGGGAAAAAAAATACCTGCTCTGCCAGAGTTATAATAACTCTGCTACCCTCACGTTCTGTGACACATTAGGAGGGACACAGCACAGTTATTAAACTTAGATTATTCATTCACTAGAGGCAGTGGGGCCTTTCGTTTTCCAAAAAGGGAAAAAATTATATTTGGCCTGCAGTCTTGCGCCAATTTATTTCCTGCCTGTGAAATCAAATCACTGGTAATACAGCATGCTGAGGGGTAGGGGTAGGCCTAGAGGACGTGGACGCGGCCGAGGACGCGGAGGGCCAAGTCAGGGTGTGGGCACAGGCCGAGCTCCTGATCCCGGTGTGTCGCAGCCGACTGCTGCGCGATTAGGAGAGAGGCACGTTTCTGGCGTCCCCACATTCATCGCCCAATTAATGGGTCCACGCGGGAGACGGTTATTAGAAAATGAGCAGTGTGAGCAGGTCCTGTCCTGGATGGCAGAAAGTGCTTCGAGCAACCTATCGTCAACACGCAGTTCTGCGCCGTCCACTGCTGCAAATCCGAATCCTCTGTCTGCTGCTCCTCCTTCCTCCCAGCCTCCTCACTCCACTACAATAACACCTGCTCAGGAGCGGGAGCACTCCCAGGAACTGTTCTCGGGCCCCTGCTTAGATTGGGCAGCAGCGGTTCCTCTCCCACCAGAGGAGTTTATCGTCACTGATGCCCAACCATTGGAAAGTTCCCGGGGTCCGAGGGAAGAGGCTGGGGACTTCCGCCAACTGTCTCAACAACTTTCTGTGGGTGAGGAGGACGATGACGATCAGACACAGTTGTCTTGCAGTGAGGTAGTAGTAAGGGCAGTAAGTCCAAGGGAGCAGCGCACAGAGGATTCGGAGGAAGAGCAGCAGGACGATGAGGTGACTGACCCCACCTGGTGTGCAACGCTTACTCAGGAGGACAGGTCTTCAGAGGGGGAGTCAAGGGCATCAGCAGGGCAGGTTGCAAGAGGCAGTGCGGTGGCCAGGGCCAGGGGTAGAGGCAGGGCCAGACCGAATAATCCACCAAGTGTTTCCCAAAGCGCCCCCTCGCGCCATGCCACCCTGCAGAGGCCGAGGTGCTCTAAGGTCTGGCAGTTTTTCACAGAGACGCCTGACGACCGACGAACAGTGGTGTGCAACCTTTGTTGCGCAAAGCTCAGCCGGGGAGCCAACACCAACAGCCTCACCACCACCACCATGCGCAGACATATGATGGCCAAGCACCCCACAAGGTGGGACGAAGGCCGTTCACCGCCTCCGGTTTGCACCCCTGCCTCTCCCCCTGTGCCCCAACCTGCCACTGAGATGCAACCCCCCTCTCAGGACACAGGCACTACCGCCTCATGGCCTGCACCCACACCCTCATCTCCGCTGTCCTCGGCCCCATCCAGCAGTGTAGTTCAGCGCACCGTTCAGCCGTCGCTTGCGCAAGTGTTCGAGCGCAAGCGCAAGTACGCCGCCACGCACCCGCACGCTCAAACGTTAACCGTCCGCATAGCAAAATTCATCAGCCTTGAGATGCTGCCGTATAGGGTTGTGGAAACTGAGTCCTTCAAAAGTATCATGGAGGCGGCGGCCCCGCGCTACTCAGTTCCCAGTCGCCACTACTTTTCCCGATGTGCCGTCCCAGCCCTGCACGACCACGTCTCCCGCAACATTGTGCGCGCCCTCACCAACGCGGTTACTGCCACGGTCCACTTAACTACGGACACGTGGACAAGCACAGGCGGGCAGGGCCACTACATCTCCCTGACGGCACATTGGGTGAATTTAGTGGAGGCTGGGACAGAGTCAGAGCCTGGGACCGCTCACGTCCTACCCACCCCCAGAATTGCGGGTCCCAGCTCGGTGCTGGTATCTGCGGAGGTGTATGCTTCCTCCACTAAAGCACCCTCCTCCTCCTCCTCCTCCTCCTCTGTCTCGCAATCAAGATGTGTTAGCAGCAGCAGGTCGCCAGCAGTCGGTGTCGCGCGGTGTGGCAGCACAGCGGTGGGCAAGCGTCAGCAGGCCGTGCTGAAACTACTCAGCTTAGGAGATAAGAGGCACACGGCCCACGAACTGCTGCAGGGTCTGACAGAGCAGACCGACCGCTGGCTTGCGCCGCTGAGCCTCCAACCGGGCATGGTCGTGTGTGACAACGGGCGTAACCTGGTGGCGGCTCTGCAGCTTGGCAGCCTCACGCACGTGCCATGCCTGGCCCACGTCTTTAATTTGGTGGTTCAGCGCTTTCTGAAAAGCTACCCACGCTTGTCAGACCTGCTCGTAAAGGCGCACCGGCTCTGTGCACATTTCCGCAAGTCCCACACGGACGCTGCCACCCTGCGCACCCTGCAACATCACTTTAAGCTGCCAGTGCACCGACTGCTGTGCGACGTGCCCACACGGTGGAACTCTACGCTCCACATGTTGGCCAGGCTCTATGAACAACGTAGAGCTATAGTCGAATACCAACTCCAACATGGGCGGCGCAGTGGGAGTCAGCCTCCTCAATTCCTTTCAGAAGAGTGGGCCTGGTTGGCAGACATCTGCCATGTCCTTGGTAATTTTGAGGAGTCTACCCAGGTGGTGAGCGGCGATGCTACAATCATTAGCGTCACCATTCCTCTGCTATGCATCTTGAGAAATTCCCTGCAAACCATAAAGGCAGCTGCTTTGCGCTCGGAAACGGGGGCGGGGGAAGACAGTATGCCGCTGGATAGTCAGGGCACCCTCCTGTCTATTTCTCAGCGCGTACAGGAGGAGGAGGAGGAGCATGAGGAGGATGAGGAGGAGGGGGAAGAGACAGCTTGGGCCGCTGCTGACGGTACACCGGCTGATTGCCTGTCATCCTTTCAGCGTGTATGGCCTGAGGAGGAGGAGGAGGAGGAGGATCCTGAAAGTGATCTTCCTAGTGAAGACAGCCATGTGTTGCGTACAGGTACCCTGGCACACATGGCTGACTTCATGTTAGGATGCCTTTCTCGTGACCCTCGCGTTGCACGCATTCTGGCCACGACGGATTACTGGGTGTACACACTGCTCGACCCACGGTATAAGGAGAACCTGCCCACTCTGATTCCCGAAGAGGAAAGGGGTTCGAGAGTGTTGCTATACCACAGGACCCTTGCGGACAAGCTGATGGTAAAATTCCCAGCCGACAGCGCTAGTGGCAGAAGGCGCAGTACCGAGGGCAAGGTAGCAGGGGAGGTGCGGAGATCGAGCAGCATGTACATCCCAGGCAGTGCAACAGTCTTTAAGGGCCTGGCCAGCTTTATGGCTCCCCACCAAGACTGTGTCACCGCTCCCCAGTCACGGCTGAGTCGGCGGGAGCACTGCAAAAGGATGGTGAGGGAGTACGTAGCGGATCGCACGACCATCCTTGGTGACGCCTCTGCCCCCTACAACTACTGGGTGTCGAAGCTGGACATGTGGCCTGAACTCGCGCTGTATGCCCTGGAGGTGCTTGCTTGTCCTGCGGCTAGCGTGTTGTTGGAGAGGGTGTTTAGTGCGGCTGGGGGAATCATCACAGATAAGCGTAGCCGCTTGTCAACCGACAGTGCCGACAGGCTAACACTCATCAAGATGAACAAAGGCTGGATTTCCCCAGACTTCTCTTCTCCACCAGCGGACAGCAGCGATACCTAAGCAATACGTAGGCTGCACCCGCGGATGGAAGCATCGTTCTCTATCACCATCCAAAACGGGGACATTTCTGCTTCATCAATCTGTGTCTAATATTCCTCCTCCTCCTCCTCCTGCTCCTCCTCCTGAAACCTCACGTAATCACGCTGAACGGGCAATTATTCTTAGGGCCACAAGGCTCACTCAAATAATTTTTCAGAACAATTTTTATAAGTTTCAATGCGCTTAAAAGCGTTGGAACTTTAACTTGAACCAATTTTTCGTTACACTGGGCTGCCTCCAGGCCTAGTTACCACTTAAGCCACATTAACCAAAGCGATTAATGGGTTTCACCTGCCCTCTTGGTTGGGCATGGCCAATTTTTGGGATGTACATTAGTACTGTTGATACAGCAATTTTTGTGGGCCCTCGCCTACAGTGTAATCCAATTAATTTTTAGCCCACCTGCATTACCGCTGACGTTACCTCAGCTGTGTTGGGCAATGCAATGGGATATTTTTATGTACCGCCGGTGGGTTCCAGGGAGCCACCCATGCTGTAGGTGCACACGGAGTTTTTAATACATCTGTACACTTCTAAAGAACCCGTCTGACTGGGGCATGCAGTGTGGGCCGAAGCCCACCTGTATTACGCACGACATTACTACCTCAGCTGTGTTGGGCAATGCAATGGGATATTTCTATGTACCGCCGGTGGCTTCCTGGCACCCACCCAGGCAGTGGGTCCACAGGGAGTTTAACCTACATGTGTCCACTTGTAAAGAACCCCAGTCTGACTGGGGCATGCAGTGTGGGCCGAAGCCCACCTGCATTAACCCTTTCCAGTCCACTGTGTGACCTGTGAAGACATTAGGGTTTAAGGCTGTACAGCTCCGTTGTTGGTAGACGTCCGTCGGGGTTCTCTTACTGTATATTGCCAGCCTCTCTGCTGTCGGAGCCTATCCTACGTGTCAGCTCATGCAGTACTGGCTTTAGCCAGCATATAGCGCCGTTGTATAACAGCAGAAAAAGAGTAAGCCCCCTAGGAAAACCATATACAAATTGGATTGGAAAGGGTTAAGCACAACATTACTACCTCAGCTGTGTTGGGCAATGCAATGGGATATTTCTATGTACCGCCGGTGGCTTCCTGGCACCCACCCATGCTGTAGGTGCACACGGAGTTTTTACTACATCTGTACACTTATAAAGAACCCCAGTCTGACTGGGGCATGCAGTGTGGGCCGAAGCCCACCTGCATTAAGCACGACATTACTACCTCAGCTGTGTTGGGCAATGCAATGGGATATTTCTGTGTACCGCCGGTGGGTTCCAGGGAGCCACCCATGCTGTGGGTCGACAGGGACTTCACAATAGGGAGTTGTACCTGCCTGTGTCTATGAATTAAAAAGCCCGGTCTGACTGGGGCATGCAGACACCTTGACAGAATGAATAGTGTGTGGCACATAGGTTACCCATTGCTATGCCCACGTGTGCAGCTCCTGATGGCGGTGGCACAGGATTCTATTTCTCATTGCTTCTGTACAGCATTGTGGGCTATCGCTCCGCCCCTTTTAAAGAGGGTCGCTGCCTAGCCGTGCCAACCTCTGCAGTGTGTGCCTGCGGTCCCTCGTCATGGCAGACGCAATTCTAAATAGACATGAGCGTGGTGTGGCATGAGGGCAGCTGAAGGCTGCCCAGGGACACTTTGGTGTGCGCTGTGGGGGGGAGGGGGGGCGGTTGGGCAGCATGTAACCCAGGAGAAGTGTCAGCGGAGTGTCATCCAGGCAGTGATTGTGCTTTGTTGGAGGTAGTGTGGTGCTTAGCAAAGGTATGCCATGCTAATGAGGGCTTTTCAGAAGTAAAAGTTGTTGGGAGGGGGGGGGGCCCACTCTTGCCGCTATTGTGGCTTAATAGTGGGACCTGTGAACTTGAGATGCAGCCCAACATGTAGCCCCTCGCCTGCCCTATCCGTCACTGTGTCATTCCCATCACTTTCCTGAATTGCCCAGATTTTCACACATGAAAACCTTAGCGAGCATCGGCGAAATACAAAAATGTTCTGGTCGCCCATTGACTTCAATGGGGTTCGTTACTCGAAACGAACCCTCGAGCATCGCGGGAAGTTCGTTCCGAATAACGAACACCCGAACATTTTGGTGTTCGCTCATCTCTATTCATGAATTAACCCTTTCCGATTGGATGTCTTCCATTATTATGATTTAGACATTACAGCTGCGATGTTGGAAGATGTCCAACAGGGTTTTCTAACTGTATTTGGTCTACTGCTCAACTCTTGGAGTCTATCCAAAGCATTACCTCCTGCAGTACTGGCTTTAACCAGCAGATGGTGCCAGTTGTCATCAGAAAAAAGAACATTCCCCAGAAAAAAAAAATTGGATTAGAAAGGGTTAAAAGAGTCAAAAATACTCCTTCCATACATAGTTACATACCCACTTACACACATTTTTCCCCAGTCCAAGCATTTTCATTTTATGTACGGGCTGATCAGCCGGGTACGCGGCTTGTTTTCAGTCAAAATCTGCACTGATGGTTCAGATTTTGACTGTTTTGTGGATGCAGAAATGCTGCGGAATTTGCAGCGGAAATTTCCACTGTGGATATTCTGCAGCATTTCTGCTATGTGTAAACATACCTTAAGTCAGCTTGAGGTATGCTGCCACATGCAGTGATAGTGCCAGTAGTAATACTGTCCTCTATATAAACCCCATTAGTAATAGTGCCCCCTATATTGGCCCCAGTAATGTGTCCCCTATATCGGCCCCAGTGGTAATAGTGTCCCCCACAGTTGCCTCAGTAGTAATAGTGACCCCCACAGTGGCCTCAGTAGTAATGGTAACCCCCCCCCCCACACACACACACACACACACACACACACACACACACACACACAGTGGCCCAAGCAGCAATAGTGACCCACACTGTAGCCCCACTAGTAATAGAACCCCCTCTGAACCCCACATACTTACCCTCTTTCTGGTCTTCAGAATGCCACTGCTCCTCCTTTTCTCACTGTTGGTGCAGAACCAAGGAGGAGAGGTCAGGGGAGAGGGGAAGAAGATCCTAGATGCACACACTGCCATCAGTGTATGCATCCGGCTGGGGCGCCACAAAGTGATTACCAGCCAGGGAGCCGCAGCAGCCTGGCTGCTCATCACCTTCATAGTGACCAGAAACCCCGGAAGCTGGACAAAAGCGGGACATATGTCCTGAAAGCAGGACAAATGACTGTCCCGTTGGGGTCCCGGCTAAATCGGGAAGTCTGGTCACCTTAACTAAAAGCTAAATCTGCTGATCGTTTGTCCAATAGTGGCTGTGTATTGAGAAAACAAGAAAAGACCTAAAAGTAAACTTTGATGAACCCTAACAGTAAAAGGAAGAAGAGAAGTGTGGCCAGCAAATGATACACAGAACCTGTAAACGTGTCATCAGAATACAGGTTGCTGTTTGTGGTAGGTTGTTATTTGCAAACTGAGCAGCAGGCAAAGCCTGCCATAATATATCCCATGTATGATGCAGGGAGTACGGATTATCTAAGGGGGCTTTTAGATGGAATGACTATTGTTCAAAAAATCGTTCAAACGAGTGAAAGCGAACGTTAATCGCTCAGTCTAAGGGTGCGTTCACACGAACGTATATCGGCTCGGTTTTCACGCCGAGTGCAGGGGGGGGGGAGGATGGAAGAGCCTCAGAGCAGGAACTGAGCTCCCGCCCCCTCTCCGCCCCTCTGCACTATTTGCAATGAGGAGAGGCGGGACAGGGGCGGGACTAATTTGCGCCACTCAGCCCCGCCTCTCCCCATTGCGAATAGTGCAGAGGGGCGGAGAGGAGGCAGAGAGGGGGCGGGAGCTCAGTTCCTGCTCTGAGGCTCTTCCATCCTCCCCCCCTGCACACGAAGACAACGTATATCGGCTCGGCGTGAAAACCGAGCCGATATACGTTCGTGTGAACGCACCCTAAATGTGCAACAACAACTGAACGAAGTACAATAATTGTTTGCTTCTCGCTAGCCGTTCATTTAATGCAGATATAAAAATCCTCATTGGCTCATACACTTCTCATTCGGTATAAGCGGCGCTCCTTCACTCGCTCTTATTCACTTATACAGCGAAGGTGAAAGACTGAACGATTCTAAACAATCTCATGTGAATGAGATAACAATGTATCTGCCCATCTAAATAGGCTGCGAAAGTGCCCCAGCTAAGGGCTTTTACCCGCTAGCGTTTGTTTTAATGCTGCGATATCGCTACGTTTTTTTCTGCAAATGTCAATGGGACTTTTTAATAAAAATCGCATCGCACAAAAATCGCAGAAGCGCAAACTTGTGATTTCTGTGCAATGCGATTTTAACATTAGAAATCCCATTGACATTTGTAAAAAAAAAACGCTAGTTGGTAAAAGCCCTAACTCTGATGTGATTCACGTGTTCAAACGATAAATCGGCTCATCTACAAGGACCCAAAGGCCTCATGTCCACGCGCAAAAGAAGAATTAAAATCCGCAGCGGATTTTAACTCTTCTCCTGCCCGCGGATCCGCACCCCATAGGGATGCATTGACCACCCGCGGGTAGATAAATACCCGCGGATGGTCAATAAAAGGGATTTTAAAAAAAATGGAGCATGAAAAAATTTGGACCATGCTCCATTTTCGTGCGGGTCTCCCGCGGGGACGGCTCCCGCGGGCTTCTATTGAAGCCTATGGAAGCCGTCCGGATCCGCGGGAGACCTAAAATAGGAATTTAAAAGAATTTACTCATCCGGAGCGGACCGGGAAGGTCTTCTCTTCCTCACGGCCGCATCTTTCTTGCTTCGGCTCGGCGGATGTGCAGGAAGAGAAGGCTTTCCCCGCCCGCTACGGATGGGTAAATGCTTTTAAATTCTTATTTTCAGCGCTCATGTCCGCGGGGCAGGAGGGACCCGCTACGGATTCTACATGGAGAATCTGCAGCGGATCTGATTTTCCCCGTGGACATGAGGCCTTAGGCCTCATGTCCACGGGGAAAATCAGGCCCGCTATGGATTCTCCATGTAGAATCCGTAGCGGGTCCCTCCTGCCCCGCGGACATGAGGCATAAAAATAAGATTTAACCCCTTAGTGACCAAGCCTGTTTGCACCTTAAAGGGGTTGTCCCGCGTGTATAGACCCACTTGCTGCCGCGAGACAACCCCTTTAATGACCAGGCCAAATTTTGCAAATCTGACACGTGTCACTTTAGCATGGAAAAACACCAGAAAGGTTTTGCATATCCAAGCGATTCTGACATTGTTTTTTCGCCACATGTTGTACTTCATTTAGGCGGGAAAAAAAGACCGATAGAATTTGTGTTTATTTATTAAAAGTGCCAAAATTGGGAAAATTTTGAAAAAAACATCATTTTTTTCACATTTCCAACTGCAATATCTCAAATATGTGCAAACATAATATAGAAATTTTTGCTAAGATATATATTTCCATCCGTTTACTTTATTTTGGGCGCACATTGGAAAAACTTTCGTTTTTTTTTTAACCATTTAGGAGACGTACAAATGTAACATTACTTTTCAGCATTTTGAGGAACACTTCGTTTTCCTACACCAAGCCAAGATTGGAAAGGCTCATAGGAATCAAAATGATAGATACCCCCACAAGTGACCCCATTTTAAAAACTACACCCCTTAATGTATTCACTGAGGGGTGTCATGAGTATTTTAACCCCACAGTTTTTTTTCAGGAGTCAATGCAATTTTGAAGAGAAAAACTAAAATTTCATATTTTTGCAAATATGTCATTTTAAAGACAGGACTTTTTTCTATAGTACACATGAAAATTAGGATTTGCACGCCAGAATGGATACCCCTGTTTGTCCCATGCTCAGAAACATACCCATTGTGGGCCTAATCTTACGTCTGGATGCACAATGGGGCCCAAAATGAAAGGAGAAACCGGTGGCTTTCGGAACAAAAATTTTGCTTGAAGGAGATTTAGGCCCTATTGCACACTTGTAGAGCCCTTGAGTGACCAAAACGATGGAGAACGCCCACATGTGACCCCATTTTGAAAAGTAGACCCCCTAACAAATTTATCTAGGGGTACGATGACGTTTTTGACTTCACAGTTTTTGAATGAATCTAAGCCAAGCAGAAGGAAAAAATTATGATTTTCATTTTTTTGGCAATTGTGTCAATTTAAAAACTGTTTTTTTTTGTACAGTTTACATAGGAATGAAGACGTTCACCCCAAAATGGATATCCCCGTTTTTCCCGTGTTCAGAAATATACCCATTGTGGCCCTAATCTACTTAAAGGAAACAAAGCTAGGCCTATAATGGAAGGAGCACCCATTGGATTTCAGGGTACAACTGAATAAATTACAGGCCCCATTGCCCACTTGTAGAGCCATTGAGCAGCCAAAACGATGGCGAACCCCCTCAAATGACCCCATTTTGAAAACTAGACCCCTTAACAAATTCATCTAGGGGTGTACTGCGTATTTTGACCCCACAGTATTTGAATGAATCTAAGCAAAGCAAAAGGAAAAAATTACGATTTTCATTTTTTTGGCAATTTTGTCAATTTAAAAACTGTTTTTTTTGTACAGTGTACATAGGAATGAAGACATTCAACCCAAAATGGATACCCCCGTTTGTCCCGTGTTCAGAAACATACCCATTGTGGCCCTAATCTACTTACAGGACACATGGCTAGGCCCATAATGGAGGGAATGCCCGCTGGATTTCAGGGCAGAACTGAATAAATTCCAGGCCCCATTGCCCACTTGTACGGAAAATAATCCCCCGCCATCCCCTTTTTTTTGGCATTCCCTAAATATTAGATAAAGGTAATAATATAAACTGCGTTTTATGTCCGAAGACAGGGGTAATTACGGAGGCTGCTTGTGATGGGCCCATGGGGCAAGAAAACCGGGTATCCCCCCTCCTCTCATGTATTTTGGGGGGTATTTCGTGACCTCAGCAGCGGGTATGGGATGTAAAAAGTGGCGCTCTGTGAGGCTTAGTAATCTTGCTACGGTGCAGCGGTCTCACAGAGAAGGCGCTCAACAAGCTGTTCCTGGAACTGCAGGAAGGCGAACGTGCCCGGGGCTTCTTGTAAATTACGGATTACAGGTAGCGGTCTGAATAACGCCGGGCTCACGTAGCCGTAGGCGGAATCTGCTTGCGGAGGCCCGCAGCGGATTCCAGCTGTGAGCCCGGCTGTGACCCTGCGTACGGCCGCGTAATGTACTGCGCATAACAGCCTACTCACACAGGCGTTTTTTGTTTATATTTCCTGTGCCGTCGCTTAGAGATGACCCGGGTACCCACAGCCCGTACACAATGTGTTTGCATATGGGCTGCGAGTATATCCGCGGTCAGAGAACAATGGGCTCTAGGTCGTGGATATCCGTGGTAAAATATAACATGCTGTGTTCTGTTTCTGCGAGTGGATTACGTAATTCCGACCCGCTAATTGGGGGGAATTGTGTAATCCAATGCATGTGATTGATCCGTGGATTACCGCTGATCATGTAGAACCCGTAATTCCTCTCCGGTCATGCGTGACCGGCCTAATGTTATATCGCTACTTTATCACGTGACCGGGGACCGCTCAGCGAGGCCACCGGTCACTGCTCCAAGCAGTCAGCGACCGTTGGTCGCTGGGAGCAAGGAGATTTAAAATTTCCTGGGCTCCCCGGCTCCTGCAAATGTGTCTGGCATTTTGCCGGCGGGCGCATGCACAGCAGCCGGAAGGGTCCATGGAGGATAATCGCATCTGGATTCAAATGCGGAAGCCTCCGAGAAGATGTTTCATCTCCTCTCACCGATCGCATCGGTGAGGGGAGATGAAACTGCCACTTTTTTAAGAACTTTTACGTGATCGCCATTATGCATTGGATAACGGCGATCACGTGACCAGTAACCGTATACCGCGGCTCTCCGTGACATCTCCAGGCTCTTGGCTACCTTTGGTAGCCAGCAGCAGGGAGATTTTACATTTCTTGGTCAATCTTTCACTTTTGCGCATGCGTCCGCCATCATGCTGACTGGCGCATGCGCCGAAGCTGGGGTAAGGTCCACGGATCAATATCCCATCAGGGAACAAATCCGGGACCTTGGGTACGTAATTTCATCCCCCCTTACGGATACGATCTGTAAGGGGAGATGAAACTTTAACTTTTTAAACTTTTTTTTAACTTTAAACTTTTTTTTTTTTTTTTACTTTTTAACTTTATATGATCACCGTTATCCGATGGACAACGGTGATCATATGACTGGAAACCACATACAGCGGTCCCCAGTCATATCTCCCTGCACTTGGCTATCTGTGACAGCTGGGTGCAGGGAGATTTTGAATTTGCCGGGCTCGCCGGCCTTCTGCGCATGCGCGCCACATCGGCGCATGCGCAGAAGCCAGCGGGGGTCCCGACACCGGCCGGAGGACATCGGCGGACCTGAGGTGAGTATTTTCACCTCCCCTCATGGATCCGATCCATGAGGGGAGGTGAAACTTTTCTTTTTTTACACTTTTTTTAACTTTTTTGCGATTGCCGCTATCCATTGGATAACTGCGATCGCGGTACCGCTCACCGCGGTCCCCGCTGACATCTCCTGCCTCCCGGCTACCTACAGGAGCCGGGAGCCAGGAGATTTTAAGTCTCCCGCGCCGCCGGGAGCATCGGGACAGCGGGGAGTCGTGCGGCGGACCTCGGTGAGTAGTTTCAGCTGCCCTGATGGATCCGATCCCTCAGGGCAGCTGAATATGTCACTTTTTTTGTACTTTTATTTACTTTTTTGCGATCGGCGCTATCGATTGGATAGCGCCGATCGCAATGCCGGGGGGGGGCCCCGCAGCCCGGGATGACAGCTCCATGCTGTCGGCTACCTGCGGACACCGACAGCATGGAGCTGTCACGTCCACAGCCCGAGGGGCTTTATTCTCTGTAGGACGCATGTTTTTACATCCTCAGAGAATAAAGCCCACTTCGGGAGGACGTAAAAAGGCTATGGCCAGATCGTTAAGGGGTTAACATACCTCTCGGCCGCTCCAGATCTTGCCTTCACCGCGGCGTCATGTTCTCTGCGTCGCGGCTGGATCTTCTTTCTTCGGCCCAGCGGATTAGCAGGGCACGTCGGTGACATGCCCCGCGCATGCGCCGGCCCGAAGAAAAAAGATCCAGACGCGATGGAGAGAAGATGAAGCCGCGGCGAAGGGAAGATCCAGAGCGGGCGAGAGGTATGTTAAATTTTAACGACCGGTCTCCCGCACGAAAATGGAGCATGGTCCTGATTTTTTCATGCTCCATTTTTTTTTAAAATCACTTTTATTGACCATCCGCGGGTACTTATCTACCTGCGGGTGGTCAATGCATCCCTATCCGCTGCGGATTTTAATTCTTCTTTTGCCCGTGGACATGAGGCCTAAGGCCTCATGTCCACGGGATAATTGTTATTTAAAATCCGCAGCATTTTTCCTGCACGCGGATCCGCACCCCATAGGGATGCTTTGGACATCCACGGGTAGATAAATACCCGCCGATGGTATTTAAAAGTGATTTTAAAATTTCCGGTGCATGAAAAAAAACGCGCCATGCTCCATTTAAGTGCGGGTCATGTTCCAGTTGGCCCCCATTGATCTCTATGGGTGCGGGAGATCCGCTGCGGATATTAAATGTGAATTAAATGGGTGCGGGAGATCCGCTGCGGATTTCAAGGCTGGGAGGTGGAGAAAGTACTAGGAGGTGGGGTAAAGTGGGCAAAACCTCCAGCGTAAAAATTGCATCCGCGTACATACACTCGTGAAAAAAAAACGCATCCGCATGCAATAAAATACAATTTTAAGCTCATCCGCACTGCATCCGCAGCCCAAATCCGCGTTACAAATCGGCAGCGGATCTGGTTTTCCCCGTGGACATGAGGCCTTCGGCTTCCCTGCTTCTTCCCATCAGTCAGACTTGGGAGCTACTTTCAGAACAGATTGTTATAGGGAATGCTCGGAGTTTGCTCAGTGTTCTAACAGGGATACAATTTCCGGTTAGTAGACATACCTTAACTAAAGACTGTGGTAGTTCTGAAGTACTCATCTGAAGGACATTTCCCAAGCCTGGTAGAGGAGTAGGTCCTGGGGGTAAATTCGTATTTTTGACTCTACCCCACCATTTAATTAGAAGTATTAGGAGAATAATTCCAGTAGCCAGGAGAAGCGTTGCTGCAATATTCAGAGCCATCCTGCTCCCTGCTGACTACGGATTTGCCTGTACTATGTCTCTCGGAAGTTAGAAGTCACTGACTTTATTGTAACAATCCAGTTGTCACGTGATCCTTCAGAACAGGCTGGGTGCGGTTAGGGTGCAGAGTCACAGTTGTATTGCGTAATACAGTGTATTACTAACTTCTAAGAACAATAACAGGATAAGGGCAACACTCATGTTTTTTTCATGCGGTTTCTAGCTGAAAGCTTAAAGGGGTTGTCCCGCGAAACAAAGTTGGGGTATACACTTCTGTATGGCCATATTAATGCACTTTGTAATATACATTGTGCATTAATTATGAGCCATACAGAAGTTATTCACTTACCTGTTCCGTTGCTGGCGTCCCCGTCTCCATGGTGCCGTCTAATCTTCAGCGTCTAATCGCCCGATTAGACGCGCTTGCGCAGTCCGGTCTTCTTTCTTCTGAATGGGGCCGCTCGTGCCGGAGAGCGGCTCCTCGTAGCTCCGCCCCGTCACGTGTGCCGATTCCAGCCAATCAGGAGGCTGGAATCGGCAATGGACCGCACAGAAGACCTGCGGTCCACCGAGGGTGAAGATCCCGGCGGCCATCTTCACAAGGTAAGTCAGAAGTCGCCGGAGCGTGGGGATTCAGGTAAGTACTGAACGGTTTGGTTTTTTTTATGCCTGCATCGGGTTTGTCTCGCGCCGAACGGGGGGGCTATTGAAAAAAAAAAAACCCCGTTTCGGCGCGGGACAACCCCTTTAATATAATGACCTCAAATGCTAGTTCTCGGTCTGTACAATTTTTTTTTAAGCATTCTTTTGTACTGCACCTCGGCCTAATTCAATTGTTACATCACACAGTCATGTGACTGCTAAGTTCATACCAGGCTGTGAAAGCTTCGAAGATTTGAAATTGTGCATTATGAGACCTAATGGCAGTGGAAAAATAGATAATATATTTTCGAGTGTTTTCACATATGAAGATGATTTCTTACTGACTAATATCAATGTCAAATGATGGAGTTTCTTCTTGAGGCGCCTTGTACTTTACCTGCCTTGCTTGGATTTATATTGAAGCTCTGTTGTAAATTCCATCATCTTTGACAGGAAAAATAATGCCAAATGCAGCAATATTGACTGTATTAAGCACTGCTAGGCTGACCCCTCAGCTAGTGGGGACCACAGGGCCCCCGTCATGTACTGTTTTATTGCCACGGCCCACTGACCAGCTGCTGGTGGCGCTCAGAGACGGGAGGTCTGTTACCCGAGGCAGCTGGCAGACTCTCCCGGTTTGCGGTCTTTTCTTCCACTGAGAGACTGCAGCTGTGATTTAGCACAATTGTAACCTATCAGTTCCCTGCTGGATACGTGATTAGTCCAGCTGGAAGTGGATGATAGGAGGGGAGAGGACCATGCGGTGCAACAGTGTATGCGAATATATAATTATATATGTGTAGGTGGTGTCATTTATGCTGCATAACTTATACCAGTTGCATATTTATAATTATATACAGGAGACACGCAGGTTATACCAACTTGCTCCATATCACTATATACAGGGAGATATACATCTCCTGTATATAGTGATATGGAGCATGCTGGTATAAGCTGGGTATCTGCAGTATATAATTATTAGAGATGAGCGAGCACCAAAATGCTCGGGTGCTCGTTACTCGGGACAAACTTCCCGCGATGCTCGAGGGTTCGTTTCGAGTAACGAACCCCATTGAAGTCAATGGGCGACCCGAGCATTTTTGTATATCGCCGATGCTCGCTAAGGTTTCCTTGTGTGAAAATCTGGGCAATTCAAGAAAGTGATGGGAATGACACAGCAAAGGATCGGGCAGGCGAGGGGCTACATGTTGGGCTGCATCTCAAGTTCACAGGTCCCACTATTAAGCCACAATAGCAGCAAGAGTGGGCCCCCCCCCCCAAAAAAACTTTTACTTCTGAAAAGCCCTCATTAGCATGGCATACCTTAGCTAAGCACCACACTACCTCCAACAAAGCACAATCACTGCCTGCATGACACTCCACTGACACTTCTCCTGGGTTACATGCTGCCCAACCCCCACCCCACCCCCCACAGCGCACACCAAAGTGTCCCTGCGCAGCCTTCAGCTGCCCTCATGCCACACCACCCTCATGTCTATTTAGAAGTGCATCTGCCATGAGGAGGAACCGCAGGCACACACTGCAGAGGGTTGGCACGGCTAGGCAGCGACCCTCTTTAAAAGGGGCGGGGCGATAGCCCACAATGCTGTACAGAAGCAATGAGAAATAGAATCCTGTGCCACCGCCATCAGGAGCTGCACACGTGGGCATAGCAATGGGGAACCTATGTGCCACACACTATTCATTCTGTCAAGGTGTCTGCATGCCCCAGTCAGACCGGGCTTTTTAATTCATAGACACAGGCAGGTACAACTCCCTATTGTGAAGTCCCTGTCGACCGACAGCATGGGTGGCTCCCTGGAACCCACCGGCGGTACATAAAAATATCCCATTGCATTGCCCAACACAGCTGAGGTAGTAATGTCGTGCTTAATGCAGGTGGGCTTCGGCCCACACTGCATGCCCCAGTCAGACTGGGGTTCTTTACAAGTGGACAGATGTAGGTTAAACTCCGTGTGCACCTACAGCATGGGTGGCTCCCTGGAACCCACCGGCGATACACAAAAATATCCCATTGCATTGCCCAACACAGCTGAGGTAGTAATGTCGTGCTTAATGCAGGTGGGCTTCGGCCCACACTGCATGCCCCAGTCTGACTGGGGTTCTTTACAAGTGGAAACAGATGCATTTATAATTCCCTGTGGACCCACAGCATGGGTGGGTGCCAGGAAGCCACCGGCGGTACATAGAAATATCCCATTGCATTGCCCAACACAGCTGAGGTAGTAATGTCGTGCTTAATGCAGGTGGGCTCCGGCCAACACTGCATGCCCCAGTCAGACTGGTAATATGTACCTTAACAGTAACCGCGTTGGTGGTAATGTGGTGGTGACTGCGGACCTAGTAGCGCGGTTTTATTTTGTTGGTTTTCGGAATGTGGCCAGGATTAAGTGGGCCGTGGCGGGGGATGTTTTGGAGGCACTACGTGTCCTCTCCACGTGTCCGTGGTTATATGCACCTTAACAGTAACAGCGTTGGTGGGAAATGGCCTCGCCGCCATCATGTCTTTGGGAAGCCTCTGTTTCCACACCCCAGAGACATACCATTAGCAGCGGTATAGGCAGAGCCCAGAATTAGTAACATTTCAGCCGTAGCATTAGCGACAGGCCTCACTAACATATCACTAGCAGCATTATAGGGGGAGCACAGTCTTAGTTCCATTTCAGTAATAGTAGCAGCCTACACAGGCCGCAGTAACAATTCCGAAGCAGCAGTATAGTGGGAGCGCAGTCTTAGTTCCATTTCAGTAGCTGCAGTATAGCCAAGGCCCAAGTTACATTTATGTAGCTAAAGTGTAGGCCAACCCCACACACACTTCTGTACCATGAGTGCAGGCGAAGAACATAGAAATTGCTATGATTACACTGTAGGTGAGTGCCCAAAAACATTGGTGTACCAACAGTACTAATGTACCTCAGTAAAAATTGGCCATGCCCAACCAAGATGGCAGGTGAAACCCATTAATCGCTTTGGTTAATGTGGCTTAAGTGGTAACTAGGCCTGGAGGCAGCCCAGTTTAACGAAAAATTGGTTCAAGTTAAAGTTTCAACGCTTTTAAGAGCATTGAAACATATAAAAATTGTTTAGAAAAATTATATGAGTGAGCCTTGTGGCCCTAAGAAAAATTGCCCGTTCAGCGTGATTACGTGAGGTTTCAGGAGGAGGAGCAGGAGGAGGAGGAGGAATATTATACACAGATTGATGAAGCAGAAATGTCCCCGTTTTGGATGGTGAGAGAGAACGATGCTTCCATCCGCGGGTGCAGCCTACGTATTGCTTACGTATCGCTGCTGTCCGCTGGTGGAGAACAGAAGTCTGGGGAAATCCAGGCTTTGTTCATCTTGATGAGTGTTAGCCTGTCGGCACTGTCGGTTGACAGGCGGGTACGCTTATCTGTGATGATTCCCCCAGCCGCACTAAACACCCTCTCTGACAAGACGCTAGCCGCAGGACAAGCAAGCACCTCCAGGGCATACAGCGCGAGTTCAGGCCACGTGTCCAGCTTCGACACCCAGTAGTTGTAGGTGGCAGAGGCGTCACGGAGGACGGTCGTGCGATCGGCTACGTACTCCCTCACCATCCTTTTACAGTGCTCCCGCCGACTCAGCCTTGACTGGGGAGCGGTGACACAGTCTTGGTGGGGAGCCATAAAGCTGTCCAGGCCCTTAAAGACTGTTGCACTGCCTGGGCTGTACATGCTGCTCGATCTCCGCACCTCCCCTGCTACCTGGCCCTCGGAACTGCGCCTTCTGCCACTAGCGCTGTCGGATGGGAATTTTACCATCAGCTTGTCCGCCAGGGTCCTGTGGTATAGCAACACTCTCGAACCCCTTTCCTCTTCGGGAATGAGAGTGGGAAGGTTCTCCTTATAGCGTGGGTCGAGCAGTGTGTACACCCAGTAATCCGTAGTGGCCAGAATGCGTGTAACGCGAGGGTCACGAGAAAGGCATCCTAACATGAAGTCAGCCATGTGTGCCAGGGTACCTGTACGCAACACATGGCTGTCCGCACTAGGAAGATCACTTTCAGAATCCTCCTCCTCCTCCTCCTCCTCCTCCTCCTCAGGCCATACACGCTGAAATGATGACAGGCAAGCAGCATGGGTACTGTCAGCAGTGGGCCAAGCTGTCTCTTCCCCCTCCTCCTCATCCTCCTCATGCTCCTCCTCCTCCTCCTGAACGCGCTGAGATATAGACAGGAGGGTGCTCTGACTATCCAGCGACATACTGTCTTCCCCCGACTCTGTTTCCGAGCGCAAAGCGGCTGCCTTTATGGTTTGCAGGGAACTTCTCAAGATGCATAGCAGAGGAATGGTGACGCTAATGATTGCAGCATCGCCGCTCACCACCTGGGTAGACTGCTCAAAGTTTCGAAGGACCTGGCAGATGTCTGCCAACCAGGCTCACTCTTCTGAAAATAATTGAGGAGGCTGACTCCCACTGCGCCGCGCAAGTTGGAGTTGGTATTCCACTATAGCTCTACGCTGCTCATAGAGTCTGGCCAACATGTGGAGCGTTGAGTTCCACCGTGTGGGCACGTCGCACAGCAGTCGGTGCACTGGCAGATTAAACCGATGTTGCAGGGTGCGCAGGGTGGCAGCGTCCATGTGGGACTTGCGGAAATGTGCGCAGAGCCGGCGCACCTTTACGAGCAGGTCTGACAAGCGTGGGTAGCTTTTCAGAAAGCGCTGAACCACCAAATTAAAGACGTGGGCCAGGCATGGCACGTGCGTGAGGCTGCCGAGCTGCAGAGCCGCCACCAGGTTACGGCCGTTGTCACACACGACCATGCCCGGTTGGAGGCTCAGTGGCGCAAGCCAACGGTCGGTCTGCTCTGTCAGACCCTGCAGCAGTTCGTGGGCCGTGTGCCTCCTATCTCCTAAGCTGAGTAGTTTCAGCACGGCCTGCTGACGCTTGCCCACCGCTGTGCTGCCACGCCGCACGACACCGACTGCTGGCGACGTCCTGCTGCTGCTGACACATCTAGTTTGCGAGACAGAGGTTGAGAAGGAGGAGGAGGAGGAGGGTGCTTTAGTGGAAGAAGCATACACCGCCGAACATACCACCACCGAGCTGGGGCCCGCAATTCTGGGGGTGGGTAGGACGTGAGCGGTCCCAGGCTCTGACTCTGTCCCAGCCTCCACTAAATTCACCCAATGTGTCGTCAGGGAGATGTAGTGGCCCTGCCCGCCTGTGCTTGTCCACGTGTCCGTAGTTAAGTGGACCTTGCCACTAACCGCATTGGTGAGGGCGCGTACAATGTTGCGGGAGACGTGGTCGTGCAGGGCTGGGACGGCACATCGGGAAAAGTAGTGGCGACTGGGAACTGAGTAGCGCGGGGCCGCCGCCACCATCATAGCTTTGAAAGCCTCCGTTTCCACAACCCTATACGGCAGCATCTCAAGGCTGATAAATTTGGCTATGTTGACGGTTAACGATTGAGCGTGCGGGTGCGTGGCGGCGTACTTTCGCTTGCGCTCCAACACTTGCGCTAGCGACGGCTGGACTGTGCGGTGCGAGACATTGGTGGATGGGGCCGAGGACAGCGGAGGTGAGGGTGTGGGTGCAGGCCAGGAGACGGTAGTGCCTGTGTCCTGAGAGGGGGGTTGGATCTCAGTGGCAGGTTGGGGCACAGGGGGAGAGGCAGCGGTGCAAACCGGAGGCGGTGAACGGCCTTCGTCCCACCTTGCGGGGTGCTTGGCCATCATATGTCTGCGCATGCTGGTGGTGGTGAGGCTGTTGGTGGTGGCTCCCCGGCTGATCTTGGCGCGACAAAGGTTGCACACCACTGTTCGTCGGTCGTCAGGCGTCTCGGTGAAAAACTGCCAGACCTTAGAGCACCTCGGCCTCTGCAGGGTGGCATGGCGCGAGGGTGCGCTTTGGGAAACAGTTGGTGGATTATTCGGTCTGGCCCTGCCTCTACCCCTGGCCACCGCACTGCCTCTTGCAACCTGCCCTGCTGCTGCCCCTGCCTCCCCCTCTGAAGACCTGTCCTGTGTAGGCGTTGCACACCAGGTGGGGTCAGTCACCTCATCGTCCTGCTGCTCTTCCTCCGAATCCTCTGTGCGCTCCTCCCTCGGACTTACTGCCCTTACTACTACCTCACTGCAAGACAACTGTGTCTCATCGTCATCGTCCTCCTCACCCACTGAAAGTTCTTGAGACAGTTGGCGGAAGTCCCCAGCCTCATCCCCCGGACCCCGGGAACTTTCCAATGGTTGTGCATCAGTGACGATAAACTCCTCTGGTGGGAGAGGAACCACTGCTGCCCAATCTGAGCAGGGGCCCGAGAACAGTTCCTGGGAGTCTTCCCGCTCCTGAGCATGTGTCATTGTAGTGGAGTGAGGAGGCTGGGAGGAAGGAGGAGCAGCAGACAGAGGATTCGGATTTGCAGCAGTGGACGGCGCAGAACTGTGGCTGGACGATAGGTTGCTCGAAGCACTTTCTGCCATCCAGGACAGGACCTGCTCACACTGCTCATTTTCTAATAAAGGTCTCCCGCGTGGACCCATTAATTGGGCGATGAATGTGGGGACGCCAGAAACGTGCCTCTCTCCTAATCGCGCAGCAGTCGGCTGCGATACACCTGGATCAGGAGCTCGGCCTGTGCCCACACCCTCACTTGGGCCTACGCGTCCACGTCCTCTAGGCCTACCCCTACCCCTCAGCATGCTGTATTACGAGTGATTTGATTTCACAGGCAGGAAAGAAATTGGTGCAAGCCTGCAGGCCAAATATAATTTTTTTACTTTTTTTAAAAAGGAAAGGCCCACTGCCTCTAGTGAATGAATAATAAGTTTAATAACTGTGTTGCGGCCCTGCAAAAGTGTCACAGAACTTTACTGTTGCAGAGTTATTAACTGTGGCAGAGCAGGTATTTCCCAGGCAGGAAAGAAATTGGCGCAAGGCTGCACTCAACCGTAGCTGGTTGTGTCTGATTTTTTTACGTTCTCCACGCAGCACACACGTACCCAGAGCCCTTAGGACTGACAGAGGCAGGGCAAATATACTTTTTTCCCTTTTGTTAAAAAAGAAAAGGCCCACTGCGTCTATTCAATGACTAATATAACTGTGTTGCAGCCCTGCAAAAGTGTCACAGAACTTTACTGTTGCAGAGTTATTTACTGTGGCAGAGCAGGTATTTCCCAGGCAGGAAAGAAATTGGCGCAAGGCTGCACTCAACCGTAGCTGGTTGCGTCTGATTTTTTTAGGTTCTCCACGCAGCACACACGTACCCAGAGCCCTTAGGACTGACAGAGGCAGGGCAAATATACTTTTTTCCCTTTTGTTAAAAAAGAAAAGGCCCACTGCGTCTATTCAATGACTAATAACTGTGTTGTGGCCCTGCCTACACAATTCTGTGCCTGTAGTATCAATGGAGGGTGCAATGCTCTGCATCGCCGATTTTGAGGAAAAAAAAAAAAAGCAACACAGCTAACAGCAGCCTGCACAGTACTCCACACAGTTAAATGTGGCCCTAGAAAGGACCGTTGAGGTTCTTGAAGGCTACACTCACTCCTAACACTCTCCCTGCCTAAGCACCACTTCTGTCCCTAATACCGGGTGCAATGCTCTGCACTGCCGATTTTGAGGGAAAAAAAAAATTCTCCACTGCTAACAGCAGCCTGCACACACGTAGATGTGGCCCTAAGAAGGACCATTGGGGTTCTTGAAGCCTACACTCACTACAAATACTCTCCCTACAGCAACTCCAATAGAACAGCACTTTCCCTCAGCTATCTCACAAGGCATCTGAGGCGAGCCGCGGGAGGGGCCGACTTTTATACTCAGGTGACACCTGATCTCCCCAGCCACTCACTGCAGGGGGGTGGTATAGGGCTTGAACGTCACAGGGGGAAGTTGTAATGCCTTCCCTGTCTTTCAATTGGCCAGAAAAGCGCGCTAACGTCTCAGAGAGGAAACTGAAAGTAACCGGAACACCGCGTGGTACTCGTTACGAGTAACGAGCATCCCGAACACCCTAATATTCGCACGAATATCAAGCTCGGACGAGTACGTTCGCTCATCTCTAATAATTATATATGTATAGCTGGTATAAGGTATACATCCTGTATATAGTAATATAGACCATGCTGGTATACCCTAGGTACCTTCTCTATATAATTGTATATAAACAGCTGGTGTAAGTTATACTGTATAATGTATACCAGCTATACATATATAATTATACTCAGGAGATACCCAGGATATACCAGCATGGTCTATATCACTAAATGCAGAATGTGTAACATATATATATATATATATATATATATATATATATATATATTATACCCGGGAGATAACCAGGGTCAGGGGGCACAGATGCAAAAGTTCAGCTTGGGTTGGACTACATGAAAATGTGTTTGTTGCTCTTTAGGCTGTGTCCATGTTTTTTGTTGCATTTTTGAACCGCAATTAAAAAACACATTGAAATGACGGTGTTTGGTATTCAAAAACTATGTGCGTTTTTAAGAAACTGAATATACTATTAAAAACCGCATTATGGGTGAGAGTGATGAGTTTGAATTGAGTTCTGTAGTGTATGGGCAGCCAATGCAGCAGCTGGTATAGTGCAGAAGCATCTGAGGAGCAGCTGAATAGGAAGATGAGTCTGGCTGCCGCCTTTAGTATGGATTGTAGAGGGGGGGAGTTTGTTACAGGAAAGGCCAATAAGCAGCGAGTTGCAGTAGTCGAGACTGGAATGGGTGAGGGCGACAACGAATGTCTTCAGCGTGTCCATGGTGAGGAACGGCCGGATTTCAGCAATATTCCTGAACTGCAAATGGCATGTACAGGCCAGAGATTAGATGAGGGGGGTAAAGGAGAGGTTAAATCCGGTGTGACCTCAAGGCTGCGGGTGTGTTGTCTGCGGGTTATGATGGTGCCAGATACTGATATGGAGATGTTGGGGGGAGGTCGGCTGGTTGAGGGCGGAAGGACAAGGAGGTCAGTTTTTGAGAGGTTAAGTTTGAGAAAAGGGAGGATATGGTGTTAGAGACAGCGGACAGACAGTCGGTGAGGTTTTGGAGGAATGGTGCAGAGATGTCACGGGAAAAGGTGTATAACTGGGTATCGTCAGTGTAGAGGTGGTATCGGAGGACAAATCCACGGATAGTTTGTCCGATTGGGGCTGTGTAGATAGAGAAGAGAAAGAGGCCAAGTACTGATCCCTGGGAGACGCCAACAGTGAGGGGGTGCAAAATAGGAGACAGAGCCAGCAAAGGAAAAGCTGAAAGAGTGGACTGAGAGGTAGGAGGAGAATCAGGAGAGAGCAGTGTCATTTAGGCTGATAGAGCGAAATATGGCAAGGAGGAGGTCATGGTCGACTATGTCAAATGCAGCAGAGAGATCAAGGAGGATTAGTAGGGAGTAGTCGCCCCTTGATTTGGCCATTATCAGATCATTTGATTCTTTGGCGAGGCCAGTTTTGGTTGACTTTAGGGGGCGGAAGTCAAACTGGAGGGGGTCAAGAGAAAGTGTGTGAGGTGGGAATAGACCAAGTAGTTTGTACATGAAGGGGAGGTTAGAGGTCGGTCAGTAGTTGGCAGCATCGGTCGGGTCAAGGTTCAGTTTCTTTACCAGTGGGGATATGATGGAGTGTTTGAATGAGAAGGGGAAAATACCAGAGGTCAGGGAGAGGTTGAAGTTGGTAGTGAGGTGGGTAATGATAGCCAGGAAGAGGGAGCGGAGGAGGTGTGAGGAAAGGTGTATACAGTGATATTGATCATGCTGGTGAAACTTGGGTATCTGCTGTATGTCAAAAAAACTAACGACCAACTCTCTGTGAGTGATGAGTGACTATGTGAGTTACATGTGATGATGTCACCAACATGTGATCAGTCAATGGGTCTCTGAGTTCTGTCCCTGATCACATGATGTTGATGTAATCACTGGTCCTAAAGCATGCAGAGCCTGACAGCAGCTGTGTGCTTACAGAACCTTTGATGATGTCATCATCATATGATTAGTCATGTGTGTGACGTGCATGTAATAAAGTTGTGTGTGTGTATGGCGTGCATATAGCATAGCTGTGTGTATATGACATGCACGTAGCAGAGCTCTGTGTGTGATATGCCTGTAGCAGAGCAGTGTGTGTGTGACGTGCATGTTGCATAGCTATCTATTATGTATCAAACACCCTGGAGGCGCAATAATGGTGACGTCATCACAGGTTCTTCATCCCTGTGCATTGCATGAGGGATTATGTGTGGATTACATCCCCCACAAATCCGCGTGGCCTCACTTGCTATGCATACAGCAGTACTCAGTCTGGCAGTTTGTAGCTGGTTGTGAGACAGCTGCACACCTGTGTGAAGACTCCAATAAATGACACCTCACAAATGTACAGATGCATAGCTTGTGATGCATATTGACCAACAACATTGAAGCTCAGTCCTTCAACACTATCTTCACAGTCTCCTGAACGTAATATAATGTCATCTCAAGTGCTATTGCCACCAGCACCAGTCGAGCCTTCATCTAATCGTGAACCATTGTCCAGTGTTGAAACAAACCATCACTATTGGGCAAACATGTCACCAGAGAGAGTTCAAAGCTGCCATGAAGCTAACGCAGCTTACATGACTCAGCAACAAGCCGTAAATCACATGCAGCTCATATGCAAAAGCAACAAGCCAACATGTCTCCTCAGAGAGCAGCTCAACTTCGTGAATATCAAGCATCTCATATGAGAGAAGAGAGAGCGAACATCTCACCTCACCGAGCACATCAGGTTTGTGAAGTCATTGCAGCACACAGGCGTGAAGCCGGTCGCAATCACTTTGTTTGTCATGGAAACAATCTGAGAGATAAGACATTTTCTTATTCAAAGGTGTTTGCACTGTTCAGCAAAATTGCAAATAACAGCATTAGCTTACTATTAACAGGGAAATAATTTGACCAACTTCAATCCCTTTCATCTATATATATAAAATTGAATGTATGTATGCGTGTCTGTGTGCGTGTCTGTGTGCGTGTCTGTCTGTTTGTCCTTTATGCGCTACTACACCATTCATCCGATCGCCATGAAACTTTGGGAAGTTGTTGAGTGCACTCCTGAGAAGATTATAGGCATAGTACAAATATTCTATGATAAATGGCGCGTGCGCGAGCGTCGTCGACGGTTACGACCCCCCACGTAGATTGTTCAATTTCCATCATTGCCACTAATTCTCTCACTTCCCGATGTCGTAGAAACATGAAATTTGGCACGAGCATTGACTATGTCATAAATAGGAAAAGCTAATGGGTCCCAACTCGATTACTCAATTCTAAGCGCCAAAGAATTAGCGTCCAAATTTTACGTACGGAATCTAATTTTGTCGCTTCCCAATGTAATAGAAACTTGAAATTCGGCACGAGCATTGATTATGTCATAAATAGGAAAAGCTAATGGGTCCCAACTCGATTACTCAATTCTAAGCGCCAAAGAATTAGCGTCCAAATTTTACGTACGGAATCTAATTTTGTCGCTTCCCAATGTAATAGAAACTTGAAATTCGGCACGAGCATTGATTGTCATAAATAGGAAAAGTTAATGGGTCCCAACTCGATTATTCAATTCTATGCGCCAAAGAATTAGCGTCCAAATTTTATATATGGAATCTAATTCTCTCACTTCCCGATGTAATTTGGCACGAGCATTGATTATGTCATAAATAGGAAAAGTTAATAGGTCCCAACTCGATTATTCAATTTTAAGCACCAAAGAGAAAGCTGCGCTATGATTGGTTGTTATCTAGATATATAAAAACGAATGTATGTATGTCTGTCTGTCTTCGCAGCAACGCTTCCCAATGTCATAGAAACTTGAAATTTGGCACAAGCATTGATTATGTCATAAATAGGAAAAGTTAATGGGAAGTTGCGGAGTACACTCCTGGGAAGATTAGTGGCATAGTACAACTATCCTACGATAGGTGGGGTGCGTGCGAGCGTCGTCGACAGTTATGCCCCCCAGACAAAGATCGTTTGATTTCCATCTCAAGCACAAAAGCAAAAGGCACTACGAGTAACGGGATGCGTGTTCAACTACAAAATAATGCATCCGCCGAACGTATCGCAGGACAATTGCTGGATATTGAGAATGCTGAGGTAAAATAAAAGCTGCACTGTGATTGGTTGCTATATATTATACCGCTGAGGTAAAATCAATGCTGCACTGTGATTCGTTGCTATTTTTTATATTGCTGAGGCAGAATAAAAGCTGCGCTGTGATTGGTTGTTATTTCTCTTACTGCTGACGTAACATGAAAGCTGCACTGTGATTGGTTGTTATATATTATACTGAGGTAACATGAAAGCTGCACTGTGATTGGTTGTTATATATTATACTGAGGTAACATGAAAGCTGTGCTGTGATTGGGTGTTATATATTATACTGAGGTAACATGAAAGCTGCGCTGTGATTGGTTGTTATATATTATACTGAGGTAACATGAAAGCTGTGCTGTGATTGGGTGTTATATATTATACTGAGGTAACATGAAAGCTGTGCTGTGATTGGTTGTTATATATTATACTGCTGAGGTAACATGAAAGATGTGCTGTGATTGGTTGTTATATATTATACCGCTGAGGTAACATGAAAGCTGTGCTGTGATTGGTTGTTATATATTATACTGAGGTAACATGAAAGCTGCGCTGTGATTGGTTGTTATATATTATACTGAGGTAACATGAAAGCTGCGCTGTGATTGGTTGTTATATATTATACTGCTGAGGTAACATGAAAGCTGCACTGTGATTGGTTGTTATATATTATACCACTGAGGTAACATGAAAGCTGCGCTGTGATTGGTTGTTATATATTATACTGAGGTAACATGAAAGCTGCGCTGTGAGTGGTTGTTATATATTATACCGCTGAGGTAACATGAAAGCTGTGCTGTGATTGGTTGTTATATATTATACTGAGGTAACATGAAAGCTGTGCTGTGATTGGTTGTTATATATTATACTGCTGAGGTAACATGAAAGCTGCGCTGTGATTGGTTGTTAGATATTATACTGCTGAGGTAACATGAAAGCTGTGCTGTGATTGGTTGTTATATATTATACTGCTGAGGTAACATGAAAGCTGCGCTGTGATTGGTTGTTAGATATTATACTGAGGTAACATGAAAGCTGTGCTGTGATTGGTTGTTATATATTATACTGAGGTAACATGAAAGCTGTGCTGTGATTGGTTGTTATATATTATACTGCTGAGGTAACATGAAAGCTGTGCTGTGATTGGTTGTTATATATTATACTGAGGTAACATGAAAACTGTGCTGTGATTGGTTGTTATATATTATACTGAGGTAGCATGAAAGCTGTGCTGTGATTGGTTGTTATGTATTATACTGCTGAGGTAGCATAAAAGCTGCACTGTGATTGGTTGTTATATATTATACTGAGGTAACATGAAAGCTGTGCTGTGATTGGTTGTTATATATTATACCACTGAGGTAACATGAAAGCTGTGCTGTGATTGGTTGTTATATATTATACTGCTGATATAACATGAAAGCTGCACTGTGATTGGTTGTTATATATTATACCGCTGAGGTAACATGAAAGCTGCGCTGTGATTGGTTGTTATATATTATACTGAGGTAACATGAAAGCTGCGCTGTGATTGGTTGTTATATATTATACTGAGGTAACATGAAAGCTGTGCTGTGATTGATTGTAATATATTATACCACTGAGGTAACATGAAAGCTGCGCTGTGATTGGTTGTTATATATAATACTGCTGAGGTAACATGAAAGCTGTGCTGTGATTGGTTGTTATATATTATACCACTGAGGTAACATGAAAGCTGCGCTGTGATTGGTTGTTATATATTATACTGAGGTAACATGAAAGCTGTGCTGTGATTGGTTGTTATATATTATACTGAGGTAACATGAAAGCTGTGCTGTGATTGGTTGTAATATATTATACCACTGAGGTAACATGAAAGCTGCGCTGTGATTGGTTGTTATATATAATACTGCTGAGGTAACATGAAAGCTGCACTGTGATTGGTTGTTATATATTATACTGAGGTAACATGAAAGCTGCGCTGTGATTGGTTGTTATATATTATACTGAGGTAACATGAAAGCTGTGCTGTAATTTGTTGTTATATATTATACTGAGGTAACATGAAAGCTGCGCTGTGATTGGTTGTTATATATTATACTGAGGTAACATGAAAGCTGCGCTGTGATTAGATGTTATATATTATACTGCTGAGGTAACATGAAAGCTGCGCTGTGATTGGTTGTTATATATTATACTGCTGAGGTGACATGAAAGCTGCGCTGTGATTGGTTGTTATATATAATACTGCTGAGGTAACATGA
This sequence comes from Eleutherodactylus coqui, assembly GCA_035609135.1. Lineage (NCBI taxonomy): Eukaryota > Metazoa > Chordata > Amphibia > Anura > Eleutherodactylidae > Eleutherodactylus > Eleutherodactylus coqui. The sequence continues at coordinate 245,616,532 of CM069410.1, read as the reverse complement.
AAGCTGCGCTGTGATTGGTTGTTATATATTATACTGAGGTAACATGAAAGCTGCGCTGTGATTGGTTGTTATATATTATACTGCTGAGGTAACATGAAAGCTGCGCTGTGATTGGTTGTTATATATTATACTGCTGAGGTAACATGAAAACCGCACTGTGATTGGTTGTTATATATTATACTGCTGAGGTAACATGAAAGCTGCGCTGTGATTGGTTGTTATATATTATACTGCTGAGGTAACATGAAAGCTGCGCTGTGATTGGTTGTTATATATTATACTGCTGAGGTGACATGAAAGCTGCGCTGTGATTGGTTGTTATATATTTTACCGCGGAGGTAACATGAAAGCTGCGCTGTGATTGGTTGTTATATATTATACTGCTGAGGTGACATGAAAGCTGCGCTGTGATTGGTTGTTATATATTATACTGAGGTGACATGAAAGCTGTGCTGTGATTGGTTGGTATATATTATACTGCTGAAGTAACATGAAAGCTGTGCTGTGATTGGTTGTTATATATTTTATACTGAGGTAACATGAAAGCTGTGCTGTGATTGGTTGTTATATATTATACTGAGGTAACATGAAAGCTGTGCTGTGATTGGTTGTTATATATTATACTGCTGAGGTAACATGAAAGCTGCGCTGTGATTGGTTGTTATATATTATACCGCTGAGGTAACATGAAAGCTGCGCTGTGATTGGTTGTTATATATTATACTGAGGTAACATGAAAGCTGCGCTGTGATTGGTTGTAATATATTATACTGCTGAGGTAACATGAAAGCTGCGCTGTTATTGGTTGTTATATATTATACTGAGGTAACATGAAAGCTGTGCTGTGATTGGTTGTTATATATTATACTGAGGTAACATGAAAGCTGCGCTGTGATTGGTTGTTATATATTATACTTAGGTAACATGAATGCTGTGCTGTGATTGGTTGCTATATATTATACTGGGATAACATGAAAGCTGCGCTGTGATTGGTTGTTATATATTATACTGAGGTAACATGAAAGCTGCGCTGTGATTGGTTGTTATATATAATACTGCTGAGGTAACATGAAAGCTGTGCTGTGATTGGTTGTTATATATTATACTGCTGAGGTAACATAAAAGCTGCGCTGTGATTGGTTGTTATATATTATACTGAAGTAACATAAAAGCTGCGCTGTGATTGGTTGTTATATATTATACTGAGGTAACATGAAAGCTGCGCTGTTATTGGTTGTTATATATTATACTGCTGAGGTAACATGAAAGCTGTGCTGTGATTGGTTGTTATATATTATACTGAGGTAACCTGAAAGCTGCGCTGTGATTGGTTGTTATATATTATACTGAGGTAACCTGAAAGCTGCACTGTGATTGGTTGTTATATATTATACTGAGGTAACCTGAAAGCTGCGCTGTGATTGGTTGTTATATATTATACTGAGGTAACATGAAAGCTGTGCTGTGATTGGTTGTTATTAGAGATGAGCGAGCACCAAAATGCTCGGGTGCTCGTTACTCGGGACGAAATTATCGCGATGCTCGAGGGTTCGTTTCGAGTAACGAACCCCACTGAAGTCAATGGGCGACCCGAGCATTTTTGTATATCGCCGATGCTCGCTAAGATTTCCTTGTGTGAAAATCTGGGCAATTCAAGAAAGTGATGGGAACGACACAGCAACGGATAGGGCAGGCGAGGGGCTACATGTTGGGCTGCATCTCAAGTTCCCAGGTCCCACTATTAAGCCACAATAGGGGCAAGAGTGCCCCCCCCCCCAACAACTTTTACTTCTGAAAAGCCCTCATTAGCAATGGACACCTTAGCTAAGCACCACACTACCTCCAACAAAGCACAATCACTGCCTGCATGACACTCCACTGCCACTTCTCCTGGGTTACATGCTGACCAACCCCCCCGCACGACCCAGTGTCCACAGCGCACACAAAAGTGTCCCTGCGCAGCCTTCAGCTGCCCTCATGCCACACCACCCTCATGTCTATTTATAAGTGCGTCTGCCATGACGTGGAACCGCAGGCACACACTGCAGAGGGTTGGCACGGCTAGGCAGCGACCCTCTTTAAAAGGGGCGGGGCGATAGCCCACAATGCTGTACAGAAGCAATGAGAAATAGAATCCTGTGCCACCGCCATCAGGAGCTGCACACGTGGGCATAGCAATGGGGAACCTATGTGCCACACACTATTCATTCTGTCAAGGTGTCTCTGCATGCCCCAGTCAGACCGCGGTTTTTAATTCATAGACACAGGCAGGTACAACTCACTATTGTGAAGTCCCTGTGGACCCACAGCATGGGTGGCTCCCTGGAACCCACCGGCGGTACATAAAAATATCCCATTGCATTGCCCAACACAGCTGAGGTAGTAATGTCGTGCTTAATGCAGGTGGGCTTCGGCCCACACTGCATGCCCCAGTCAGACTGGGGTTCTTTACAAGTGGAAACAGATGCATTTATAATTCCCTGTGGACCCACAGCATGGGTGGGTGCCAGGAAGCCACCGGCGGTACATAAAAATATCCCATTGCATTGCCCAACACAGCGGATGTAACGTCAGCTGTAATGCAGGTGGGCTAAAAATTAATTAGATTACACTGTAGGCGAGGGCCCACAAAAATTGCTGTATCAACAGTACTAATGTACATCAGAAAAATTGGCCATGGCCAGCCAAGAGGGCAGGTGAAACCCATTAATCACTTTGGTTAATGTGGCTTAATTGGTAACTAGGCCTGGAGGCAGCCCAGTGTAACGAAAAATTGGTTCAAGTTAAAGTTTCAACGCTTTTAAGAGCATTGAAACATATAAAAATTGTTTAGAAAAGTTATATGACTGAGCCTTGTGGGCCTAAGAAAAATTGCCCGTTCGGCGTGATTACGTGAGGTTTCAGGAGGAGGAGGAGGAGGAATATTAGACACAGATTGATGAAGCAGAAATGTCCCCGTTTTGGATGGTGAGAGAGAACGTAGCTTCCATCCGCGGGTGCAGCCTACGTATTGCTTAGGTATCGCTGCTGTCCGCTGGTGGAGAAGAGAAGTCTGGGGAAATCCAGGCTTTGTTCATCTTGATGAGTGTTAGCCTGTCGGCACTGTCGGTTGACAAGCGGCTACGCTTATCTGTGATGATTCCCCCAGCCGCACTAAACACCCTCTCTGACAAGATGCTAGCCGCAGGACAAGCAAGCACCTCCAGGGCATACAGCGCGAGTTCAGGCCACGTGTCCAGCTTCAACACCCAGTAGTTGTAGGGAGCAGAGGCGTCACGGAGGACGGTCGTGCGATCGGCTACGTACTCCCTCACCATCCTTTTACAGTGCTCCCGCCGACTCAGCCGTGACTGGGGAGCGGTGACACAGTCTTGCTGGGGAGCCATAAAGCTGGCAAAGGCCTTGGAGAATGTTCCCCTGCCTGCGCTGTACATGCTGCCTGATCTCTGCGCCTCCCCTGCTACCTGGCCCTCGGAACTGCACCTTCTGCCCCTAGCGCTGTCGGATGGGAAGTTTACCATCAGTTTGTCCACCAGCGCCCTGTGGTATAGCATCATTCTCGAACCCCTTTCCTCTTCGGGAATGAGAGTGCAAAGGCTCTCCTTATACCGTGGGTCGAGCAGTGTGTACACCCAGTAATCCGTAGTGGCCAGAATGCGTGTAACGCGAGGGTCACGAGAAAGGCATCCTAACATGAAGTCAGCCATGTGTGCCAGGGTACCTGTACGCAACACATGGCTGTCCTCACTAGGAAGATCACTTTCAGGATCCTCCTCTTCCTCCTCCTCAGGCCATACACGCTGAAAGGATGACAGGCAAGCAGCATGGGTACCGTCAGCAGTGGGCCAAGCTGTCTCTTCCCCCTCCTCCTCATCCTCCTCATGCTCCTCCTCCTCCTCCTGAACGCGCTGAGATATAGACAGGAGGGTGCTCTGACTATCCAGCGACATACTGTCTTCCCACGCCTCCGTTTTCGAGTGCAAAGCGTCTGCCTTTATGCTTTGCAGGGAACTTCTCAAGATGCATAGCAGAGGAATGGTGACGCTAATGATTGCAGCATCGCCGCTCACCACCTGGGTAGACTCCTCAAATTTTCCAAGGACCTGGCAGATGGCTGCCAACCAGGCCCACTCTTCTGTAAATAATTGAGGAGGCTGACTCCCACTGCGCCGCGCAAGTTGGAGTTGGTATTCCACTATAGCTCTACGCTGCTCATAGAGTCTGGCCAACATGTGGAGCGTAGAGTTCCACTGTGTGGGCACGTCGCACAGCAGTCGGTGCACTGGCAGATTAAACCTATATTGCAGGGTCCGCAGGGTGGCAGTGTGCGTGTGTGATTTGCGGAAATGTGCGCAGATCCGGCGCACCTTTCCGAGCAGGTATGACAAGTGGGGGTAGCTTTTCAGAAAGCGCTGAACCACCAAATTAAACACATGGGCCAGGCATGGCACTTGCGTGAGGCTGCTGAGCTGCAGAGCCGCCACCAGCTTACGGCCGTTGACACACACGACCATGCCCGGTTGGAGGCTCAGCGGCGCAAGCCAGCGGTCGGTCTGCTCTGTCAGACCCTGCAGCAGTTCGTGGGCCGTGTGCCTCTTCTCTCCTAAGCTGAGTAGTTTCAGCACGGCCTGCTGACGCTTGCCCACCTCTGTGCTGCCACGCCGCGTGACACCGACTGCTGGCGACGTGCTGCTGCTGACACATCTTGATTGCGAGACACAGGTTGGGGTGGGAGCTCAGTTCCTGCTCCTGGCTCTTCCATCCCCCCCCCCCCTGCACACGAGGACAACGTATATAGGCTCTGCGTGAAAACCGAGCCGATATACGTTCGTGTGAATGCACCCTTATAGTGAGTTAGTGTAGGTACTGACGGAAGCGGTGTGGCCTCGGCGCGGCCCGTCAGCCTATGCGTTTTGGCCAAAATGGAGTACCAACACCCGCATTTTATTAGTATGCATTAGTACTTTTGTATGTAGTTTTGCTAGTTGGTGGGGGAGCCCAAAATGTCAGCCAGTGTGGCCCACTTTAGAGATACAGGGCAACCCGCTGTTATATCAGCCAGGGTTGATATCCTGTATGGTGGGTCACCACCCATCTATGGCTGACATCTTTGGTATCGTTCACATGTGCAGGCTATTAGTGTATGCAGTCATTCCTCCCCAATCTGGGCTGGGTTGAGTGGGTGACTGCATATTAGCCTGCCAGGAACAAGCTGCTCCTCCACACATTATTGTCTGGCTGACTGCATATCTCCAGGGCTTACGGCCATTGTGCCTGCCTTATGGCGATCGTGCCTATGGCGACCGTGTCTGCTTTGCAGACCTTCAGGTATTGTATTTTTGGCTTTTTCTGTGAATAATGTCTTTGTTTTTTTTCCCCTCACCTCTGTGATTCCCTGATGTGATGTCAGAGCCGTTCTCTATGCTCTAACCAATCAGACGTCTTACCTCGGAGCCTTGTTAGACACATATCATAGAGTACTAAAATCAGGGAGAAAATTATTTTTGCATTGCAATATTTTATCGAATACTGGCAAAATCATAATCAGCATGTATTAAAGGGGTTGTCCCAGAAGAAGACTTCCATTAGCTGTTTAAAAAAATATCTGAAGGGCTGTCATAGTGCAGAGGGATCAGCCCTATTCTCTTTTCCACAAAGAAAGCCTAGAATCAATGGGATGAAACTGAAAGGAAGGAGATACAGATTAGATATTAGGAAAAACTTTCTGACAGTGAGGGTGATCATTGAGTGGAACAGGTTGCCACAGGAGGTGGTGAGTTCTCCCTCAGTGGAAGTCTTCAAACGAAGGCTAGACAGACATCTGTATGGGATGATTTAGTGAATTCTGCCTTGAGCAGGTAGTTGGACCCAATAACCCTGAAAGTCCCTTCCAGCTCTATGATTCTATTATTCTAGTCTTGTTCTTGTCATTTTATCTTGCCTAGTCTTTGCTTTGTAAGCCTTGTGGTTTTGTCTGTACCTTAAGGCTGGATTCACACGGGGCGGATTCCCGGCAGAAATCCCGAGGTTTGGCCGCAGCGAAAAACAGCGAGATTTCCACTGCTTCAAAACCCGCGGCACTTAGCTGCGGGTTTTGAAGTGGCCTGGCCGCTCGCTCTTCCGCTGCGGCCAGCACTCCCATAGTGGAGAGCGCGGCTGCAGCGGAATAAGAAAAAAAAATGAACATTCTGCGGCCGGTGAATCCCCGTGTGAACCCAGCTTAAATGTTTGTATCTGTCTAATCATCTTCATTGTTCAGCCTGCTTCCTATATTTGTTTTTATTAGACTATTGAGTTGTAACACCACTCAACTCTACTGTGAGTCCTAAGGATACCCCTGTACTGGGAGACACTGTTAGCGCCCAGGAATGTTGACCGCTGTAGATGACGTCAAGTTCTGCCATCCATCATTCAGTCTGTGTTATTATACTTCCCTGGAATTGAATTCCCACTCTAGTAGCCAGGGAAATCAGATCATCCAGTGAAGAAGAAAAGTCATAACTAGAGATGAGCGAGCACCAAAATGCTCGGGTGCTCGTTACTCGGGACGAAATTTTCGCAATGCTCGAGGGTTCGTTTCGAGTAACGAACCCCATTGAAGTCAATGGGCGACCCGAGCATTTTTGTATATCGCCGATGCTCGCTAAGGTTTCCATTTGTGAAAATCTGGGCAATTCAACAAAGTGATGGGAACGACACAGCAACGGATAGGGCAGGCGAGGGGCTACATGTTGGGCTGCATCTCAAGTTCACAGGTCCCACTATTAAGCAACAATTGCGGCAAGAGTGCCCCCCCCCCCCCCCGCACTGTCAGCGTAAAGATCGTTCTCCTCTGCCATAGCTGTAACAGCTGTGGCAGAGAAGAACGATGTTTGCCCATTGAATTCAATGGAGCCAGCAATACAGCAGGTTCCACTAAAAGCAATGGGCTGCCGGCGATCGCAGGATGAATTGTGCCGGGAACCAGGAGGGAGCAACAGCCTGCAGGAGCGCCGCAGAACGTCAGAAGAAGTAAGTAATGATTTTTATTCTTTGCTCCACTGTATTGCCGGCGTATAAGGTGACAGTTGGGGGGTCGTCTTATACGCCGGTATATATTTTTATTGTAACACATTTCTGGATGAATTGCAGGGAAGGGCTTATATATTTAAGCCCTTCCCGACAATTCATCCCGCGCACGCCGGCAGCCCATTGCTTTCAGTGGAACCTGCTGTATTGCCGGCTCCATTGAATTCAATGGGCAAACATCGTTCTTCTCTGCCACAGCTGTTACAGCTGTGGCAGAGAAGAAGGATTTGTCATCTATATGTTCTCAATGGGGTCGGCGCTGCTGCCGCCGGCCCCATTGAGCGCATATAGAGAAGATTTATGGCCTTTAGAAGGACCGTTGGGGTTCTTGAAACCTAAAATACTCCTAACGCTCTCCCTATAGCAGCTCCAACACGATAGCGCTTTCCCTAAACTCATGTCAGAATGCATCTGAGCCGAGCCGCGGGAGGGGCCGATTTTAATACTCGGGTGACACCTGATCTCGCCAGCCACTCACTGCAGGGGGGTGGTATAGGGCTTGAACGTTGCAGGGGGAAATTGTAATGCCTTCCCTGTCTTTCTATTGGCCAGAAAAGCGCGCAAATTTCTCAGGGAAGAAAGTAAAAGTAACTCGAACATCACGTGGTACTCGTTACGAGTAACGAGCATCTCGAACACGCTAATACTCGAACGAGCATCAAGCTCGGACGAGTACGCTCGCTCATCTCTAGTCATAACCCATCAGTTTAGGTTTAATATGGCCTGATGAACCTTCATAGAATGTAGCTACCAGAGCTTCCTTGTTCCAGGCTTATTCAGATCTTAGCATATAACATTTAAAAGCATATTAAATTACCTTTACCTCTTGCCCGAGGTAACGAAGAGCTGAAGCAGAAAAAGTAGTCCTGCTAGATTCTTAGAAGATTTTCTAGAAGGAAGCCTGAGCAGGAAACAGAGAGCATATCATAGAGAAAAAGCCCCAGCCAGGGCATATCCAACAATAGAGGAAATCATAGAGACCACTTTTACTCAGTCCAAATAGATTTACTGAAGAGAAAGTTTAAAATATTTGGTGCGCTGATAGATGAAACAACTTTCCTTATGGTTGCTACTAGACCAAGGTGTAGTCAGAAAATGCAGTGAAAGTGCATACAGGAATAGTTCTCACAGTCGCCTCCTGGAATATGCATGTTGTGGATGTTGAAGTAACAACAAGATGCCAAGTTTCTTCGTGAATTTCCTGCAGTATGTGAAAATCTCCTGTTAGTAATTTCCCTGCTGGGTGACTTGGCTGGTAAGTTCAAAGAGGTCTCCCATCAGGGACTATGAATATTGCGACGTTCTAAACTGTGTATGACTTTTTGTTTTCTGTATACTTTATATATTTTTTATTGTATATATGATACTGAATATAGGGATGTGGGGTATTCTGCGGTGTGCCCCGTAGCCCTTACCGTGCTCTTGTGTCTACTTAATGTCTATCTGGGAATAAAGGTCATGCAATGGGTCTCTGAATGCGTCTGTGTTCTTTGACTCTCCAACAACCATCATGGATATTGTTCATTAGTTGAATATAATAGGCCTGATTATCACTTGAGTATCATCGACATGTAACTAATCGGGCAATGTATTACATATTACTATCATGGGCACGTTAACCAGTTAACCATCATGGCCATGGTGATTAGTTCATTATCTGGGCCGTATTTTAGTTTGGGCTGTCCAGAGCATATTTATTAGTTGACTATTATAGACATGTTCATCAATTACCCATCAGAGGCATGTTCACAATTGACGATCATGGAAATATTTACTAACGGATCATCATGGTCATGCATTGATTGATTTCTGTGGGTATGTTCAAAGGTTAATGCCTAAAATCAGTAAAGGAGGAAATACAGTGAGATGGGAAGGGACTGCTACCTATTTATTTTATAAAGGTACTTTGTAAACTTTTCCATCTTTCTAAGTATAAGGCTGCATTCAGACGAACGTATATCAACTCAGTTTTCACGCCAAGCCGATATATGTAATCCTCCTCTGCAGGGAAGGGGGGAGGATGGAAGAGCCAGGAGCAGGAACTGAGCTCCCGCCCCTCTCTGTCTCCTCTCCACCCCCCTGCACTATTTGCAATGGGGCGGGGCTAATTCTCGGAACTTAAAAAACTTTTTTTTTTATCCTACACAGGAGTATATGTATATATTATACAGCGGTCTATATATATAAGGGTGACTACCCACTACAGTTTTTTTTATCCTACACAGGAGTATATGTATATATTATACAGCGGTCTATATATATAAGGGTGACTACCCACTACAGTTTTTTTTATCCTACACAGGAGTATATGTATATATTATACAGCGGTCTATATATATAAGGGTGACTACCCACTACAGTTTTTTTTATCCTACACAGGAGTATATGTATATATTATACAGCGGTCTATATATATAAGGGTGACTACCCACTACAGTTTTTTTTCACTGTGAAATTCGAAGCGTTTTTTTTCTGCAGGGGTCTATGGGACTTGTAATGTTAAAATTGCGATTTTGCGCGGTCACGATTTTACAAGTCCCATAGACCCCTGAGGAAAAAAAAACGCTGCACATTTTGCAGTGAAAAAAAAAACTGTAGTGGGTAGTTACCCTTATATATATAGACCGCTGTATAATATATACATATACTCCTGTGTAGGATAAAAAAAACTGTAGTGGGTAGTCACCCTTATATATATAGAGCGCTGTATAATATATACATATACTCCTGTGTAGGATAAAAAAAACTGTAGTGGCTTAGAGGAAAGAAGCACATTTTTCCTCAGGACCAGGATAAAAATACATTGAGCTCTACCGCTACTTATTCTTTGCAACAGCCCTGCTTAAAGGGGTTGTCCCGCGGCGAAAGTGAAATTTTTTTTTTTTTCACTTACCCCCGTATTCTGCCCTGTTAAAAAGAAAGCATGGGTTAGTTTTTAAAAAGCACATTGCGCTTACCTGCATCAGCGTTCTGCAGCTTCTTCTTTTCTTCTTGTGAAGATGGCGCCGCTGGTCTTCTCCCACGGTGGACCGCAGGTCTTCTCCCATGGTGCACCATGGATTTTCTTCTCCTTCCTTGCATTCCATTGCCGATTCCAGCCTCCTGATTGGCTGGAATCGGCACACGTGACGGGGCGGAGCTACACGGAGCCGCTCTCCAGCACAAGCGGCCCCATTCACCAGCCAGAAGACCGGACTGCGCAAGCGCGTCTAATCGGGCGATTAGACGCTGAAATTAGACGGCACCATGGAGACGAGGATGCCAGCAACGGAACAGGTAAGTGAATAACTTCTGTATGGCTCATAATTAATGCACAATGTATATTACAAAGTGCATTAATATGGCCATACAGAAGTGTATAGACCCACTTGCTGCCGCGAGACAACCCCTTTAAGTTTGCCCAGGCACACAAGATTAAGATCAGCTGTGATGTGGCCAATTAGTTGGCACATTGGGTTGTTGCTGAAACAATCCTACCATTAACTATTTGTGTGGGAAACTTTAGATGCATGAAGAAGAAACTTTAAGCAAATGTCAGAAATGTTAAAGTCTTGTATTATAGAGGCGTTCTCTTTATTGACTAACTAGATGAAATATAGATGGAACTTTCCAAGGCCGTTTAAGGCCCTTTTACCAGACTTTAGTTAGATTATCAAGGAAACATTTATACACAACAGAACAGAGACACAGGAAGGTTCATTTACAGCTGGCAAGACAAATGGGAAGATACAGCATTTCCATGATGATAAACTGGAGTTCTAGGACTGCAGATTGTGTATAAGAAGAAAGGAGAGAGATAATGATGAGGAAATCACAGAAAAGATGAAGGATGTGATGTAGATCAGATATAAAACATGCCGGATACCATAAAAACCGGACTAAAATAGAAAACAATCAACTTCAAAAGTTATATACATAGAAAAATGGTCCAGTCCAAGTTTCTTTTTATAAACATAAAACAATGACAGAAGTTAAGTCTGAGGGTGCGTTCACACGACCGTATATCGGCTCGGTTTTCACGCCGAGCCGATATACGTTGTCCTCATGTGCAGGGGGGGAGGCTGGAAGGGCCCAGGAGCAGAAACTCAGCTCCCGCCCCCTCTCTGCCTCCTCTCCACCCCTCTGCACTATTTGCAATGGGGAGAGGCGGAACGGGGGCGGGGCCAATTTCCTGGAACTTAGCCCCGCCCCCGTTCCGCCTCCTCTCATTGCAAATAGTGCAGAGGGGTGGAGAGGAGGCAGAGAGGGGGCGGGAGCTCAGTTCCTGCTCCTAGGCTCTTCCATCCTCCCCCCCTGCACATGAGGACAACGTATATCGGCTCGGCATGAAAACCGAGCTGATATACGTTCGTGTGAATGCACCCTTATATTGTATACGCTGATATTGGTATATTGTATACGCTGATATTGGTATATTGTATACGCTGATATTGGTATATTGTATACGCTGATATTGGTATATTGTATACGCTGATATTGGTATGGCCAGGACTAAAAGCAAGATATCCTTAAAAATTAAAGCATCATTCGTATTTGTAAGTTCTAAAACTTCTAGATTTACTTTTATAGAAGATTTTTTTTTCTGAACTTAAAACCGAGGAACAGCATACATTTGGTATGGATGGGGCCTTGAAGCATTGGTGTTGGGCTCTGGTCTTATGCTTAAATTCTTTCTATCTATGGTGGGCTTCAAGGTAAACCTTTGCAGTATAGTGGTTAGAAATAGGAAGAGCTCCATGCGGGCCAGGCCTTCTCCCATGCACATGCGTTTGCCTAAGGAGACAAAATGAGGATATACGATAAAAACAAGTCAAGCTAAGCGTAATGGGGATGCCTGGTTAGACAATTACCAATTTCTTTTAATCAATTCTGATTTACTAGAGCAAGAGATCCCATGTTTAGGACCCCTACATATGACAGAACAAAGAATGATTTCAGTGGGCACAATGCTCATATTTAGCAATGACTCATTAATAAAACTAGAGGCCATATCTAAAAGGGATTTATGTCATAGCTGTAGGTTTTATTAATATAATATGTATGTGTGCTGACAAGCTAAGACTGGATACTATTGTCGTGGTTTGCTTGTTCCTACATCTAGCCTAGATCCACTAACTTCAACAGGTAATCAAAATATTTTCATACAACAAACCTGGAGAATAATAATAATCTTTATTTGTATAGCGCCAACTTATTCCGCAGCGCCTTCAGGCATGGATAAATGCAAACAATACAATTACAATGTGAGATACATTGGGTTAGACACAAATGGGTTGGGGGTGGTACAGGAGGTGCAGGGGGTGGGGAACACAGGCAATAGGGGATTTCATGTACAGATCATTTATCAGAAGGCAAACAGGGTGGAGCGCCATAGGGAGGGGCGGGGGACTGGGTCAGGAGATTTGGTATGCTTCCCTGAAGAGGTGCGTTTTTAAGGCACGTCTGAAATTTCGTGCATCGGGAATTGTCCGGATGCCTTGGGGTAGAGCGTTCCAGAGGATGGGTGCTGCTCTGGTGAAGTCCTGTAGGCGAGCATGAGAGGTTCGTATTACAGGGGTGTTTAGTCTGAGGGTGTTAGCCGATCGGAGTGAGCGGGCTGGGTGGTGTACTGACAGTAGGGAGGCGATGTATGGCGCAGCGCCATGCAGAGCTTTGTGAGTGAGGTAGAGGAGTTTACATTTAGTTCTGCAGTGGATGGGCAGCCAAGGAAGCGACTGGCATAATGCAGAGGTGTCTGAGTAACGGCTGGATAGAAAAATGAGCCTAGCTGCTGCATTTAGTATGGATTGGAGTGGAGCGAGTCTAGTGCGGGGGAGGCCAATGAGTAGCGAGTTGCAGTAGTCAAGCCGGGAGTGGATGAGGGTGACCACGAGCGTCTTTAGCGTGTCCGTGGTTAGGAACGGACATATTTTAGCAATATTTCTGAGGTGCATGTGGCATGTTTGGGCCAGAGATTGGATATGGGGGGCAAAGGAGAGGTCAGAGTCCAGTGTGACCCCAGGGCATCGGGCATGCCGTCTGGGGGTTATGATGGTGCCAGACACTGGAATGGAGATGTTGAGGGGAGGTCGGTTAGAAAGTGGAAAGACAAGGAGGTCAGTTTTAGAGAGGTTTAGTTTGAGAAAAAGGGAGGACATAGTGTTAGAGACAGCGGACAGACAGTCGGTGATATTTTGGAGGAATGGTCCAGAGATCTCACGAGAGGAGGTGTATAGTTGGGTGTCGTCAGCGTAGAGATGGTATTGGAGGCCAAATTTGTGGATGGTTTGTCCAATTGGGGCAGTATAGATAGAGAAAAGAAGGGGTCCAAGGACCGAGCCCTGGGGGACCCCGACAGCGAGAGGAAGGGGAGCGGAGATAGAGCCAGCAAAGGAAACACTTAAAGAGCGTTCAGAGAGGTAGGAGGAGAACCAGGAGAGAGCAGTGTCCTTTATACCAATAGAGTGGAGCATAGTGAGAAGGAGATTATGGTCGACAGTGTCAAATGCAGCAGAGAGGTCAAGGAGGATTAGTAGGGAGTAATCACCTCTCGACTTTGCAGTCATCAGGTCATTTGTTACTTTTGTAAGGGCAGTTTCGGTCGAGTGTAGAGAGCGGAAACCAGACTGGAGGGGGTCGAGGAGCGAGTTGTCAGAGAGAAAGCGAGTAAGGCGGGAGTAGACCAGGCGTTCCAGTAATTTGGAGATAAAGGGGAGGTTTGAGACGGGTCGGTAGTTGGCAGCATTAGTCGGGTCCAGGGTTGGTTTTTTAAGCAGAGGGGATATAATGGAGTGTTTGAAAGAGGAAGGAAAAGTGCCAGAGGTTAGGGAGAGGTTGCAGATTGTGGTAAGGTGAGTAATGAGAGCTGGGGAAAGGGAGCAGAGGAGGTGAGAGGGGAGAGGGTCGCTGGCGCAGGTGGTGGGGCGGGCAGCGGAAAGGAGCCTGGAGACTTCTTCCTCTGTCGTTGGTTCTAGCGTAGATAGTGAGTAGGTGCTGGGTGCAGTCCTGATGAAACTGGAATCGGGGTTAAGCATGCAGCTTTCAGAGATTTCTAGCAAAACTCACATTGGAGAAGCTCACATTCAGCCATAATTTACAGATAATCTTTGCTAGTTGGCTATGAACTACAGTATAATCAAGTAGTAATAAATTTTGTAATTAAAGAATTTTCTTACCCACAGAGAATGGCATAAATGCATCACTTTTCTTAAAGCAACCCTTCTCATTAAGAAAGTTTCCAGGATTAAACTCATTTGGGTTCTTGAATTGTTTGGGGTCTTTCAGAACAGAAGTCAGGATTGGAAACACCAAGCTTCCCTGTAAGTAAACATGTAAAATATGTAGATGTAGAAAATGCTAGTTCAAATTTAGTTCTTGTTAATATTTGATAGGAAGAAGTGAATCAAAACAGTGTTGAGTTGCCCTACCCAATGTCCGAAGTCGGCTCTTATTAAGAAGCTTAAAAGACAATTATGTGATGAGCCAAGAGTCAAAAAGTTGCTAAAATGTATCCTTCTGTACCTTTGGAATGTGATATCCTCTAAAGGTTGTGTCCTTGCTGATAGAATGGGGCACACCCATAGGGACGATATCAGCGAATCTCTGGATCTCATGGATTACAGCTTCTGTATACGGCATTTTGCTCTTGTCTTCTATTGATGGACACCGATCTCTGCCTATTACATTGTCAATCTCTTTGTGGATCTTTTCTGAAATGATCAAGAACATATTTTTCAGTCTTATTTAGAGATGAGCGAACGTACTCGTCCGAGCTTGATATTCGTGCGAATATTAGGGTGTTCGGGATGCTCGTTACTCGTAACGAGTACCACGCGGTGTTCTGGTTACTTTCAGTTTCCTCTCTGAGACGTTAGCGCGCTTTTCTGGCCAATTGAAAGACAGGGAAGGCATTACAACTTCCCCCTGTGACGTTCAAGCCCTATACCACCCCCCTGCTGTGAGTGGCTGGGGCGATCAGATGTCACCCGAGTATAAAAGTCGGCCCCTCCCGCGGCTCGCCACAGATGCCTTGTGAGTTAGCTGAGGGAAAGTACTATCGTGCTGGTGCTGCTGTAGGGAGAGCGTTAGGAGTCAGTGTAGGCTTCAAGAACCCCAACGGCCCTTCTTAGGGCCACATCTACCTGTGTGCAGGCTGCTGCTAGCAGTGTTTTTTTTTTTCTCAAAATCGGCGGTGCAGAGCATTGCACCCGGTATTAGGGACAGAAGTGGTGCTTAGGCAGGGAGAGTGTTAGGAGTGAGTGTAGCCTTCAAGAACCTCAATGGTCCTTTCTAGGGCCAAATTTAACCGTGTGCAGTACTGTGCTGGCTGCTGTTAGCAGTGTTGCATATGTTTTTTTTTCTAAAAATCGTCTGTGCAGAGCATTGCACCCTCCATTGATACTACAGGGACAGAATTGTGTAGGCAGGGCCACAACACAGTTATTGTTCATTGAATATACGCAGTGGGGTCTTCCCTTTGCAAAAAAGGAAAAGAAATTATATTTGGCCTGCCTGTGTCAGTCCTAAGGTCTCCGTGTACGTGTGTGCTGCGTGGACAACGTACAAAAATCAGACGCAACCAGCTACGGTTTACTGCAGCCTTGCGCCATTGTCTTTCCTGACTGGCAAATACCTGCTCTGCTAGAGTTAATAACTCTGCTACACTAAAGTTGTGTGTCACTTTTTCAGGGCCACACCACAGTTCTAAAAGTTATTGTTCATTGAATATACGCAGTGGGGCCTTCCCTTTTCAAAAAAGGAAAAGAAACTGTATTTGGCCTGCCTCTGTCAGTCCTAAGGTCTCCGTGTACGTGTGTGCTGCGTGTACAACGTACAAAAATCAGACGCAACCAGCTACGGTTTACTGCAGCCTTGCGCCATTGTCTTTCCTGACTGGGAAATCAAATCACTGGTAATACAGCATGCTGAGGGGTAGGGGTAGGCCTAGAGGACGTGGACGCGGCCGAGGACGCGGAGGGCCAAGTGAGGGTGTGGGCACAGGCCGAGCCAGTGCGGTGGCCAGGGGTAGAGGCAGGGCCAGACCGAATAATCCACCAACTGTTTCCCAAAGCGCCCCCTCGCGCCATGCCACCCTGCACAGGTCAAGGTGCTCAACGGTGTGGCAGTTTTTCACAGAGACGCCTGACGACCGACGAACAGTGGTATACAACCTTTGTCGCGCCAAGATCAGCTGGGGAGGCACCACCAACAGCATGCGCAGGCATATGATGGCCAAGCACCCCACAAGCTGGGACGATGCCCGTTCAACGCCTCCGGTTTGCACCACTGCCTCTCCCCCTGTGCCCCAACCTGCCACTGAGATCCAACCCCCCTCTGAGAACACAGGCACTACCGTCTCCTGGCCTGCACCCACACCATCACCTCCGCTGTCCTCGGCCCCATCCAGCAATGGCTCTCAGCGCAGCGTCCAGACGTCGCTAGTGCCACAGTTTGAGCGCAAGCGCAAGTACGCCGCCACGCACCCGCACGCTCAAGCGTTAAACGTGCACATTGCAAAATTGATCAGCCTACAGATGCTGCCGTATAGGGTTGTGGAAACGGAGGCTTTCAAAAGCATGATGGCGGCGGCGGCCCCGCGCTACTCGGTTCCCAGTCGCCACTACTTTTCCCGATGTGCCGTCCCAGGCCTGCACGACCACGTCTCCCGCAACATTGTACGCGCCCTCACCAACGCGGTTACTGCCAAGGTCCACTTAACAACGGACACGAGGACAAGCACAGGCGGGCAGGGCCACTATATCTCCCTGACGGCACATTGGGTGAATTTAGTGGAGGCTGGGACAGAGTCAGAGCCTGGGACCGCTCACGTCCTACCCACCCCCAGAATTGCGGGCCACAGCTCGGTGGTGGTATCTGCGGCGGTGTATGCTTCCTCCACTAAAGCACCTTCCTCCTCCTCCTCCTCCTCCAACGCAACCTCTGTCTCGCAATCAAGATGTGTCAGCAGCACGTCGCCAGCAGTCGGTGTCACGCGGCGTGGCAGCACAGCGGTGGGCAAGCGTCAGCAGGCCGTGCTGAAACTACTCAGCTTAGGCGATAAGAGGCACACGGCCCACGAACTGCTGCAGGGTCTGACAGAGCAGACCGACCACTGGCTTGCGCCGCTGAGCCTCCAACCGGGCATGGTCGTGTGTGACAACGGCCGTAAGCTGGTGGCGGCTCTGCAGCTCGGCAGCCTCACGCAAGTGCCATGCCTGGCCCATGTCTTTAATTTGGTGGTTCAGCGCTTTCTGAAAAGCTACCCCCACTTGTCATACCTGCTCGGAAAGGTGCGCCAGCTCTGCGCACATTTCCGCAAATCCCACACGCACGCTGCCACCCTGCGGACACTGCAAAATAGGTTTAATCTGCCAGTGCACCGACTGCTGTGCGACGTGCCCACACAGTGGAACTCTACGCTCCACATGTTGGCCAGGCTCTATGAGCAGCGTAGAGCTACAGTGGAATACCAACTCCAACATGGGCGGCGCAGTGGGAGTCAGCCTCCTCAATTATTTACAGAAGAGTGGCCCTGGTTGGCAGACATCTGCCAGGTCCTTGGAAACTTTGAGGAGTCTACCCAGGTGGTGGGTGGCGATGCTGCAATCATTAGCGTCACCATTCCTCTGCTATGCCCCTTGAGAAGTTCCCTGCAAAGCATAAAGGCAGACGCTTTGCGCTCGGAAACAGAGCCGGGGGAAGACAGTATGTCGCTGGATAGTCAGAGCACCCTCCTGTCTATATCTCAGCGCGTTGAGGAGGAGGAGGAGGAGCATGAGGAGGATGAGGAGGAGGGGGAAGAGACAGCTTGGCCCACTGCTGAGGGTACAGATGCTGCTGGGCTGTCATCCTTTCAGCGTGTATGGCCTGAGGAGGAGGAAGAGGAGGAGGAGGAGGATCCTGAAAGTGATCTTCCTAGTGAGGACAGCCATGTGTTGCGTACAGGTACCCTGGCACACATGGCGGACTTCATGTTAGGATGCCTTTCTCGTGACCCTCGCGTTACACGCATTCTGGCCACTACGGATTACTGGGTGTACACACTGCTCGACCCACGGTATAAGGAGAACCTTTGCACCCTCATTCCCGAAGAGGAAAGGGGTTCGAGAGTGATGCTATACCACAGGGCGCTGGTGGACAAACTGATGGTAAACTTCCCATCCGACAGCGCTAGTGGCAGAAGGCGCAGTTCCGAGGCCCAGGTAGCAGGGGAGGCGCAGAGATCAGGCAGCATGTACAGCACAGGCAGGGGAACACTCTCCAAGGCCTTTGCCAGCATTATGGCTCCCCAGCAAGACTGTGTCACCGCTCCCCAGTCAAGGCTGAGTTGGCGGGAGCACTGTAAAAGGATGGTGAGGGAGTACGTAGCCGATCGCACGACTGTCCTCCCTGACGCCTCTGCCACCTACAACTACTGGGTGTCGAAGCTGGACACGTGGCCTGAACTCGCGCTGTATGCCCTGGAGGTGCTTGCTTGTCCTGCGGCTAGCGTCTTGTCGGAGAGGGTGTTTAGTGCGGCTGGGGGAATCATCACAGATAAGCATACCCGCCTGTCAACCGACAGTGCCAACAGGCTTACACTCATCACGATGAACAAAGCCTGGATTTCCCCAGACTTCTCTTCTCCACCAGCGGACAGCAGCGATACGTAAGCAATACGTAGGCTGCACCCGCGGATGGAAGCATCGTTCTCTATCACCATCCAAAACGGGGACATTTCTGCTTCATCAATCTGTGTCTAATATTCCTCCTCCTCCTCCTGCTCCTCCTCCTGAAACCTCACGTAATCACGCTGAACGGGCAATTTTTCTTAGGGCCACAAGGCTCAGTCATATAATTTTTCTAAACAATTTTTATACGTTTCAATTCTCTTAAAAGCGTTGAAACTTTAACTTGAACCAATTTTTCGTTACACTGGGCTGCCTCCAGGCCTAGTTACCACTTAAGCCACATTAACCAAAGCGATTAATGGGTTTCACCTGCCCTCTTGGTTGGGCATGGGCAATTTTTTGGATGTACATTAGTACTGTTGATACAGCAATTTTTGTGGGCCCTCGCCTACAGTGTAATCCAATTAATTTTTGGCCCACCTGCATTACAGCTGACGTTACATCCGCTGTGTTGGGCAATGCAATGGGATGTATTTATGTACCGCCGGTGGGTTCCAGGGAGCCACCCATGCTGTAGGTGCACACGGAGTTTAACCTACATGTGTCCACTTGTAAAGAACCCCAGTCTGACTGGGGCATGCAGTGTGGGCCGAAGCCCACCTGCATTAAGCACGACATTACTACCTCAGCTGTGTTGGGCAATGCAATGGGATATTTCTATGTACCGCCGGTGGCTTCCTGGCACCCACCCATGCTGTGGGTCCACAGGGAATTATAAATGCATCTGTTTCCACTTGTAAAGAACCCCAGTCTGACTGGGGCATGCAGTGTGGGCCGAAGCCCACCTGCATTAAACATGACATTACTACCTCAGCTGTGATGGGCAATGCAATGGGATATTTTTATGTACCGCCGGTGGCTTCCTGGCACCCACCCATGCTGTCGGTCCACAGGGACTTCACAATAGGGAGTTGTACCTGCCTGTGTCTATGAATTAAAAACCGCGGTCTGACTGGGGCATGCAGACACCTTGACAGAATGAATAGTGTGTGGCACATAGGTTCCCCATTGCTATGCCCACGTGTGCAGCTCCTGATGGCGGTGGCACAGGATTCTATTTCTCATTGCTTCTGTACAGCATTGTGGGCTATCGCCCCGCCCCTTTTAAAGAGGGTCGCTGCCTAGCCGTGCCAACCTCTGCAGTGTGTGCCTGCGGTTCCTCCTCATGGCAGACGCACTTCTAAATAGACATGAGGGTGGTGTGGCATGAGGGCAGCTGAAGGCTGCGCAGGGACACTTTGGTGTGCGCTGTGGGGGGGAGGGGGGGCGGTTGGGCAGCATGTAACCCAGGAGAAGTGTCAGTGGAGTGTCATGCAGGCAGTGATTGTGCTTTGTTGGAGGTAGTGTGGTGCTTAGCTAAGGTATGCATTGCTAATGAGGGCTTTTCAGAAGTAAAAGTTGTTGGGAGGGGGGGGGGGCCACTCTTGCCGCTATTGTGGCTTAATAGTGGGACCTGTGAACTTGAGATGCAGCCCAACATGTAGCCCCTCGCCTGCCCTATCCGTTGCTGTGTCGTTCCCATCACTTTCTTGAATTGCCCAGATTTTCACACATGAAAACCTTAGCGAGCATCGGCGATATACAAAAATGCTCGGGTCGCCCATTGACTTCAATGGGGTTCGTTACTCGAAACGAACCCTCGAACATCGCGGGAAGTTCGTTCCGAATAACGAGCACCCGAGCATTTTGGTGCTCGCTCATCTCTAGTCTTATTGTATCCATACCACAATTACAAGCAAATTAAGGCTGGAAGATTGTTTTAAAATATGAAATACTTGAGCGGAATCTGATGTGTTATTTACAAATGTAAAAAAAATGCATTGTACTTGTTACCTTGTATTTCGGGATATTTCAGAAGTATAAGAAAGCCATATCTCAATGTCATACTTGAAGTTTCTGTCCCAGCAAAGAACAAGTCTAGTATTGTTCCCTGTAGGTTTTCCTCATGAAATTGTGTCCCCAAATTTTTTTTTTCCTGAAAAATTGGAAGTTACCTTTATTTTAATTATCAAAATTGTAAAACACCTATGTGCACTTTAGATATGAAATAGCAGTTAACACAAGTGTAACCAATAGACTGATTATTTTCAAAGCAAGTCACATTTTGGCTTGCTATAGACCAGTGGTGGCGAACCTATGGCACGCGTGCCAGAGGCGGCACGCAGAGCCCTCCCTACTGGCACGCGCCACATCGGCCGCTCACCACTTGTGAATACCAGCAGGGGCCGCGGCTCCCCTGCCGGCATTCACAAACGGCACTGCTAGCCGCGCTGATGCCGACACACACTGACTTCAGTCTGCAGCTGGAATCCCCCTCCCCCCTGCCCCGACGTCTCCTACTACTTGGTTCCCCCGGGAGGGGGCGGTGTCCAGCAGCGTGTGTGTCAGAATGTGTGCCGGGAGCATATTAACACTTTCTTCCCCACTTCTGCAGCAATCAGCAATTCCCAGCAACATGATTGGTTGCTTGGGTTGGCTGATTCACCAAACAACCAATCAGGTTGCTGGGAATTACCTATTGAGGCAGAAGTGGGGAAGAAAAAGTTAATATGCATGCCGGGACCATCGCTGACCAGAAGAGGAGCTGAGCTTACAGGAGGAGGGGGAGGAGGAGGTAAGTATGTGGGTCTCGGGAGGGGCACTGTGGTGTGTCACTACTGCACTGGGGGCCACTGGGGGGGGGTCACTACTGCATTGGGGGGCCACGGGGGGGGGGGGTGTCACTACTGCACTGGGGGGCCGCTGGGAGGGTGTCACTAATGCTCGGGGGGGCCGCTGGGAGGGTGTCCCTAATGCACTGGGGGGCCGCTGGGAGGGTGTCCCTAATGCACGGGGGGGCTGCTGGGAGGGTGTCCCTAATGCACGGGGGGGCCGCTGGGAGGGTGTCCCTAATGCACGGAGGGGGCGCTGGGAGGGTGTCCCTAATGCACTGGGGGGCCGCTGGGAGGGTGTCCCTAATGCACTGGGGGGCCGCTGGGAGGGTGTCCCTAATGCACTGGGGGGCCGCTGGGGGTGTCCCTAATGCACTGGGGGGCCACTGGGGGGTGTCCCTAATGCACTGGGGGGCCGCTGGGGGGTGTCACTACTGCACTGGGGGGGTCTCTAATGCACTGGGGGGCCGCTGGGGGGTGTCCCTAATACACTGGGGGCCACTGGGGGTTGTCCCTAATGCACTGGGGGCCGCTGGGGGGTATCCCTAATGCATTGGGAGCTGCTGGGGGGTCACTATTATCGCTGTGGGGTGGGGGACACTATCACCGCTGGAGCCGCTGTGGGGTGGGGGTCACTATCACTGCTGGGGCTGCTGTGATGTGGGGGTCACTATTATTGCTGCAGCGTGGGGGTCACTATTACTGCTGGGTGGGGGTCACAATTATCGCTGGGGGTGCTGGGGGGTGTCACTATTACCGCTGGGGGTGGGGGTCACTATTACCGCTGGGGGTGGGGGTCACTATTACCGCTAAGGCTGCTGTGTGGTGGGGGGTCACTATTATCACTCTGGGGGGGGTCACTATTACCGCTAAGGGCCGCTGTGCGGTGGGGGTCACTATTACTGCTGGGGCTGCTGGGGGGGTGTCACTATTACCGCTGGGGCTGCTGTGTGGTGGGGTATGTTTACATGTGGCGGACATGGGCAGGGCTGTTTCAAAATAAACAGGGTGCAGATTTTGACTACTTTTTTGGATGCGGAAATGCTGCAGAATTTTCCACAGAAATTTCCGCTGAGGACATTCTGCAGTATATCCACATCCAAAAAGCAGTCAAAATCTGCATGCTGTCTATTTTGAAGCGGCCCTGTCCTTTTTAGAACGGCGGGGGTAAAATCATACGTCGTGATAAGCCCCGCCCCCTGACGTATTGGCACTTTGCGATAAATAAGTGGGTTTTAGGTTGCAGTTTGGGCACTCGGTCTCTAAAAGGTTCGCCATCATTGCTATAGACCATCCCAACATATGTCACTCACAAAGGCCTGAGAATCTAAGAGTTTCTACAAACCCACCTCTTCCATCCTTATGAGGAAGCAATCGATGAAGTCTCGAGGGCAGTTCTCATCCAGGGTGGCTCGGTGTCTGTTCATCACTTCCTTAATAAATTGTTTCATTTTGTCAGTAGCTTTAAAGATCTTCTGGTGAGGACCAGGAATGTAGGGCATTATGCTTGGAAATATATTAAGAAGCTAATGAAAAATAATAGAAAAACATAGCATTAATATCCTTTTGTTGGTCGCGTGTTATATTTTTACAAAGATCTAAAGTAAGTGAACCCTTGGAATTACTTGGATTTCTGCATTGATGTCTAAGAAACTTTGTTCTCATTGTTATCCGACTCATAATTATAGACAAGCGCAATCTAAGGAAACGAATACCATACAACATGCAACAAATGGCAGGGATCGGCACAAAGCGATGAAGCATAAAATCCTCCGGTTTATTGAAGAATAGATAAACCCATGTGGTCAGACAAGGCGCAAGTGTTATATGTTTCACATTACCTCCTTTGTCATAGCCTATCCTCACAAACCCTCCCCCTTTTTAAATTGTGCACCTGGTACAAGTCACGTAATAAAAAATATACCAATCATGAAAATCAGAAGTATAACAAATAAATAATCCTAAAAACATACAAAAGGGTTTCACACTACCACTGGGGCAGATCCTATATTCTCTCGACCATGAGAGATCCCATCAGTGAAAAGGAAACCATTGACCTCCTATAGAGATCAGTGGCTTAGATTTGTCCCGTCATACTGCTATGATTATCACAGCTGTATAAGGGGAGAAAAACAGCTTCTGTGTTTAAGCCCTAAGGCCTTACTCAATGGCTATTAAGTTCCAGTCTTGTGACAGCTATGAATATTTCTGCTGTGAGCCAAGGTCCCAGGTATTATCTATACTTGTCCATTGCTTTACTCCCCATGCGGGAGGATGGGTACCTACATCTGGACATCTCTAATGTACACTAGGCAGTGGTCAGAATTAGTCATAGGTAATGAACCCCTTTAATGTTTGTACATGTATGTTATTTGCATTGCCCTTAAGCATATTTTACACATTATGTAATATTTACCTGCCCTGAACGGCTGCTGAACAGCTGGATAATATCGTTCATATATGACAAGAGCGTCAAGAATTTCTGGTCTTCATAGTCAAATCTTTCTCCAAACACAACGGAGCAAATGACATTGGAGACAGCGCGTCGTAATATATATTCGGGATTGATTGGAGTGTCTGTTATTAAAAAAGAGAAGTGGTCAGTCAGGGACTCAAATGGAACCTTTTAGGCCCTATGTGCGGCTCATGCCGCTAGTTCCAGGGCTGGTATTCTTATAATCACCAGCCTCCTGATTGGCTGGAATCGGCACGTGACGGGGGCGGAGCTACGCGATGACGCGTACAAGGGGGTGGAGCCAAAACGCTGATGCTTCCGAGACGAGCCGAAGGGAGAAGATCCATCTGCGCAAGCGCGTCGAAAAAAGCAAGAAGACACCGAAATTAGACGGAACCATGGCGACGGGGACGCCAGCAACGGAGCAGGTAAGTGAATAACTTCTGTATGGCTCATATTTAATGCATGATGTATATTACAAAGTGCATTAATATGGCCATACAGAAGAGTATAACCCCACTTGGTTTCGCGAGACCACCCCTTTAATAATGACAATGACAAAAAAATACTTTTGACCCTGGTAAAGATTACTCCATAGTGGGACTGCAGAAGTGTAAAGTATGGTGAGCTCACTAAAGCAGTCCATACATACCCTGACATCAAAGTCACCCATTGATTTAAGGAGATCAGCCATTGTTGTAATGTGTGTGAATGTAACCCGATAGTCTCCCAATTGTAGACATTAAGGGAAGGAAGCATCAGGCATGTTGGATTTTGAAATGCACTTTGCTTAGTTCTTCCAGGCAGAGCATGTATGTTCAGAGCATGTATGTTCATGGGGAAATCTGGATGTATGTTTGTGAATGTGTATGGCCAGCCCGGGAGAATGACACACAGATTTTTTAAACTCCACCCACCTTTGTCCTTCAAAAATTTCTCAGCCAGACAGCGGGCTTCTTCTTGGATTCTTTCTTCAATGCTTCTCTTTCCCATTCCAAAATTCCTCAAAGTTGTCAGAGAAAACCGACGGAGGGTTTTCCATCTTTCCCCATTGCTTGCAATGACCCCTGCAAGTTGAAGCATGCGGGATAAAGACTAAAGAAACATCAGTGATTTTCTACAAAAAAAACAGCGCCACACTAATCCGTAGGTTGTATGTGGCATTTCAGCTCAGTCCCATTCACCTATCTAAGTAGCCATACCAGACACAACCATGAATATGTGTGTCACTGCTTCTGGTAGATGTCAGCCATGCTTTTGTAATGCTGGACAAACCCTTTAAATAACTTCCAACTTTAGTATGTCCAATATTGCAGGATGTAGACTCCCTTTATATTCCTGCAACTTCTCGTTAAGCAGGGACTCTAGACTTGCTAATCAATTGGGCCTATACTCATTTTACTGACCCTCCTGGCAGTATGTTGGGTCTACTTCCTTGAACTCACCCCCAGCAGGAGGTGAGCGCCTTCCACATGGAATGAAAAGTGCTAAATGAAATTATGCTGGCTGCAGTTAGAGACGAGCTAGCCACACTACACAAAGGGCACACCACTTTCTACATGGTTTATTACAGAGCAGCCTATCAGACTAGTACCCTGTTTCCTGAAAATAATACCTACCCCAAAAATAAGACCTAACATATTTTTTCAGTATTTTTGAGGATGCTTGAACTATAAGCCCTACTCCAAAATTAAGCCCTAGTTACAGTTAATAAAAATAAAGTTAATGTGAATAGTGTCCAGGCAACTATACATGTAAAAAAGTATAATCTTTTGGAGCAAAAATTAATATAAGGCCCTGTCTTATTTTTGGGGAAACACGGTAGTAGTCCAGCAACACAACCTAGTATCCAGCTCTGGTACAGCGCCACCACTGCTTACACTAGAGAAACTGTGCTGCTTGCCCAGAGGATAGGAGGATCATGATGGCAGCACCGTTCATCTCCCAAGGGAAATACATCTCCATTAGTTATAATACACTATTTTATAATGTACTTGTCAATGGTATGTAAACATAGAAATGCCGTATACCCAAAACTTACTAAAATTAAGAAAAAAAGTGTCTTTTTTTTCTTCCAGAAACAGTGCCACTCCTTGAGCTGCGTCTAGTATTGCAGAACAACCCATTCAGATAAATGGAAATAAGCTGCAAATACCAAATATAGACTATGGACAGGAGTGTGCTATTATTGGGGGAAAGAGCAGACCCTTTTTTCAGGCAACCCCTTCATGTACTGAACTTCTCTTATCAAGGAAGTTTGCATGCTAGGAAATGAAGTTCTGCGCTACTACGATGCAACCGGGAACACGTATTGCACAAGGACTAACCTGAGAGCCTCTGCAATAATGCTCAATCCTTGAAACTGATATCTGTGTTATATAAACCATGAGAAGGAAAATATTTCACAACATCAACAAGAATATAAAGTCATTCTAGTGATCCTCACCCCCACTTTACCGTTATTATAGATACCACTAGACATTCATTGCCTGCGTGCAGCATTAGGGCTCAGTCAGACGGGCGTTTTTTCACGCAATTTGCGCATGCGTCCGGCGATTTTATAAAACCATTGCTTTGCAATGGTATCGGACACATGAGCGCTTTTTATGCGCTCGTCCGATAAACTATAGAACAGAAATCGCAGATCGCACCTATCTGCGATCTGCGATTCCTGTTCTCTTCTCTATATGCGCTCAATGGGGCCGGCGGCAGCAGCGCCGACCCCATTGAGAACATACAGAAGACAAATCATTCTTCTCTGCCACAGCTGTAACAGCTGTGGCAGAGAAGAACGATGTTTGCCCATTGAATTCAATGGAGCCGGCAATACAGCCGGCTCCATTGAAAGCAATGCGCTGCGGGCGATCGCAAGATGAATTTTCGGGAAGGGCTTAAATATATAAGCCCTGCCCTGCAATTCATCCAGAAATGTGTAAAAACAAAAAAATATATATACTCACCTGGTCCCGGCAGACGGAGTTCAGCGCGGCCGGCCGGCAGTTCTCCTGAACTGCTTTGAGTAGTATTCAGCAGCCGGGGGTTTAAAATCCCCGCCTGCTGAATGAACTGCCTCTAATTGGTCACAGCCTGACCAATCAGAGGCAGCTCTCACTTACCCATTCATGAATGGATGAGTGAGTGCTGCCTCTGATTGGCTCAGCGCAGGGACCAATCAGGGGCAGCTCTCAGCTGTCATTCAGGAATGAATTCATGAATGGGTAAGTGAGAGCTGCCTCTGATTGGTGAGGCTGTGACCAATCAGAGGCAGCTCATTCAGCAGGCGGGGATTTTAAATCCCCGGCTGCTGAATACTGCTCAGAGCAGTTCAGGAGAACTGCCGGCCGGCCACGCTGAACTCCGTCTGGCGGGACCAGGTGAGTATATATGTATTTTTTGTTTTTACACATTTCTGGATGCATTTCCGGGAAGGGCTTATATTTTTAAGCCCTTCCCGAAAATTCATCGTGAGATCGCCCGCAGCCCATTGCTTTCAATGGAGCCGGCTGTATTGCCGGCTCCATTGAATTCAATGCGCTGGACAGCTCCGGCCCGTTTCTACTGAAACGCGGCTAGGAGCAGTTTTTTCGGGCGATTTTTCGGCCCCGGTCACGCGATTTGCGGATGCGCATCCGTCATGCAATCCGCAAATCGCGGGAAAAAACGCCCGTGTGACTAAGGCCTTATATGCAACCTTAACATCATAAAAAAGTATCAATTTGTTGCTATTTTATTCAAGTGTCTTACCAAAATCCTTATTAAAAATCTCTCCTGCTCCTGTGTCCCCCCTATCACTAAATGCATCGCTGCAGTCCACCAGCGCTTCCTTCACAGCGTCATACCCAATCAGCACGATGGCTTGAAGGTTTGCTATGTAGATGGTATAGACGGGTCCATATGTTTTACTCAACTGCAGAGACAGAGAAAACATGATAAAGACATATGTAACACTAATACTAATGGGGTGTTTTCACACAGAGGTTCTGTTGATGCAGTTTTGTGAGCCAATGCCATGGGCTTACGTATAGGGGGTGCAGAGGGTTCAGTCGCACTTGGGCCCAGGAACCCTAGGGGGTCCATAAAGTCTGTCTTCCCCATATCGCAAACCAAAACTATCAATGAAGCTTTATAGTTTGGGGGCCCAGTTCCAGATTTTGCACTGGGGCCCAGCAGCTTCAAGTTACGCCTCTAGCAAAGGCCAAACGTGGATCCAGTAGGAGGGAGAAGTATTAGTCCTTCCTTCATGAATTTCTCATTCCCTTTGGATTCACTTTTGGTTTTGATTCAAAAAGTATCACAAAAATATGGACCTTTAGGCCTTAGTCAGACAGGCGTTTTTTGCCGCGATTTGCGCAAGCGCATGCGTCCGGCGATTTTTTTAAACCATTGATTTGCAATGGTATCGGACACATGAGCGCTTTTTATGCGCTCGTCCAATAAATTATAGAACAGAAATCGCAGATCGCACCTATGTGCGATCTGCGATTTCTGTTCTCTTCTCTATATGCGCTCAATGGGGCCGGCGGCAGCAGCGCCGACCCCATTGAGAACATATAGAAGACAAATCATTCTTCTCTGCCACAGCTGTAACAGCTGTGGCAGAGAAGAACGATGTTTGCCCATTGAATTCAATGGAGCCGGCAATACAGCAGGTTCCACTGAAAGCAATGGGCTGCCGGCGATCGCGGGATGAATTGTCGGGAAGGGCTTAAATATATAAACCCTTCCCTGCAATTCATCCAGAAATGTGTTAAAATAAAAATACATATATATATATACTTACCTTGTCCCGGCAGACGGAGTTCAGAGCGGCTGGCCTGCAGTGGGTGTGAAGGGGGTGTGAGTCAGACTTGCCCCTGATTGGCTCAGCGCTGAGCCAATCAGAGGCAAGTCTGACTCACACCCCCTTTACACCCACTGCAGGCCGGCCGCTCTGAACTCCATCTGCCGGGACCAGGTGAGTATACATATATTTTTTATTTTTACACTTTTCTGGATGAATTGCAGGGAAGGGCTTATATATTTAAGCCCTTCCCGACAATTCATCCTGCGCTCGCCTGCAGCGCATTGCTTTTAATAGAGCCGGCTGTATTGCCAGCTCCATTGAATTCAATGCGCTGGACAGCTCCAGCCCGTTTCTAATGAAACGCGGCTAGGAGCAGATTTTTCGGGCGATTTTTTTTTGGCCCCGGTCACGCGATTTGCGGATGCACATCCGTCATGCGATCCGCAAATCGCGCGAAAAAACGCCCGTGTGACTAAGGTCTTAAAAAGAACTGTGTGAAAGTACCCTCAGGCTGGTTTCATACAAGAACATGTTGTGTTTGAGAGGAGACAACAACGTGAACAGAACTCTTCCTGAGTATTCTTTAATACTTCAGATAATCTGTAGAGGTGCTGCCAGAATATTGAGTGCTAGTCTCTGTGTTCTCCTACATATTGCAGCTGATTATCTGATTCTAGCAAGAGGACACCCAATAAGTCAGTTTATAGTCTGGGGAACCTTCAAGACCACCTAACACAATCATACTGTTCTAGTTAGACAACCCCATTCATTGTTCACAGTGAAGACTATAGTTAAACACATTTTATATATTACAATATTACATTGTAATATCCCTTGTACATAGTTTTAATATATATATATATATACACACACCGGTATTTATATCAGTTCTACAACATATATCAACATCAAGGTATCTTCCTTCATAGGCAGGAACAATCCCATAGCAGGACCGCAGTGGGGGCAACAAATTCCCTTATTTTACCCCGTAAGTGTATCAGCACAATACAGGTTGTATTGTAATACTATTTGTAACACTCTGTTTTTAGTCGATTAAGAAACAAACACAGACTGTCCTAAAATAGCCTTCATATAATGATGGGCTTGTAGAGCAGTAGAGAATATGAACTTCTTAAGCTTCCCTTGTCTATTATCAGATCATTTGGACTTATGACTATTTTGACAACAGATATTAGCAGAAATTGCCATTTAAGTGTCCTAATAACAATAAATAACAATGAGATTACAGGTAATACCTTAACTAACGACTGCGGCATTTCTGAGGTGCTGATCTGAAAGATATTCCCCAAGCCGGGTAGAGGTGTTGGTCCCGGGGGTAGGTTCTTCTGTTTAACCCTACCCCACCATCTAATGAGATAAATTAGGAGAGTGACTCCAGTAGCCAGGAGAAGCGTTGCAGCAATATTCAGAGCCATCCTGGTGATTACAGCTCTGACTGCACTGTGTCCTTCAGTATTTGTATGTGATCAGGTACAGGGCAACAATCCAACATGGAATCAGCAAGAACAGGCTTGGTGTGTTCAGAGTGCAAAGTTAAAGCTCTCTTGCCTAATACAGTATATTATATGCAGTAGTTAGCAACTGATGGGATTAACCAGAGACAAAAAAAAGCTGCTCACAATTCTTAAAAAAAAAGAAGAAAAGCCAAGTCATTTTCACCTCCCTCAATCTCCTGGCACAACTATTCCACTAGCCCGGGCTGCCGTTGGTGTTCACCTTTAGCTGCAGCAGTGATGACTATGTTCTCACCCTCTCTTGTTCTCACCCGATCCTTATACTTCGGCTGTGTATCCAACCTGTTGGCAAGTTGTGCAGTCCACCACGAAATTCATATAAAAAGTTCAGCAAAAAAGAGGTTCGCCTTCAGAGGTGTGGAAAACTTTCGCCTTTATTAATAGTGTCTCGGCATTCAATAAAACCAGGACCCCATTTCGGCCGGCGTCAGACCTTGATCCCCCTATGTTACACAGGAGACTGAATCTACTTATAACACCAATGTCATTAAAAACATTGAAAACACATGGGATAAAATTCAGTGTTCCTCCTCCTAAATTAGCATACCATAATGACATGCACGATGGCTGCAGAAGTCCTCCATATACAAAGCATCATTCCTGAGAACATATCCAGTTATGCACACATGTTTGGGATACCTATAAAATGCATTTCGTGGATTTATGGAACATTTCTCTGTTGGACACTAGAGATGAGCGAGCACCAAAATGCTCGGGTGCTCGTTACTCGAGTCGAGCTTTCCGCGATGCTCGAGGGTTCGTTTCGAGTAACGAACCCCATTGAAGTCAATGGGCGACCCGAGCATTTTTGTATATCGCCGATGCTCGCTAAGGTTTCCATTTGTGAAAATCTGGGCAATTCCAGAAAGTGATGGGAACGACACAGCAACGGATAGGGCAGGCGAGGGGCTACATGTTGGGCTGCAGCTCAAGTTCCCAGGTCCCACTATTAAGCCACAATAGCGGCAAGAGTGGGCCCCCCCCCCACACTGTCAGCATAAAGATCGTTCTCCTCTGCCACAGCTGAATGGGTGTGAGTGAGAGCTGCCCCTGATTGGTCCCTGTGCTGAGCCAATCAGAGACAGCACTCACCCATTCATGAATTCATGAATGGGTGTGAGTGAGAGCTGCCTCTGATTGGTGAGGCTGTGACCAATCAGAGGCAGCTCATTCAGCAGGCGGGGATTTTAAATCCCCACCTGCTGAATACTACAGAAAGCAGTTCAGGAGAACTGCCGGCCGCGGCTGAACTCCGGCTGCAGCGGAAAGGTGAGTATACATTTTTTTTTTTACACATTTTAGGATGATTTTCAGGTAAGGGCTTATATTTTTAAGCCCTTCCCGAAAATTCATCCCGCGCTCGCTGGCAGCCCATTGCTTTCAGTGGAACCTGCTGTATTGCCGGCTCCATTGCATTCAATGGGCTAACATCGTTCTTCTCTGCCACAGCTGTTACAGCTGTGGCAGAGGAGAACGATCTTTATGCTGACATTTTTTATTTATTTTTTACACATTTTAGGATGATTTTCAGGTAAGGGCTTATATTTTTAAGCCCTTCCCGAAAATTTATCCCGCGCTCGCCGGCAGGCCATTGCTTTCAATGGAGCCAGCTGTATTGCCGACTCCATTGAATTCAATGGTCAGTGCTCGTTTAATTGAGTCGAGCACCGCGTGGTACTCGTCTCGAGTAACGAGCATCTCGAGCACCCTAATACTCGAACGAGCATCAAGCTCGGACAAGTATGCTCGCTCATCTCTATTGGACACCTTTCCCACATAAAAAGTTCTAAACCACAGACATAAGTGTAAAACAACAAATATTTCTCATTGCCATTATCTTACTATATATTGGATCTAACAAATAGCAAAAAAAATATATATATATTAGATATAGCGCGTTTCCCCGAAAATAGGTATTCAAAGCCCCGTCACCAGCAGAAGGCAGCTGTGAGACGAGGAGGATGCCGCGCAACTGCTGGACACGATCGGGAGGCATCAGGATGCCGCGGACATGGTGAGTATAAGACCCCCTTCCTGAATATAAGACACTGTGCCTTTTTGGGGGCAAAAGATAATATAAGACAGTGTCTTATTTTCTGGGAAACATGGTATATTTATGAGTAATAAATAACAAATGATCTCTAGGACAATTATATTATTATGTACGGACACTAACGAATAGCAATCTAATGTTGCTTGTCTTGATTCATCCCGATTTTCGCAAAATTGAATCCAGTAAGTCTGAAACAATTTTCTGTCAAAAATTGCAGGTAAATTGAATAGAAAATTGTGGTCAATTAGCAGCCAGGGCAGCTTGCTGCTGTCACCAAATGTGTCCTCCATCTTGTATCTACCAAACAGGAAAACAGAAAATACACACAGTGCATGTCAGCGGTCTCAGACGTTGTTCAATCACGAATCCCGCTACTACAAATTATTTGCAGGTCTTACGCAGCTAGCAGTGGTTTTCTGAAAACTACAATGTTAGCTTAAAAGTTACATAAAACTACACAAAAAAATAAACTAGAAAAAAAGTCGAGACACAAATGCTGGTTTGTAGGTATAGAATACCTCCGTGCGGCCACAGGGGGAATAAGAAATGATTTTGTACAACAAAATTAAAATAATTTTATTTCACGCATCAAATGTTCATTACAACGAATTTAGTGGCAACATTCCATAAGTACCATCATATCTGAAATTACGAGTACTTATCTACTATTCTAACATTTTGTTCTACAATATTTAGAAATTAAATGACAAAGTACCGTGTTTCCCCAAAAATAAGACAGTGTCTTATATAAATTTTTGTTCAAAAAGGTTTACCTTTTTTACATGTATAGCTGCCTGGACACTATTTAAATTGACTTTTAAAATTAACTGTTAGCAGGGCTTAATTTTGGAGTAGGGCTTATATTTCAAGCATCCTCAAAAAGCCTGAAAAATCATTTTGCATCCTCCAAAATTCTGGTAAATCCTGCTATGTCTTCTGTTCAGGGTATGTTTTATTTTCAGGGAAACTGGGTGTGTACTTACACATTATTTTTCGGAAAACCTTCAATTACTTAATTACAAAGCATTTCCAACAGACAAACCACTGGTCTGTGATTTGTCAGTTGGACTGCAACACTGCCTGCTCGTCTAGATCTATTAACACTGCGTCTGGTGTGTGAATCGGATTTAATGCAACCAGACTCACTTGTGTCATCCATTGGAATCCTTCTGTATGTACAAGTTCATCTAGAGCAGGGGTGTCAAACTCACCGAGGGGCCATATCAGGCTTATTGTGACCTTCAATGGGCCGATTGTAAGGCCGCCTGCAGACGGCCGGGTCGGATCCCGCTGTGAGAATTCTCACAGCAGAACCCGAGCCCCTGCAGGAACCAGTGTGGCGCTCACCTGCTCCCGCGGCTCCGACTCTGTGATGTGCCGGCTGCCCCGCACAGTAATAGAGCATGCCGCGATTTGTTTTCCATGCAAGATTTCGCGCGGACAAATCGCAGCCGTCTGCATAGGATTGTGTTTTCTAACGCAATCCTATGGCAGCTTCCACGGGCGGAAATTCCGCGGGAAATCCCGCCGTGGAATTTCCGCCCGTGTGCAGGGGGCCTAAGACAGTACAGTAAGGGCTTGTTCACAGAAGCGTATTTGCGTACATAATATGCAGTCAGTAGAAGCCATTGATGTCAGTGAGTTCATTCACATGATGTATATTTTCACACAGCATGACCTACATTGTTACGTACTACACATCCCAATATAATTATAAGCCCACTGCCCAAAAATGAGCCCCCCCCTCAGTAATAATAATAAGCCCCCTCAGTAATAATAATAAGCAGCCCCCCTCAGTAATAAGCACCTCCCCCACAGTAATAAGCACCCCCCCAGTAATAAGCACCCCCCCAGTAATAAGCAGCCCCCCCAGTAATAAGCAGCCCACCCAATAATACCCCCTCCCCAGTAATAAGCAGCTCCCCACAGTAACAAGCAGCCCCCCTCTGTAATAAGCAGCCCCCCCCAGTAATAAGCAGACCCCCACCCGATAATACCCCCTCCCCAGTAATAAGCAGCCCCTCCACCCAGTAATAAGCAGCCCCCCCCCCCCCTCAGTAATAAGCAGCCCCCCCAGTAATAAGCAGCCCCCCACCCCTCGGTAATAAGCAGCCCCCTCTTCCTTCCTGTCAGCGCCGCTCCCCCTCTGCTTGCGCTGATTCCCGGGTACACACTGACGTCAGTGTGTAGCCCGGCACGCTTCCTCCCTGAGTCCTCTCCTGCAGAACTGATGAGTAGGAGACTCAGGGGAGGAGGATCCTGGCTGCACACTGACGTCAGTGTGCGCCGGGATCAGCGGTAACAGCGCGATTACCAGCGGGGAGCTGCGGCACCCCAGCTGGTAATCGATTCAGTGGTGAGCGGCGTTGGCACACCGTGGGCCACATAACACGAGCCAGCGGGCCTTGTGTTTGACACATGTGATCTAGGTTCATCCACATATCTCTTATTGCCAAGTAATCAGATTGAAAGAATACAGAATCTGTTTTGTTGTTCCATCGAATTATCACTGTTAATATTATCGTTGTTTCTGAATATGACATTTTGTACACATTCAGTGATCGTTGGCGGTCTATGATATTGTGTACTAGTCTCTGATCTTGGTGCTTTACTGCCTGCAGCTAATAGAAATTAAAGCTTTCTTTGGAATTAGTTAAATATAATCCATCTCTCCTGGTTATACTACACATATATCACATTTGGTGCACTCGCTGTCGATGTTGATGGTTGTGGCTCATTATGGATCTCCTATCACTCGATAATGAAACGTTTATGTCATCAGAAATACTGAGCAGTGGAAGTACTTGGCACATTCGTATTGGGCACTTGTTCACCTTGGCGGTGCGATGTCTCAACTTTGAGGCGCTCCAAGCGAGCCCATTGATGCTCATCATCAGGCATCCGGGTCTTCTTGGATTCCCCATCTCTCAATCTTTCCTCCTGTTGAGGTTTTCTAGAATTCTTCTGGTGTTTATTTTACATATATTTGGACATTTTTTTAATGTTACGAAATTTCCTCACTTACAAGGTCAACATGTAAAAAAGGAATAAATATTGAGATTTTATTTCTAGCGTTTTATTTATAACATTTTACAAAGTGCGAAAAGACAAAACAAAGGACCCCTCAAACATCATGCTTGCACAATGGAAGCCAGAGCTAGACTAAATTTATGTGCACATTTTCGTGACTCAGCTTTGTTCTGGGATTACATCAGTCGATGACATAAGCGCAAGGTCAATCAGTATCTAAATATGCTTTGTTTAATGATCTATTGAATGCAATATCATTCATGTATCTATCATTAATAGTTCTCAAGCTATTTAATTTTTCATGATCAAGGTTTTTTAGGGTATGGTTTAAGTGCAGCACCACAGTTTTGAAATGTAAGACGTATTCTACATCAAAAGGACTAAATAAAAAAAATGAAAAGGAAATGTGAAGAAAGCAAGGGACTTGTTGGTGGTGGAGATGCAGCTCCTGCTTCCAGCATGTTTACTTCTCCTACATACTCCCGAATGAAAAATATCTCAATATGGAAATATGGAGCTACAGCTCTCATGTCTCCATGAATCGCTCTTCCCGCAAGCTGCTGTTGGTGTTGGTAGAACTGCTGCTGCTCTCTTCTTCTGCATCTGCATGTTTACTCCTCCTACTTCCTCCTAAGTGCATAATATGTCAATAAGGAAATATGGAGCTAATGCTTTCTTGTCTCAACAAGGAGCACACTCTGCACTCTAAGTGCTGTTGCTGGTAGAACTGCTGATGCTGCTGTCCTTCTCCTGCTTCTGGTATATTTCCTGCTCCTTTTTCCCAAAGCATACATTTTTGAAAGCACAAGAAACAGTTGTAGCTATACAACTGTAGTGGCCTGAAAAAAGGCACTACATAGCACTGTATAGCTGTGAGGACCAGTAATATAATAACTGGCCCTAAGGGTTTAATCTGAGTCATTTTACACAGATGATGCGGGTGGCCTAGCAAACAAATAGGTTGTGATTGGCTGCAGACAAACTGGTCAGGTGACAGAGGCAATAAATAGCCAGACAACGGTCACAGGAGGCAGAGGAGTGACAAGAAAGTGAAGCACCAGAAAGAAGAGTGACAAGGAGAAAAGAAAGTGCCAGGCAGGAGAGAAAAGGCGCAGAGAGAGCAGAAGAAACAGGAGAGAGAGAAAAAGAAAGATACAAGAGAAGAAAGAGGGAAATCAGAGAGTAACGGAGAACGAGAGTCAGCTTTGACAGTGAGGGAGATAAAGAGATGTAAATACGAAGGATAGAGAAACAAATCCCAAGTAGGCTGCCAATATATAAATATGTTAGGGTGCATTCACAAGAGCGTGTGCATGTGCCGTACATAGGTGTGCACAAAACCATGCACCCACATACGTGGACAAACACACATGAATGCTGGTCCATGCAGCATTGATTTCAATGGGGCTGCGGCTGCTGCCAGTGGCCCCATTGAACGCAATAGGATGCTGGCAACCCCTGCAGTGATTTTCAGGGAAGGGCTTGAAATATAACCCCTTCCCTGAAAATCATCCGTGGTTTGTCTAAAAAAAAAAAAAAATATATATATATATATATATATATATATATACACATGTATATATGCACTCAGCTCTCTGCCGCTGCCGTTTAAATATTCCAGCACTGTCACAGTGTTCAGTGACAAGGGGACTTCCCAAGGGGAGTAAGGAATTTCCTGCCACAGCTGTCACAGCCGTGGCAGAGGATTTCTTCATCCCTGCGGGGAGTAAAGAATCCCCTGCCAGAGCTGTCATAGCTGTCACAGCTGTGGCAGAGGATTGCAATTTTCTCCCATTGCTTTCAATGGGACCGGCACTTCTGCAGTCCCAATGAAAGCAATTGCCTGCCAGTAAGCCCTGCAGGGATTTTCGGGGAAGGAATTTAAATAAAAGCCCTACCCTGAAAATCATCCCTAGAATGTGTTAAAAATAAAAATATACTCACCTCTCCTCAGCTGCCAGGACTCAGGCGCATCCAGTCTGTCTTTTCCCTGCACTGCTTAGACTGGAGATGAAGGGGAGATTTGAAATGGGTTGGTAATTCTCAGCATAGGTTGAGTCAAGCCTCAGTTTCTTTAGCAGTGGGGATATAATTGCATGTTTGAATGAGGAAGGGAAAATGCCAGAGATCAGAGACAGGTTGAACATAGTGGTGAGGTGGGAGATGACAACCTGGGAGAGGGACCGGAGGAGGTCTAAAGGAAGAGACTCACTAGCACAGGTGGTGGGGCAAGCAGAGGAAAGCAATCTGGAGACTTCTTCCTCCGTTGTTGGTTTGAGTACAGAGTGTGAGCAGGAGCTAGATGCAGTACTGAAGAGACTAGGGTCGGGGATAGTATGGGATTGGGAGGTTATTTATTGCTAGATGTGATAGTAACATAGTATGTTCGGCTGAAAGAAGACAATATCCATCTAGTTTAGCCTGTTTTCAGCTCCATTGTTGATCCAGATGAAGGCAAAAAAACATCAATGAGACAGAAGCCAATTTTGGCCATTCTGGGGGAAAAAAGATTCCTTCCCGACTCCATAATGGCAGTCAGAATAATCCCTGTATTAACGTTTGAAAGTTCCTACCTGACTCCAAGACCCGGATCAACAACCCCACAGGTTATTTAATGTCTATATCCTGTAATATCATTGCTCTTTAAAAAGAAGTCTAGTTCTTTCTTAAACTCCTCTATCGATTTTGCCATCATTACGTCCTCAAGCAAAAAGTTTCAGTCTCGCTGCTCTTACAGTAAAGAACCCCCTTCTGTGTTGGTGATGAAACCTACTTTCCTCTAGACGTAGCGGATGTCCTCTTGTTACCGTCGCAGTCCTGGGTATAAACAGATCCTGGCAGAGATCCTTGTATTGTCCCCTCATGGATTTATACAGTTATTTGGTCGCCCCTTAGCCGTCTTTTTTCCGGGGTGAATATTCCCAGTTTTGGTGCCTCTCTGGGTATCCCAGTTCCGTCATTCCATGTATTAGTTTAGTCGCCCTTCTTTGAACCCCCTCCAGCACTGTAACATCTTTCCTGAGCACCGGTGACCAGAACTGTACGCAGTATTCCATGTGAGGCCTGACAAGTGCCTTATATAGTGGGAGGATAATGTTCTCGCCCCTTCCCCCTATACCTCTTTCAATGCACCCCAAGACTTTATTTGCTTTTGCAACAGCTGACTGGCATTGATGGCTCCATTTAAGTCTACAGTCCACTAGTACCCCCAGGTCTTTGTGAAGTAAGCAGACAGCTCTTTAGCACTGAGATCTGTTACCGCGGGCCGCAATTTAGGGCTGAGAAGGGAGTGAAAAGTTTCAAAGAGTTGTTTGTGAGATAGTGAGGAGATGACAGAGGTGAAATAGACTTGCTTAGAGTGGTGGAGGGCTAGGTTGTAGTTTCTGAGCATAAATTTGAAGTGGGGAAAATCTTTGGACTTTTGCAACTTTCTCCACAGCCATTCAGCATACCTAGACCATCGCCAGATGAAGCGCATTTGAGGCATGAGCCAGAGTTGCCAAGGTCTCCATCAATTGGCTTGAGTCACAAGTGGTGCCGCTTCATCCAAGACATGTTTGAGAGTGGTATTGTAATGTGTAGCAGCCAGGTTGGGGCAGGAGAGGAGAGAGACCTATAGGACTGTAGGGTCTCAGCAAAATTTTTAGAGTAAATGGCCTGAGGGTTCCTGTACGTGCGATAGGTAGGAGGGTCTAGGAAGATGCTAGTAAGCTTGACAGAGTAAGAGATGAGATTATGGTCTGAGAGCGGAAGAAGGGAATTAGTGAAGCAAGAACCAGAGCAGAGATGGAGGCAGACCAGATCAAGAGTATTGCCATCTCTGTAAGTGGGAGATGCTGTGAGTTGTGAAAGACCAAGGGAGGAAGTAAGCGATAGAAGCTGAGAGGCAGATGGGGAGATGGGATCATTGGTGGGGATGTTAAAGTCGCCTAAGTTGATGGTTGGGATTTCGCAGGATAGCAAGTGGGGGAGCCAGGCGGCAAAGTGATCCAGAAACAGACGGGGATGACCTGGGGCACGGTAGATAACTGCTACTTGCATGCACAGTGGACGGAAAAGTAGTAGGGTGTGTATCTCAAACAATTGGAAAATGAGTGGGGAATGACCTGAAAGGTGCATTGCAAAGATAGAAGAGCACCTACTCCTCAGCCTCGCCTGTTTTCCGGTTTTGGGGTATGGGAGAAGTGCAGGCCAATGTAAGACAGTGCAGGCCAATGTAAGACAGTGCAGCAGGGGAGGCCGTGTCAGACTGCTGTAGGCAGATATCTGTGAACGCTAGCAAGTTTAGAGATTTAGCAGTGAAAAAACTGTGGATGGTGGGGAGTTTGTTGCATGCTGACTAGCACTAAAAACTGAGTCTCCATTGATGTCAATGGGGCTTCTCAAACGAGCGTTTTAGCATGGTGTTTCTAACGTGTGCTAAATCGAATGTTGTATGTTCTACTTTTGTGTGCAGCACTTTTTAACTCACCTCATCACCCATTGCAATGATGAGGTGCATTAATGCTGTTGAACACATTTAAAACCGCAGTTCTAAAACGCTGTTAGGCCTTAGTCAGACGGGCGTTTTTTCGCGCGATTTGCGGATCGCATGACGGATGCGCATGCGCAAATCACGTGACCAGGGGCGAAAAATCACAAGAAAAATCTGCACCTAGCCGCGTTAATCGTCACAGCAAAACGCCCGTCTGACCGGAGAAAAATCGCCATGCGCATCAAAATGCGCATGA
Source organism: Eleutherodactylus coqui (assembly GCA_035609135.1). NCBI lineage: Eukaryota > Metazoa > Chordata > Amphibia > Anura > Eleutherodactylidae > Eleutherodactylus > Eleutherodactylus coqui. Next base: position 245,576,579 of record CM069410.1, on the reverse strand, counting down.
AACTTAGACTGGCCGGTGAAAAATACGCAGCTAGCTGCAGTAAATGATTTTGGTGCGCACATAAAACGCCGAACGCAGATAGGCGCGATCTGCGAATCGTCGTGTCCTATAATTTATCGCATATCCGCATAAAAAGCGGACATGTGACCGATACCATAGCGAACCATTGGTTCTATATATGCACGAATCGCATGCGCATGCGCAAATCGCGTGAGAACACGCCCGTCTGACTAAGGCCTTAAACAGCATGTATAAAAATGGAGTCAATGGAGTCCATCATATGACCAATTTGGCAGAGCATTGTGGCTTCTGTTATGAATGGAAGTCCCACCAATAGTGTGAACAGAGCCTTGCTGTTTAAATTACTTGGTAATAACCAAATGGAGACTAGAAACTACAATGTGTCTAACTTTTTGAATGCTTTTAATTTTACTATGGCAACAGTCAATGTTTAATTCATAATCAGTAAGAGATGATAACGTGCTGGCATTCATACCGCTAAATCAGCAGGCAATGTTTACTAGGTAGTCAGCCGATATTTACACTCAACGGGAACAGAGGTCATTAGAAGCTGAGATAACATTTGCAAATGCAAATCTAATTCTTTTCCTGATGTGAAAACTCTGATGGGATCTTTATGTTTGCAAGGTGAAACAAGAGAACAGCTGAAAATAAAACATCCGTTTCCTGTTTTCTTACAGTTGAGTTCCAAATCTCGCTCTGCTCTACCCATAAAGCCTCCCAGACGGCATAGAAATCCCCCTTTTATGCACTGCCAATGCCGAAAAAAATGGACTGGGTGAGGTTTGCTTTTAAAGGAGTTATCCAGCGATTTACATTTTTTAATGGAACACGTAGAATCAGCCGCCACTTCCGGTTGCATTACAACAATAATGTTGTACTGCGGGCTCCATTGTCGGTGATGTCATGGGGGAGCGATGGGCTGTCACCATATTAAAGTAATTAGGCAAGGCTCTCTTTTCATCCCTGTATTTTCTTGTTGAGTTGGTGATATCACAGGCATTCGGTATGCTCTAAACAACTGGACATCTCAACATTCTCCCCTCTCACAGCATGCATGTAAGGACTGGCGGTTCGCAGGTCCGTCGTGCCCGCACCGCCGGTCCTGTCACACGTGCGGCTGCGGTGCGGCGCAGGGGGGCCGCGGTCCTCGTCGCCTCACCGCCGGGTTGCCAGGGACGTGGTGGGTGTTGCCCCGCGTCGCGTCCTAGCTATCTTGGCAACCAAACGTGTGTCTCCTGTCCTGCCTCCTGCAGGGCTGGGTGCGGGTTCCCCAGAGCTGCTGGGTGCACTCAGCTGCTGTCAGGCTCCCCGCCCCAATCAGCTGCTGGGGCGGGAGCTCTGACAGCATTTAAACCTGCTGGTGTCTGCAGACCAGTGCCAGTTTTGGATTTCCTGCTACACCAGCGTACTGCGTATTTCTGACTCCTGTTACTGACCCTCTGCCTTTTGACCTAACGTTGCCTTTGCCTGACCCTCTTGTACCCTCTCGTTGCTGACCCGGATTGTCTGACTCTCCTTGCTGTTGTTTGTTCCAGTGTCTGGTCTGTTCGTTAGTCCCCGTGTCCCCCTTCCTTAGTGAGTGTAGGGACCGTCGCCCAGTTGTCGCCCTGGGGCTTAGCCCAGGGGGGCAAGTAGGAAGGGACAGGGGTTGCGGGTATTTTCAGGGATCCCCAGTTTCCCGGACCCCGAGTCCTGACAGTAACACTGGCCGAACGGAAGTCGGATCCCTACATCCGACCAGCAACCTTGAACCCCGCTATGGAGGCTGTGGCGGCCTTAGCCAACCAGGTACAGATTCTGACGGACCTGGTCCAGGACCTGACTGCTCGCCTGCAGCATCAGGAGCAGCGAGGGGCTTCTAATATGATGCAGCTCCCTGCCACTCCTGATACGGTTTCTGAACCCCGGGCAACACCTCCTGACTTCTTTTCCGGGGAGAGAAGTCAGTTTTTTGTGTTCAGAGAAGGCTGCAAGCTTTATTTTGACCTCCGACCCCACACCTCTGGCACAGAATACCAGAAGGTGGGTTTCGTGATAACTCGCCTGAGGGGAGAACCCCAAAATTGGGCCTTCTCCTTACCAGCTGACTCCCCCACCCGACAGTCACTAGACGCCTTTTTTTCTGCTTTGGGCCAGCTATATGACGAACCTGACCGTGCTGCCTTCGCAGTTTCTAAACTCCTGGCCTTGCGACAGGGGCTGAAGGTAGCTGAGGACTATTGTTCACAATTTCGTCAACACTGCACAGAGTCTGGGTGGAATGACGCGGCCTTGAAGGATCTGTTTTTGGCCGGTCTGTCGGAGGGCCTCAAGGACCTCTTGGTGGCACACCCGGAGCCTAGAACTTTGGAGCAAGCCATGTCTCTGGCCATCCAGGCTGACCGACGCTTGAGGGCCAGACGCTCGACTCGGACCAGCCCTGTCCGTATGTCTACATCCTCGGTGGTTCCGACCTTAACCCCTCCCTCCACAGAACCCATGGAGCTGGGAACCATGACCCCGAAGCCACGTCGGGAATATCGTCTCCGGATGAACCTCTGTCTCTACTGTGGGGGAGCCAGGTCATCGTATTGGGACCTGCGAGAAAAAGCCGCGGCAGGAAAAACTTCCGCTCCTAGGCAGTTGTTGGGAGGACTGTCTAAGAGCTAAGGTACCCCCTGTAAGGTCTAAAATGTTGCTGCCCTGCACCTTAGAATTCCGGTCCTTCTACCGTGCTGGGCAAGCGTTTCTTGATTCTGGAGCTGCTGCTAATTTTGTTAATTTCGATTTTGTTGCCAAACTGTCTGAGTATTTTTTCCGTGTAGACCCCCCTATTCTGGTCTCTGGTGTCTGGTGTCGACTCTACTCCCTTGCAGGCTGGTCTTGTAAATCTGGTCACCCCGGAGTTACAGTTCACTATTGGGGCCTTACATACGGAGTCCTGTACATTTTTGGTTATGAAGAACCTGTCTGTAGATGTTGCGCTGGGGCTACCCTGGCTAAGGGAACACAACCCTGTAATTAACTGGGACACGTTGGAACTGGTCAAGTGGGGTTCTCACTGTGACAGCCACGTGCGCCCAGTGGGGGTGGATGTCTCCACCTGTGAGGGGGTTGAACTACCTGACTACCTCTCCGAGTTTTCGGACGTCTTTTCTAAACAGCTATCAGAAGCCTTGCCTCCCCATAGAGGGCGTAAACATATGTTAATCATCAGCGTCATTACATACTAGACCAATCATGAGTTGTTATGATATTGGGGGGGGGGGGCATGCATGTAATTGGTGCGTCATATTCAGTATATCTGTATTGTACTTCCTTTGAATAAACCAGACGACAATTGGGGGCTGATGGATAACATCCGTCAGTTCAAATACATATATTCATGCATGAAGCTTCTCATTATAACCAATCTGGAGCAGACCAGCGAAATCTTCTGGAATATGATTTATTCCCATAACAATTACTTCTACCTGAGAGAGATTCCGAAAAAATGTCTGGATAGGTAAAATCTCCCATGATCACTAGGCCATGCTTTAAGAGCTTGGCCATCTGATGTAGAAAGAGTTCATCCATATATCTTATGTTTGTCCAGGCGGCCTATAGTAAATGCCTACAATGGTGTCCTTTCTGTTCTCTCCTTGTATTCCTACCCAAACAGTTTCTGCAGAACTCCCGTGCTCTGAAGCTTGAATCTCTGTGCAGATGAATGTTTTCTTAATATACAAACACAACCCCCCCCCCCCGCCTTTTTTTAAGGTCTGCTTCTTATAAATAGGTTGTATCCTTCAAGCCTTGTATTCCAATTACGTGTTTCATTCCACAAAGTTTCCGTGATGCCTATGACATCATTTCTCTTCCTGGGTTAGGAGCTCCAATTCTCCTTGTTTGTTTCCCATGCTCTGTGCATTTGTGTAAAAACATTTTAGTTTGTGATCGGGTAGAGTCATTTCTTGCTGTACCTCTATCTCTTCTGCTCTGTTCTTTGTGGGCAGTCATTTCTTGCTGTACCTCTTTCTCCTTCTGCTCAAGAACCAGTACCAGGCCCCACTCTATGACAACCTGGTATTGGTTCCTGGCTGACTCCAGATCCTCCTGCTTCTTTAGGTCACATGCTTCCATTCCTCGGCTTCTGCAGGTACACTGGACATTTCTTTTCCTTCAACATTTTGAAGACTTTCTTCTGCTTTGTCAAGGAAATCCTCACCTTCCTTAATGAGCTTCAATGTAGCTATTCTCTCCTAAAGACTCTGCACCTTTTCCTCCAGTAGAGACACAAGCTTACATTTCTGGCCGGTGAAGTTTGGCTTTTCCTCTGGTAGATCTGTAAACCTATAGCATACATCGCAGCTCACAATGTGGCTCCTCTCGTTTTCTATGTTGTCAGTTGATATCACTTCCAAACTTCTAAAAGTCAAGAATTCCAGTGAAGATAAATAACCTATAAGATACTACTAAGTGTACTACACGCAGTCTGGCGATGTACTCCAAGCAGCTAGACCCGGCTAATCCTGGCAATCTTCCCACTTAGTGATTCTTTGCTCTTCCCAGAATGCACAGGGAATATGTAAAGGATCTTCCTACAGTTCCAATCTCTGATCTGGCGATGTTCTCCAAGCAGCTAGACCCGGCTAATCCCAGCAATTTTCCTGCTTAGTGTATCTTTGCTCTTCCCAGAATGCACAGGGAATATGTAAAGGATCTTCCTGCAGCTCCAATCTCTGGTTTTAAAAATCTGCTAATAAACCCCACACCACATGTCAACATCCACACAGGTTTTGTGCAGATTTTAACTCCACAGCATGTTAATGTATATCAATAGCCAATTCAGTGCTCCAGCATTCCTGTTTTTTTTTTTTTAAGACGGCCATGTCCTTTTTATAACAACGAGGTAAAAATAATAGGCAGTGATAACCAACGCCCCAACCTCCCCCCTTCCCTGGCCACACCCTCTGTCTCACTTTGGGGCTCCACGAGAAACTTTTCCTTCAAAAAGAGCTCCATGGCTAAAAAAGTTTGGGAACCACTGGTCTAGAGGAAAGAAGGTTTCTACACAACATTGAAGGGGTTCTTTACTGTAAAAGCAGTGAGACTGTGGAACTCTCTGCCTGAGGACATTGTGATGGAAAACTAGATAAAAGAGTACAAGAGGGGTCTGGACGACATTGTAATGCTCAAAATTATACATGTTATATCAATGATTACTTCAGAAGAGTCAATGATCCGGGGATTATTCCGATTGCCAGATTGGAGTCAGTATGGAATTTATTCACTTAAATTCGGAAAATTGACTTCTACCTCATTGGGTTTTGCCTTCCTCTGGATCAACATTGGGGGATGGCGGTGACTGGAACAGGATGGAGATGTGTCTTTCTTCAGCTTTACATACTATGTTAAATCTATCTAGCTCATATCCATAGGTGTACTGTCAGTGGTCACCCCTGCGCTGAGGGGGCCCCAGAGGCCCCCACTATGTACAGAATGCACATGAAGTGCATTACCGGCTGGTCGCACTGCGGGATGCCTGTTGGGGGAAGAGGGGAGGCCAACTCAGACGCAGTGAGGGGCTGGGTGATGACGTCATCATCCTTCTGCTCCCGGAATCTGTGAGCCCTGCTCTCCTCACACTGCGGCAGTCAGCTGGACAACTACAGAGCAGTGGTTGGGCTCCGGAGTCACAGATGCTATTTCAGGTGTGGTGGTCCTATGACTGTCCTAGGTTTATGTTAGGAGATAAAAAAAAGTCGCCCCTTTCCCATGGCTACTATTCAGAATAGTGTAGTTCTACTACAGACAATCTCAAATACACACACTCAGCTCTGCTACACACAGCCAACGAGTTTGGACGATCTAAAGGCTCAGTAACAGCAAATGTGGAGTGATATGCCACAGGATACTATAAAGAACCTGTATGCCTCCATGCTTAACTGTATCACATCCTATATCCAAGCTGGAGGTGTTACAACAGGGTACTAGAGCCTCGATGCCCACGTGTATCTCATCTTGTATCCCAGCTAGAGACGGCCCAATGGGGCACTAGAGCCTCCATGGCCACCTGTATAACATCTTGTATCCAAGCTAGAGGTTGTGGCGCTTCAGAATAAAAATACCTTGAAGTTTGACTCAGAAGGGCGCCATGTCGACTTCTTCCCGCCTACATAATCCAGAATAGCAGCTCCTCTCTTGGCTTGACAGCACAGACCGCCCCCGAAATTCAGAGCGCAAGTCAAACTTTAATGGCTGTTTATTCTCACTGCAGAGTCTCCGAATAACATCAAGGGCGCACTGAATATGCCTGCCCTCCATTCATGTTGACCGTAATTTGGGAGCACGAATCTGGTTACAGGTTCCTTTTTAAATGACACTGATGCCTGGGGATTATGGTAACATAAGTGTATCATCGCCTCTTGTGCTGCAGCTTAAATTGGAAGTATAGCATCCTACTTCCTACCATTGACCGTGTTCTGATTCCACCTGACACCCTCTAGGGGTCAGCAGTAAATTTGTGGGCAAATGCTGCTATAGGTTTTCATTTCTTATGCATTCAGTTGCACTCAATGGGCTGTTCCTGTACCTCACAGACACGCCGATTCCTCCAGGAAAAATGCGCTTGTAATGGCCCGGAGTTAGCGGGGGCCCTCCATAATCTATACATGCATTTGTCTTGCGGCTATGTGTTGTCAGTGCCTTTTATGTTGCATGAATATGATGTGTATTGCTTAGCTGCAGCACTGAATGGGTTAACTGGTATGTGAGATGTCTGGAAAATGTATCTTGTTGTTTGCCATGTGATTGTGCCATGTATATGTGTGATTGCAAGATGTTTTGCAAGGAGTTCCAGTCTCAGCTTGCAAGAGAGAAGGAAGAGTGCTTGGAGTTCTGCAAGTGAGCCACACAGACACCATCTGTTCTGTGTGGGCTGGTATAAAAGTCTGAGAGATATTCACCAGCCTTCCCTGGGCCTGCTGTACCCAGGAGATGCCAGTGTTACCCCTAAAGCACTGAGGAGAGAGGAACCGCGCAAGCAGCGTTGAGTGTCTTCTTCCAAATGTAAGTGTTGCCCGGTTGAGAACTGAAGAGAGTAGAGAAGATTGACCGGGAACAGAACCCCGCAGATAACTTGGACTGTGGATTCTTTTGTAATCCTGGGATTACCTCCATGTCGCACCACTTTGTGTTATGCATCATTCTCTGCTGGCGTGTATCTACTCTTTTGGACTGTAAATAATTTCCCAAGTAAACAGACACTGCCGTCCACTCCGGCTTTGCTCCTTAAACCTTTCCCTGTGTGTGGACTACTTATGTCACCATCTGGATTCACCATGGAGGAAGGAATAGTGGCGTCATGAGTGACAGGACTGTTAAGGTATCTACGTATTGGGTTACCCTCGCAAAAGTTCTCCCAGCGGTAACTTGGACAGTCCTGTGCTACCCCCAGGGAAGGAGATGGTAGAGCCTTGTGACAAGGCCCAAATCTACCCTGCTATCTCATCGGTTGTGGACCCGCTCTTCGGACGCTGCACACGTTCTTTCCCTGGCTAATCCATGATGGTTTGGAACGCGGAACCTCTGCTTTCGAATAAATCCCATGATGCAATGATTAAACTCCAACTTTTATTATTTGGACATTAAAAAAAAACAAAAAAAAAAAAAACACGACCCTACAAATAAAAACTAAGTGTACACGTCTCCTCGCCCCAGGAACCAGCATTACTGGGGTTGGGGACACAGTAATGGAGCCACAAGGGAAGGGGGGAAGAAACACATATGTGAAAACCTGCGACGAGGAGATGTTCTCAGCACCAGAATCAGATATTTGGCAGAATGGAGTTACAGCAGCCGGCCCCTGCATTCTGTGGATCCGCAGCAGCACAGAAGCTTCTTGCCCTCCACGCTGCCCACCTCGTAGTTATAATCCCAGGTCAGCTCAGTGCCGGCTCGTATCCTCCTGGCAGAACACAAAGCACAGCAGTTATGGACTTCAGAGCATAAAGCAATACAACAATGTTCATTCCAGACGCCTGGCGCTATATCTGCAGATGTAGCAGAGCTCAAACAGTTGGGGTAAATCTGTGTGGATAATCCATCTAGAAGTTTAGATTTAAATTCCACAGCAGAATACGGGACCAGCAAAGAGGATGAGATCTGAACACCTCCCATCCAGCCGCTGCAGAAATTGGGCCTGTGGGGCGGACCGTTACAGCCAAAGTATGCCAAATGCGGATTTGTTGCAGTTTCCTCATTGAGCGCAACAATTCGGGTTTGTTGTGGATTTTGAAAAGCATCTGCAGCAAAATCGGCAAGTGCAAAAAGACCCCACGCTACACTCTTCCATGGCAACAATTATTTGGTCCCCCGTTGATCTCTGTTCACCTGGCCTCCAGCGATGACACATTGCCCTATGTGACTGTACAGTAGGTCACACGGGCGGACATGACATCACCGGAGGCCAGATATACAGAGACCAGATAATCAATGTCATGGGAGTATAGCGTCTTTTTTGTTTTATACGACCCGGCTGTTTTTTTACACAACTTTACGTGGATTTCTCTGCATCTTTCACCGGATAGTGTGGATGTTCCCTTAAAGGCTATGGACACCCCAATATATTTATTAAATATAAAAAATTGCCATAACACGTTTCTCCAAATGGTTTTCCAATCGTCTCCTCGCAGGAGAGAGGGGGTAATGGAAGATGGAAAACTAGCAGCTTATTGCTGGGGAAGGAGAAGATAGCAGTTCACCTTACAGCTGAGGAAGGAGGAGAGGAATAACTGTATTGTGGTCAGAAAAGTTGCTCAGTGCCTGCAGTGTCTGTGGCCAGGAAAGTAGGCTGACAGTGCGAAAACTTCATCATACAGAGCCCTGTGTAGCACAAAGTGTTAGGCTAGGTCACACGGGAAGGAGTTCCAGCGGAATGGCCGCACCGAAGAACCGTGAGAATTTCGCTGGGAAAGCGCAGCTTTAAGACCCATGGCCTTTAGCCGCAGATTTTGTAGCGGTTTCACCATCTGCATTCCGCTGCAGCAATCTCTCCCCATAGAGAGGCGGCTGCGTAAATGAAAAAATAATTGACATGCTGCGTCTTTGTTTTCCATGCCACATGTCCATTTCCGCACGGCTTGGCTGCAACGCGTGGAGAGGTTTTTACAAAATCTTGTCCACTTTGCTGGCTAATCCTGGGATTAGGAGCCGCGGGAAGAATTGCCATGTGGACATTCCGCCCCATGTGAACCCAGCATTAAGGCAGCAGAAATACAGTCCTAAGCTGTCGCTCACGACATGAAGGTTGCGGGTTCAATTCCAGTTTGGCTCAAGGCTGATTCAGCCTTCCATCCTTCCGAGGTTCGTAAAATGAGTACCCAGCTTGGTGGGGGATAATAAATAAATGACCTGAAAGTGCTGCAGAGTAAGTTGGCGCTATACAAAATGCAAGATTTTTTTTTACACTTCTACGGAGCAAATTCACAGTCTAGAGACCTTCCCCTGTCAATCTGTTCCATATGATGGAGACTTCACGCTGTCAACCTTCCCTTCCCTGTCAGCTCAGGCAATGCACTTCTCCCACAGCAATAAAGTAATCATTCATCTCCTCCTTCCTTGGCGGTAACATGAGCTTCCATCTTCTCCTCCTTCCACCAACAATAAGCTGCTAGTTTCACATCTCCTCCTGTCATTACATTCAGTGCTGAAGAACAGTCCATCTGCTGACTGACGGATTTTAGAAGACTCTTGGTGCTCCGGCCTTTAGTATGTTAGAGCATAATGGAAGCACAATGAGGAAAAAGACAAAAATGTGGAGATTTTTTTTTTAAAACTAAAACCAGTTGGAGAAATGTTTTGTATTCAAAAATACTTAATATATAGAAAAAAAATTCCAGGTGATCGTGTCCACAGCCTTCAGTGTCAGAGCTTTGTGCTGAACCTATGATTATTGCACATACAGATGCACGCCGGTATCAGCCACGTCTGTACAAATCACCGCTATGCAGAGAGAAGCGTGGTTTTAGCTGCTTATCTACAGGAGGACAAAGGATCAGGGATGTTCACATTGAACATGCCCAAAGGCCAATGGGGAGGGTTGGCCGGCCACCATATCCAGTAGATTGTCAGCAGGACCAGCCAGTAGTCATTGTGTAATAGGTAAACATTAGAGATGAGCGAATCTACTCGTTTAGGGCGTTTTTGCACTCGAGCATCGCTTTTTCCGAGTAACTGACTACTCGGACGAAAAGATTCGGGGGGCGCCGGGGTGAGCGGGGGGGTTCGCCCCCCTGAATCTTTTCGTCCGAGTAGTCAGTTTAAAAAAAGCGCTGCTCGAGTGCAAAAACGCCCTAAACGAGTAGATTTGCTTATCTCTAGTAAACATCCCAGAACGGGGTATGAATCCTCTGGGAAGTCCCAATCACCATGTGGAGCGCAGGGTCCTCCCAACAGAGCAGCCAAGCCGCTTGGTATCCCATTACAGCACATGGCAAGAGAGAATGGAGAGAAGCCTAAACCATGAGCAATGCTGATGGGGTGGGAGTATACAGATGTATATATCACTACATCCAACATATCCCCACAGAATGACCACAGATCTACTGGGAAGTGCAGGAATGTTACGCAAATTACTTACTTGCTGGCGAAGAAAGCTACCCAGGGAAAGCGCAGGTCATGGGTGTCCACAAACACGTTCTGGACAAACAGGTTAGGACTGCAGCTGTGCTGGAAGGGGACACAAAGCACTGGGTAAGTCCTCCATGTAGGACAGACACTAGGACCTCCTATAACCCCCCATGTTCTGGATGTGGCATCACTGAGACCTGAGAAGAGGCCTCTGTTCCAACAAAGCCAAAACAATTCCCAAATATGACGGATCTAACCCTCCGCGGACGGACATCCGGATCCCTCTACGTCAGCGCTCTCCAACATGTCACTCTTCAACTGTGGAGCCAACTGAGCATGCAGCTATCAGAGCATGCTGAAACTTGTAGTTCCACACCAGCTGGAGAGCATTGCTCCACACCAGTGTGTCACAATCGGCTCCTTGAGGAACTCCGACAGGTCATGTGTTGAGGATTTCCTTAATCCCTTTAGGACCAAGCACCGAAAATATACAGTGTGAATGTCCCCCAGAGGCCTTATATGACGTCATGGGGAACACCGATAGTAAAAAAACATAATTACATAGACAAGTAGAAAAGAAAAAAAAACTTTTTTTTTTAGCTTTTTACCCCCCCCCCTCCCCCCTTCAAAAAAAGGGAAAAAGTGTCAGTGAAAAAATACATAAAAATACAGGTACAGCCTGGTCCTTAAGGGGTTAAAGGTTGTACCAGAACGGACTTATTGCCCAACATAGGATAGGGGATAAAAGATTGATGGGTGCAGTGCCTATCGCTGAGACCCCCACCCATCCAGAGGATGAGGGACACGTGTCCCCCTCTTCTCCCACCCGCAGGGACATCAGATTGAAAGGTTTGATGCAGGTAGAAAAAAACCTAAGTATTTTTATTGTGCAAAAGTAGTACCAGGAGAAAACCTAAATTAGGGAACGTTGTGATGATATCCACCCTCAAAATAAGGTAATCTGCTAATTATACCTAAAGCACAAAATATGTGGAAGCAGGAGGAATGAGTATTAACCCATTAGTAGCCCATTGTCTAACAGATTATGCTCTGAGGGCTCCTTCACACGGGCGCTGCGAGTTTTGTCCGCACACGTCACAGCAAAAGGAAAATCGCATGAACAAGAGGCAGCCACAACCAAGGCTGCATTTCCCGTTTTGACCCATTCGGACTGCCCGAGGGTGCGGTGCATATATGCCGCAGCCTGGAGTACCGTCTGGTAGGGGCAGAGAGTTTAAGCTCTGCTAAACCCCCCCACCACCTTCCCTGTCCCTTGCTGGCAAAGAGAGGGGGCAGGAGCTAGTGTGCAGCCAGCAAGGGGCGGAGAGGAGGAGGGAGTTTAGCAGAACCGCTGTTAAACTCCATCCCACCTCCCTTTTCGGTCAGCTTCCATAGGAGTCTATGGGACCGGCCATCGTTTTACAGACAAAGATAGGTCCAGACCTATCTTTTCCGGTCAGCGTAAAAACAGCCAGATTTTATGCGCACCGTGCGCGCTATTTTTTTCCCAGCTGGCTGATTTTACGGCACGAAAAATCGCCCATCTGAACAAATGCAATGGAATCCAATGTTGCAGATGGTCACGTTTATCAGTGTGTTATCACGGCAAAATCGTAGCGATAAGACGCCCGTGTGAATAAAGAGTGATGTTGTACATCAGTCCACCACATCACATTTGTAACATATCAGCAACTTACATTTAAGTATCGCCCCAAGTTTCCTTCCAACTTGGCATCAATGATGTAACAGGATTCCTCGCCATCATAAAACTGACGGGTTGTCCTACGCCCTGGTCCTCCTTCGCCCCTGTCAGCTGACGGCATGTTGGGCTTTACTGTGATACCATAAGTGGATTTCAAGGCGAATCCTCGGGTTGATTTTACTGCCACTTGTCTCTTCACCGCTGGTCCACCTGGACAGGACAGAACATGAATGGGAACCCTGTAATACGTTTCCTTCCTGAAGTGTTTTGAAAAGGGAACCTGTTGCCTCCATCCCAATGCCCTGTCTTCTCCTAACGAGCCCATCTACTTCCACAATTAGGTTCCAAAGTAATACTGCACCGTATGCAAATCACAGAAGAGTCATCTGGCCAAGAAGAGTCATGCTGATTAATGAGCTGCTGAGCTAACTCCGCCCCCCATCTCCTGATAGAAGGGGTTTCCTGTGTAATGTGTGACAGGATAAGCTATCATGAGAAAGGGGGCGGGGTTAGTTCAGCAGCTCGTGAATAGGCACGACTCTTCTTGGCCAGATGACTCTTCTCTGCATGTGGCACAGGATAACTTGCAATGCTTGCTATACTATATTGGGAGCCACTGGGTGAGAATGGCCATAGAGAGCGACTGTCACAATGAAGGACTTGTAGGTTAACCTCACATAATCCTTGTATGGATCTGTGGAACATCTGCAGCAGAAATCCAAATGTAAAGCTGCTTTTAGGCAGCAGAAATCTATCAATGGACGTGATAAAGAGATTTTACGGTGAGTGCAAAAACAAAATCTTGTTTTCTCGTGTCATTGGGGGAAACACCAAGAATCGCCATCAACAACATTCCTGTTCCTCCATAGAATGGCGAACATAATTGTAAGAATGTGTGTGTTTACCAAGGAGGAGACAATAATTGTAAGGAGGAGACGATCTCAGATATCTTCCCAGTCTACAATCTAATAGCAAAACCAATTAACCGATACACTGATCTACAATGTTCTTAATAATGCGTCATTCATTGCGCCTATAAACAGCTACACAAGCCACCCCACAATCTGCTTCATGGCTGCAAGGCCTACCTGTCCTGAAGGAAACGTTCTTCTTGTCCTCATCCACGTCAGAGCCGGATGAGATGGTCTGAATGTCATCGCTGTCGTTAGCGTTTGTCTGGGCGGCGGGTTTCTTGCTGCCATCACCGCTCTCTGAGCTGCTGGATAATGTCAGGACCTCCTGAAGAACACAAGAAAGTCAGGCTGAAGGCACACGGATCTTTCTTCAGGCCGTAGACTATCTGGGTATTTCCACGGACGGCACACGGACCCATTATAGGCTACAAGACTTTACACTTGCACGGTTTTCACATGGACCAATGATCTGTGTGTACTGTCTGATGCAAGTCGTGCCTCAGTTTCTCGGTCGCAACTCGCATTATAGCCTAAGATAGAAGATTTAGATGGAAACGGGGGACATTTATAATGGAATTAAATCATATTAGCATTCCTTAACCCCTTAGTGACCACACATGTGTTTCCACATCCTGGGTGTTTGGGCTTTATTTATGATCATTAAGGTGCAAACAGGCTTGGTCACTAAGGGGTTAAAAGGAATTCTCAGATTTACACCAATGATGACCCATTGTCAGGATAGGCCGTCATTAGTAAATCAGCAGGGACTCCCCGCCAATCAGCAGGGACTCCCCGCCAATCAGCAGGGACTCCCCGCCAATCAGCAGGGACTCCCCGCCAATCAGCAGGGACTCCCCGCCAATCAGCAGGGACTCCCCGCCAATCAGCAGGGACTCCCCGCCAATCAGCAGGGACTCCCCGCCAATCAGCAGGGACTCCCCGCCAATCAGCTGTTCGTTGGGCCGCTGCAGTCGTGCATGCTGCTGATGCATGCAGGAAGCAGACAGCTCTATTCCCACAGCAGTTGCCCGGATTGGTATTGCAGTCCTGACTTATGCACTCCAATTGGAGCTTTGCCTGTAATACCTGCTGCGCCGCTGCAATGGAAGCCAAGTAGTCCACTCCTGCAAAAATCAATTCAGTACATCCACTCGGCAAAGAGCCGATTAGCAGGAATCCTAGGGGACGGACTCCGATCTACTACTGAAAACCCATTTGGAGGAAAAGCCTTCAATAGTTTAAAACAGGAAAACCCCTTCAATGGAAAACAAGCTAAATTGTGCAATATGCTGGACTTACATCATTAGTCTGCGGGTTGGACTGGCGCCGGTTCTGGTGCATTGAGGTTTTGCTGACTGGTCTCCTGATACCCTGAGGGTGCGCTGGGGTCGGGTTGTAACCGTATACTCTATTACTTTCTCCATGTCTACAGACCAAAGAAATTGTGAAAGAACAGGATGTCAAATAGAAGAAACATTACCTCCCATTATGTGTGGCTATTCAGAGCTGCTGTCTGTACGTACCCAGAAGGCTTGCCAGCTTCATTCGTGTCCTGCGTGGTAACAGAGAATAAGGGGTGTGTTAGTAACATATGAAGTATAATACATACATATATACATAGAATGGTAGAGTTGGAAGGGACCTCCAGGGTCATCTGGTCCAACACCCTGCTCAGTGCAGGATCACTAAATCATCCCAGACAGATATTTGTCCAGCCTCTGAACACTTCAATTGAAGAACTCCCCACCTCCTGTGGTAACCTGTTTCACTCATTGATCCCCCTCACTGTCTAATATCTAATCTGTGTCTCCTCCCTTTCAGATTCATCCCATTGCTTCTAGTCTTCCCTTGTACAAATGAGAATAGGGCTGATCCCTCTGCACTGTGACAGCCCTTCAGATATTTGTAGACAGCTATTAAGTCTCCTCTCAGCCTTCTCTTCTGCTAAACATTCCCAGATCCTTTAACCATTCCCCATAGGACAGAATTTGCAGACCGCTCACGATCTCGGTAACTCTTCTCTGAGCTTGCTCCAGTTTGTCTGTGTCTTTTTTAATGTGGGGTGCCCAGAACTGGACACAGTATTCCAGATGAGGTCTGATTAAGAAAGAGTAGAGGGGGATAATGACCTCACGTGATCTAGACTCTAGGCTTCTCTTAATACATCCCAGAATTGTGTTTGCCTTTTTGGCTGCTGCATCACATTGTTGACTCATGTTCAGTCTGTGATCTATTAGTATTCCAAAGTCTTTCTCACATGTGCTGCTGCTTAGCCCAATTCCTCCCATTCTGTATGTTTTTGGTTTTTTTTGGACTTTGTATTTCTCCTTGTTAAATACCATTCTGTTAGTCGCTGCCCACAAGCTTGTCTGGATCTTTTTGAATACTCTCTTCCCTAGTATTAGCTATCCCTCCTAGCTTTGTGTCGTTGGCAAATTTGATCAATTTCCCATCAATTCCCTCCTCCAGATCATTTATAAAAATGTTGACCAACACTAGGCCTAGGACAGAGCCTTGTGGTACTCAGCTTGATACGTTCTTCCACTTGGATGTGCAGCCATTTATGACCACTCTTTGAGTACGATCACTCAGCCAGTTGTGAATCCACCTAACAGTTGCCTTGTCAATCACATATTTGCTAATTTTTTCAGTAAGTATGGTATGAGATACTTTGTCAAATGCTTTATTAAAGTCAAGATATACTATATCCACCACATCTCCCTGATCAACCCAGTCAGTGATACGATCAGAGAAGAAAATTAAATTTGTCTGGCAGGACTTGTTTAACCAGAGCTAGCATGGGTTTGTAGCAAATACTTCATTCTCATGCAAGTACTTGCATACATGCTGTTTAATAATTTGTTCAGAGATCTTTCCCGCTATAGAAGTCAGGCTGACAGGCCTGTAGTTTCCTGGATCCACCTTCTTCCCTTTTTTGAAGATGGGGACAACATTAACCCTTCTCCAATCTTCTGAGACTTCTTCTGTTATCCAGGACTTGTCAAAGATTATGGCGAGTGGTTCAGCAATTACCCTCACTGCTTCCTCCAGTATCTTAGGATGTAATTCATCTGGACCTTGAGACCAGAGTTACACTGCGAGAGCTCAGATGTCACAGAGTCACTGGTGCCTTGACGGGACCAATTTGCCAATTTGACATTATCGCAAATTGATAGATAGTGAGTCAAGCTGTACCCACATCCATTTACCTTCCATTTGTCAGGCAGATGTCCCAAAATGCTAATTAGACAATATGCGGAAAATTTTCCAAAATCTCTTAGGTCTCATGTCCACGGGGAAAAATCAGATCCGCTGCGGATTTGGGCTGCGGATGCACTGTAATTGTCTATTTTTCATGCGGGAGATCAATTAAGCTATATGCTCTATGAACGCCCGCATGCGTGATCCGCACTAAAATGGAGCATGTCCATTTTTTTTCATGATCCAGACATTTTTAAATTCACTTTTATTGACCATCCGCGGGTATTTATCTACCCGCGGGCGGTCAATGCATTCCCATGGGGCGCGGATCTGCGTGCGGGAAAAAGGCTCCGAATTTTAATTCTTAATTTGCCCGTGGACATGAGGCCTTTGTGGAAACCATCACTGCAGCAAGAGTGGTAACAGCGGTTGTCAAATCCAGGTACCCCAGTCTATGCTGCTATTGGCTACTGATATCACAGATGCCCGCCAGCTCGCTCTGCTTAACGTTGTTAAGACATTGGCTCACAACTTGGCTGCAGATGGAATTGTCTTCTGCTGGACCTTTGGGCCCGTGCCGTGTTAGTAGTCCATTATTATGGCAAAGACTGCGCCCGATGGGAGGATCCTCCGGCCCTCAGGTTGGCCAGTCCGGCCCCAGCTGCTTTACAAGACAAGAACAATGTCTCCAATGTGATTAAAAAGCAGCATAATGTGGATTTAAAGGGTCATCCTAAGGACTGTTTTTTTAGAATGTTTTTTTAGGCCTCCCTCACACAGGTGTTCGCAGAAACGCAGCGTTTACTGCAGACTCCACCCGGTTTCAGTAGCGCTGGCGTGAGTTATGCCAGCTTTTTGGCTGCATTTTCCTAATAGCTGAGAACGCAGCCAAGGCTGCTGATAGAAGAAAAAAAAATCCATACTCACCTAGTAGATGAAATCGCTGTCCCCAGCGCCACTATCGGGACCTTGTGAAGTCGGCAGATTGCTCTGATTGGCTCGGATGGCTGTCACTCAGCCAATCAGAGCTAGTGCTGGATGTGTCCAATCACAGCCATTCAATGAATGAACGGCTGTGATTGTCCGCATTCAGCGCTGGCTGTGATTGGCTTAGACGGCTGTCACTCAGCCAATCAGAGCAATCTCTCGCTGGAGGTAGGGATTTTGAATCCCTTTCACTACGAAAGTTCCCCTGCCGGCTGACAAGTCCTGAGAGCGCCGCCGGGGACAGCGACATCATCTGTAAGGCGAGTACTGATTTTTACTTAGGCAGTGTGGCTAGGGTGTTTAGCGCTGCCAAAAGCGTGGACCAAGTTGTGTCGCGTTTTTAGAAGCGCTGAAACCGCTGCCCATTCGTTTCAATAGGCAACACAGGGCTGAAAACGGGCAAAAATAGAACATGCAACGCTGTCAAAGCGCAGCGCTGAAGACTTGTGTGGACCACCCCATTAAAATGAATGGGAGAGTTGTACAGCGTTTAGTGCAGGGCTGAAAAGGCAGCGCTAAACACTGTGCAGAAACGCCTGCGTGAGGGAGGCCGTAGAGTCTGAGCCAATTCTGACCGATCCTCAATAGTTCATCAGCTGTTCCCCCAGCATTTATAGAGAAGGAAGCAGATAGCTCCATACACTGCAGTGGCTCGGGTTGGTATTGCCTTGAACAATCCAGGCTGCTGCAGTGTGTACAGAGCGGTCCGTTTCCGGCTCCATACAGTCAGCAGGTCGATCATCAGCTGATCGCCGGTGGTCCCGAATGGTGAACCCCCACCTGTCAACTACTAATGACTTATCCTAATGGTAGGTCATATAGTCAGACACGAACAACCCCTACAAGGGCTCACTCACACAGGAGTCATGTATTAGTCGGGTATTACACAGTGTATTTACACAGCCCAAATACATGTATTCCCTGCATATCTCAGCTATATTGTGTGTAAATATGCAGCGATCACTACGTATTTACACGTCATAATAAATCAGGATGGTGCAGATTTCCCTTTCCGCCCTGCGTGTATATATTGTGCATTTTTAACACTCTCACAAACTTCTGAGGTCACACAAACCACGAGACCCTCCTCACCTTCCCGTGTTCCTCCTTCTTTGGCAGCTTCCCAGCATCAGGCACATCTCCCAGTTTGAGTGACGACCGGCTGTCAGAGTCCATGTATGTCTCAGTCATGGTGTTAGAGCTCAGCCAAGAAGCCACCTTATTTTTGGAGGTCTCCTCCGGCAGTTTGCAGTCCGTGTTCTCCTCCTGGCTGGTTTGTCTGGCTAAAGCTGAGTCCTTAGAGGCGGTCTCTGAAGTTCCATTTTCCTTCTGCCCCCTGGTTTGCCGACGTGTGGCATAGCTGCGCCACACAGAGCTGGTGGTAATGTCCTCGTTCTTCCCAAAGTTATCATCTGAGCTGTCTTCATTGGACTCCTCCTGTTCCTCGCTAACGCTGCGTTCTTCTTCGTCCTCCTTCAGGTCTACACCGCTGCTGTCAGAAGACGACTTCACATCACTTTCGTAACCCTCTTTATAGTTCTCCACACTTTCAATGTGGTCCAAGTTAGCAAAGTATTCGTCACCCATCTCTAGACCTTCCTTGTCCGCAAAGTCATCGGTCAGGATCTTACCTGCATGGAAACAGATTGGATGAATGATAATGGACTCCAGTTAAACAGTTCAGGGCAGCGACTCAACCAATAGTTTTCTCCCGGACAACCCTTTAAAGCCCCACCTGAAAAGTAATCATATCCAAAGTTCAAACCCCAGTCCCCACCCAATAGATCCCATTTACAGAACAGCCCGTCATAGGAATACACAGAGTGCTGATCTTCATGGCACATGATGGCAACCACAATCATCTAATGCTCCTCTTTGGAGGGCACTGAGGGCCATACTTCCTACCTCGTGTTTGACGCGTCCGCTGGGGGATTCACTCAGAATTTTTGGGCAACACATCCACATTATTTTAAAGCGACAAACATCTATTCTGGAAGGGAGGGAAGGCGACGTATAATCGGCCATACTGGGCCCTACTGTCAGCCACTTGACTAACTACATTGTATACAGTGACAGGGGAGCAGCTCTGGCCAATCAGAGAGCAGTTACAGTGCATGGGTAGTCTGACGCGACCGATGCACTGTAGGGATTATGCTGTCTGAAGGTTGCGTCGGCCATCCTAGACAAGTAAAAATACGACCTGGAAGGAGTGGATGGGAGGGGCGTGAGCACGGACAATATCATTACCCCCTCTGTTCTATGACCGAAGCGTTGCGGTACCCCTGGTGGTGCTCACAGCACACCGACTGGGAATCACCAGGGTATAAATCTATGATAAGATCCCTCATCTACCACAGTGATCCCAGCGCGGAGGCCTCACACTGATTTACTGTACAGCCCCTACACAGTTTTCCTATGTAAATGGCCTTCTGATATGTCATGGATACATATGAAGTCTGTGATCGGACCACCACTGATTTTCTGTTACCCTTTTAGCGCTGCTCTGATTTCTCAGACCCCTGCTACCTTGTGGCCCTTTGCTACTGCCCAGAGATTTCTGCTACTGGAATTGACATAAGCAAAAAGGCGATGAAATCACTGGCAGTGCAATCCCAATGTTGTGACCAGGAACCTCTGAGCGGTGCAGAATGGCTGCAAGCGCTTTCATTCCATTACATGATCCTGTCCTCTACATATAACATATCAGAAAGGTAATTGGCTGGATTTCCTCTTTAAAGCAAGAAATTACTAATGTGAGGCCTGAGGGGACGGTACACGACACAGGCTCACACGATCACCAGACAATACGCCCCCTGGAGGCCCTGCAATGGACATAACACCACTTGAGATATGTTGGAATGTTCCTGTAAGGCCAGGCTCACATGGGCGGATTTGGATTGCGGATTCCATGATAGCCATCCACGCGCATTTTTTGCTTATTCGTTCAAACTCGCCGTTACAAATTGCGTAGAGCATGCTCTATTTTGGTGCGGAATCCATGCGGATCGCTTCCATTGATGCCGACAGACCCCGGCCGATCAACTATTGATGACCTATCCTGATGATAGGTCATCAATAGTATTTCCCTGGAAAACCCCTTTAGTGACACACTTTAACAGAGAATTCCCATGAGAAGTTCTGAAAGTGAATGATGGCAATGTGCGACAGCCTAGCAGATCTCTGCAGCTCAGGAACATCATGCATGCTGCATTCTGCGCCTGTCGTTCACAGATGGCAGTCAGCCAATAAGGAATTACCGTATAACCGCGCTGCAGCGCATATGGAATCCCTACCTGCGTATATACATACGAAGGAACCCTTTGCTATATCGTCCAAACAGCGAATCCCCCAGCCCTTGTTCTGGGTCTTGAAGAGCTGAAGACGCACTTGGAGGCCGTGCTGCACCAGACGATTATTGCACAGATTTTTGCTGCATTTACATCTCCTGTTGCATTCGTAGACCCTGTAAGAGAGAACAGACATTAAGAGGGGTGCACTTATCAGATTCATACCACTAGGCCCCCCATAGTCCTGCACATCCCCCTGCCTCAGGGCCACTACAGAGGGCTTCATTACAACCTCTGTGGGCGAGCCTGAAACATCTTGATAATAAAGGGGCGAGATCCCCCCAAAAAAACGCTTTCTTCTGACAGGATCTACTGGGCACAAAGCACATAACCTGCCCAACGACTGTCCATACGCATGTATGACTGCTGGTAAGGGGATTCTATCAACACTGCGATGTTGTGTGGCCGGTGACAGGCGATCAGACTATCAGACCGTGGATTAAAGGGCCCCTCCAGCAAACTCACGTCTTTTTATCACTGCTCCCTTCACCTGGTTGTCACACACTGGACGTCTCATATGTATACTGCAGTACCTTCCATGCAGTGCACTACTGTTCTGTGCGGTAAAACATTAGTTTGGCTCATACTAGATCTGTAAAGCATGTAGAATTCAGGGTGCCCAATCACGTTAATCAAAGTACTTGTGGGCCCTGTAGAGATCAGTAGCCTTGGCCCAATCTCCACATTTCATTTTAGGTGCTGCGGTCAATAGCAACAACTGCATCCAAGTGGTTATCCAGTCGGGGTATCCCTCTGTCACCCCCATCTGTACCCTCCCACAACGCAATACATGCAATGGGTCATTATGGCAGCTAAGGGCCTAACAATGGCCTCCAAGTCACCACATATTGAAGCTTTTATACGGAGGGGCAAATCACATGACAGTACAGAAGCATTGCAGGGACTTCTATGAGTGATTAGAAGATCAAAGGTTTAAGTCCAATTTTCAGGAAACTATTGGACATTTCATGGAGACATGTCAGAAGTTTTGATCAGTGGGATTCCAGGTCTGAGACCCCCACGATCACTACAACAAAGCAGCAGAAGCGCTGTCACTGATCGCTAGCTGAAGTCAATAGAAAGTCTATGATCCCATCTTCAGCTAGCGAGCAGAGCCAGCAATCCTACAGGCGCCCCTGTGCAGGCGACAACCCCTCTGAGCTCTGGTGCACCTCTGGTCCTGACGTTAGGGTTATATCCTTCAGATGTAGTCTATATGCCTAGGTCATGGCTTCTGATCTTGGTAGTCCATTAGACATTCCCCAATAGTAGATCCGTCCATGGTGAATGACCCCCCTTTCTACAATACCTTTTGTCATTTGCCCCTGAACGTGCTATGGATTAGCTGCGTCTTTCTTCTACACATAGTACTAGCACCAGTACGACATAGAATTAGGGTCACTGTATAACTGGAGTGGTGGTCATATATGTGCACAGTACCGCTGCATCCATTTCAATGGGACCACCAGAGATAACCGAGTGCTTGTTCTCCGCTATCCCCTGCAGTCCCATAGAGATGAATGGCCACCACTCCATTCCTTCAGGAACCTTCAGGAACCCTGTTCCAGTGACTGGTGAAGGTCCCAGCAGTCAGAACCAACTGATCACCTACCCTGTGGATCGGGGATTAGTGCTTTACATGTGACACCCCGTAAGACTATGGAAGCCTAGAATAGGATGGACGGTTTTATATAGTATTTCTAGGAGCGCCCACAGCACAGAGCCCCCAATATTAAAGACGTATCAGGGAGGGGAAGAATTAATGTTTGCAGAACATTTCTCAGGGGCTTTCTGAAATGGCCACCATGTAAGGTGATGGGAGACCAGACTTGAAGGTTTTCTATATGGTGAGGCTGGGTCCATGCGGGGTTGACTTCCAGCGGGCATCCCGCTGCAGATCAGCTATGGAAAGCCGGTCTGCCAACCTGCACCATTTGGTGCAGGTTTTGAAGCCGGTTTCCTAGCAAATTCCTGTGCAGGATTCACCCCCTCGTTAAGAGACGGCGATAAAACGGACATGCCGAGGATTCAAACTCCACACCCAAAATCCATTTCTCCAGGGGTTTTGTGCAGTTTATTTCCGCAGCTTGCGGGCAAGATTTTCAAAATGTCAACCACTTCGCTGCTACTATAAACGCCACGGAATTTCCGTGTGGAGGGTGTGAAGGTAATTCCACAGCAATTGTGCTCCGTGTGATCCCACCGGAGTGTTAGAATCACCTTCTGATGGTCCGATCACCGGATCTACGTCTCTTCCTCCACATGTTCAGGGACCGCTGATCCTTCCAGGGAATGAGGACATGATAGAGATAGGAGGCGCCTCCATTCTTCACAACAACCTTCTTTCCTATTAGGCGTCGGCTTACTTCTT
Organism: Eleutherodactylus coqui; assembly: GCA_035609135.1. Classification (NCBI taxonomy): domain Eukaryota; kingdom Metazoa; phylum Chordata; class Amphibia; order Anura; family Eleutherodactylidae; genus Eleutherodactylus; species Eleutherodactylus coqui. The sequence continues at coordinate 245,553,443 of CM069410.1, read as the reverse complement.
ATCTACGGTCCTATATACACTGAACTGTAGGATCTTCCCCGCTGTGATCGGTGATCATTTGTAACCACCAATGGGGCCGACCATCCAGTGGAGGATCTGATAATGGATTTGTATCTCATCAAGCTTTATCATCCGGAGAATTAAACCTCGGCCGTTCCTTAACGTTACAATCTGTCAATATTGGAAGACGCCATCTTGTATTGTCCACGGCTGCATTGGTTCTTGGGAACAAAGGACCCTCGCCTCTCCGCACAAGGACGGATATGGAGCTTTTGTGCAATGAGCAAGCAGTCCGCTGCTTCACTCAAGACTTAAGCCCATTCACTATAATGGAGCCAAGTTGCAAGACCAACGATAACTCGTGGACAGGTGTGGCACCGTTTTTGAAAACCGCAGATAACATCTCCTAATCCTGTACATCCCTTTAAATCTCGTTAATTCCGCTTTGATTTGATAAATGCCGCAATCAGCGTTAACCCCTGCTTACCCGGGAGGCCAGAAGCTAACTGGTGGGGTCCCCAGCACTTACCCAGTAGGAAGACATTCCTCCAGCCTCTTGTGAGTGTAACCCGCTGCCGTGTTCACCTGTGCCCCAGGTGTGCAGCCCGTGGCGTCAATTGTCAGCTGGTGACAAGCACATCTGGACCTGAAAACACAAAGTATAGGTTTTAATGGAAACTCCTCCATGTGAAGACGACGCACCAGAGAATCAGACATGGCAGGACAACTTCACTTTATAGAAAACACAACTTTGGAAACACCCCCATACATCCGATTCGTGAACACAACGTAAATAGAGACGCGCCGCACCCCTGAATGCCATTTTGTTTCTTTGAAGCGGAGTTATTTCTTAGGGTCCCATTCGCACAGGCATGCCGTGCTCAGTAGCGTGCATCACCATTTGTAGGCCAAAACTAGGACGTGGCCTGAAACCTGGCACAGGCGCAGATCTTTCCCCGGCACGTTCTCCGTTTATGGCTCACTGCCAATGTGGGCTTATGAATACAGATGCAAAAATTCACAGATGTTAAAATGGCCTAAAAGGGATTCCCACACTATAGACCGTCCCTTTAATCTGAAAGGTGGACGCAGCTCACTTCCCACTAGTGAAGAAATGTAGTGCTATATGGTGGTCGTTCACGTCTGCCCACATATATAGATGGATGGCACAATTCTTCCGGAGCCCAGCCGCTGCTGGCAAGTGGCTCGATACTGTAACTCAGGGGTGTCCAATCCGTGGCCTGTCGGTGGCATAAGGGCCAGTATGGCTATATATGCGGCCTACAGTCATATGGACCGGCTGCTGTGCTTCCTCATGCATAAGGCGGCCACGGTCAGTGACAACATAACTACGTGCAACCAGCCCTGTATACAAAAACCCCAGCGGGGTACCTACCCAACTGTGTGGGACACTGGCAGGCAAGGGGACAAGCTCAGGGACGGGCACTTACAGTTCAGTCACTGCTGCTGCAATCTGTAGGAGACTGATGGTGGAGGGGACAGCCAGTAGGGGCCACGCTGGCCAAGTCTAAGCCCGCGAACTCCCTCGTTGGTCCGTGCTGATCCCATGATGCACCACCAGCCTGGAGGCGTTAGGCCGTACTCAGTGGAGCAGCGGTGAGCCGCCTGGCACCATTGTTGGCGCTGCTTCTTCCTGCCCCTTCTCTAATTCTGCTAAGGCCAGCCAGTCTGTGCGTTAATGAGCGGTGGCCCAGTTCACACAGTAGTTCATCAACTATGCAGCTGCTGTCTCAGGTGGGCATTGATTGATTTGAACCCTGAGGTCATGTTCACACGGGCAAATCCATGGCATTTACAGCAAAAGGGATGAGATTTGTAAAATCCTGTCCACATTCTGAGGATAAAAATCTGCCCAAAGCCCGTGCAGAAATGGACATTCGGTCTGGAATTTAAATTCACAGCACGTCCATTTTAGAGGATACCCTGCAGCATCGCCCTTCTCTAAATGAGAGGCCGAGTTCCACACCAACTGGTGCAGGTTTTGATACAGACTTTCAGCTGCGATCTTCTGCAGAATATCCCCTGTGGACCTTCTGCAGCGAACCCATGCTGTGTGAACGCGCGCCAAGGGACATTCGCACAGCGCCGTTTTCACGTGTGAATGCTACCTCTAGAAACTGCAACAAAATCCATGGCTTTCTGCTGCAGTTTTTGCCATCGATCTGCAGGCGGATGCAGCGCTGTCAATGGGCTGAAGCCACCTGCAGAATTCCCATGCGTCTCATCAGCGTTTGAGTAGTCAATATGTGGCCCAAAACAACTCTTCTTACTCCCAAGGCGGCCCAAAGACGCCAAAAGGTCGGGCACGATTGGTCTAACTTATATAGGGGATGTCTTCCCATCTGTATGTCCTAACAGAGCAGCCCCTTTCATGGTACTAAGTCATCACAGGGTGCTGTCAGCCACAAAACCGCCTCTCTGGACGGGTCACTATAATTGTCCGTTAGACCTGTATAATATAGGAAAGTATCTAAACATCCCATGTCATAGGATAATGAGAGTTTAACAGTCTGCTGGACATGCCCAAACCGTGCCAGCCACCTGAGGAGTTCCTTCTATGCCTACGACAGCCGTGGATGATGTCAGAGTGGGAGGAGGCAGATACACCATTTGTTTTGCCCTGCTGTGGGCAGGCATCAGGTTTCTCTGCGCTCGTGCCCCTCCCGCTCTACCGTCCAGGACGAGGTCTACATTAATCAAAGGCAGAGGGGCTGACTTAGAAAGAACTTTTCAGATGGCTGGCACGGTCCAAGCATTCATGCAGACCCCTGTTCTTGGAAATGACGAGGGTCCAAGACGTTGGACCCCAATGATCATAATACTATTCCCTAATCTGTGGGTAAGTGATAACTTTATATTTTGGCACAAGGCCTTTAAATCCAATTTAAATGCAGCCCATAGGAAGGCACATGTACCATCCTCAAAGCTATGGTTACTAGATTCCTTACAAGTCTTCAGATGGGCAGAGAGTTACTTCTCATACAACTTACCAAGTGACTCAAGACCACAACTGCCTCGTCCTTGTGAAGACCCACGTGGATCTCCACTCTTGCTGAGCCAACCAGCACATGTGCAGAAGGGGGGACGGAGTGTTCAGCCAGCGACTGTTAATTCCACCAAGCCACCACCCCCCCTTAAATATCTACCTACCTATCTCAGCAGTAGCATTTCTACAAGCCATCAATACATGGAGCGGCTAGCACTCTCCTCTTACCTGTCTCGGCATCCATCTGTGCAGTCACATCCCACCAGGAAGTCCAAGCCCGTGTTAATAAAGACTCCTCTCCCGGGGATGCGCTCCTTGCTGTAGTCCACCTGCGGAGGGGGTGTCCGGTCTATCTCATTAACACAGGATAGTGGCACGTCCTCCTTGCCATAGGTGATGTCTGGGATGTAGTAAAAAGGTTTCTGAGGCTGGAACTTGCGGTCCACAAACACGTAGGGGTCAAGGCAGAACATTTCTAAAAACAGTTTGTCGCAGTGCGTCTCGAAGAGGAATCGCTCTATTTCCGGCATCGTACGCAGGCTCAGCCCACACGGTCCTTTGTAGAGGACGTGGAATCCCATCTTGCGGTTGACGCGCCTCCTGGCGGTCATTCGCCGGAAGTCATAGAGCAGCGGGATCAGCAGGGGGTTCTTGCCTCTGTGGGAGACGACACGGACACGCGACAAGCAGTTGTGGCTGCATGAATGAGGTAGGTAGAAGAGTTTCTCCATGGGGGCTCGGTAATTAATTTCTGTCGGCATTTGATTTGTTTGGATAATCTGGAACGGAATATTAGTGGTGACAAATCTGTAAAGGGAGAAAAAACAAACAAGGGGATCACTGAGGGGGTTTGTTTTAATGATTCTCATGTCAACCACCTATACCGGATCATAAAGTGGCATCTGCAAGTGTGCGGATAAGATTGATTAACCCTTTGATGATCTATCTAACTGTACATTGTAGATTAGCTCGGTCTGGGCGAAAACGTGTGTATCTGGGTAAGGAACTGGCTCGCCGCCGCGCCACAGGGTTCAGTATTGGGCCCCATCCTGTTCAATATATTTATCAACGACCTGATAGAGGGGCTGCACAGCAAAATATCAGTATTTGCAGATGATACAAAATTATACAAGGTAATTAATACAACGGAGGACAATGTGCGGCTACAAACGGACCGAGATAAGCCGGGGGCTTGGGCAGAAAAATGGCAAATAAAGTTCAATGTGGATAAATGTAAGACTATGCACATGGGTAGCAAGAATGGATGTTATCAATATTCACTAAATGGGGTACTGCTAGGGAAAAGTGATATGGAAAAAGACCTGGGGGTACTAGTGGATAGTAGACTATACTGGAGTAACTAATGCCAGTCAGCTGCTGCAAAAGCTAATAAAGTCTTGGGGTGCATCAAAAGAGGTATAGGGGCGAAGGATGAGAACATTATCCTCCCATTATATAAGGCACTTGTCAGACCTCACATGGAATACTGCGCACAGTTCTGGTCACCGGGGCTCAGGAAAGATGTTACAGTGCTTGAGGGGGTTCAAAGAAGGGCAACTATACTAATACATGGAATGAGAGGACTGGAATACCCAGAGAGGCACCAAAACTGGGATTATTCACCCCGGAAAAAAGATGGCTAAGGGGCGACCAAATAACTCTGTATAAATCCATGAAGGGACGATACAAGGATCTCTGCATGGTCTGTTTATACCCAGGACTGCGACGGTAACAAGAGGGCATCTGCTATATCTAGAGGAAAGTAGGTTTCATCACCAACACAGAAGGGGGTTCTTTACTGTAAGAGCAGTGAGACTGTGGAACTCTCTGCCTGAGGACGTGGTGATGGCAGGATCCATAGAGGAGTTTAAGAGGGACTAGATGTCTTTCTAGAGCGCTATGATATTACAGGATATAGAGATTAGGTGACCAGCAGCAACTAGTAAGGTTATCATAGTCAGAAGATCGTGACAGAGCGTTTTATTCTAAATAAAGAGGTTTTTCTTTTTTAGAAGTAATAAAACAATAACAATGTTAAATGGGTACTGCCGTAATCTTACGTGTCCTTTTTACTATACCGTGCATACTATAAAAACAGAACCAAAAAAGCAAATGGCACAAGTGGGTTGGTTTAGGATTTCAGCCAACTTAAAAAGGTTTAAAAGTTATATAAGTTTATTTTTCAACGATAGCATTCAATGTACTGGGAGTGAGCGTCGCACAACTGAAGTTTAGTGCGGGTCGTGGCAACCAGAAGCTACCAGGCGGACCATCTGTAGAAATACCGCAGGAAACCCTCGATCAACACGGCACAGCCCAGGAAAGGCCACCACCAAGGGGGATGATATGCACCCAGCAAGGTAACAGCGTGCAGGCTCACCTCCTGATCGTGGCACAAGAGCGGGGGAGTCACAGAAGAGGGGAAAGGTAGAAGACAGACGGGGCTGGAATAATGGGAAACTATGGGTCATCATACTGGGTATCGATACCAAACCTGACCCTTTGGTATTTCTCACCTCCCTTTGGTGGGGAGGGGAACCCAGGAAATTTGAGCGAGAAGATCATTGCTGGCGGGTCACGGTTGGTCTGCCTCTTATGGACACTAAGCTAAAACGGATTTAGCCGAGTGGCTGCAGGAGGGGTATAGCTGGTAGGAGTAGTGAACTATTTCTTTGCTAAGTGTCCGCCTCCTAGTGGCAGGAGCTATACCCCGAGGTCTTTGCGGTATTTCCCAGTGACACAGCCGAGAAACAAAAAAGGTTTTGAGTCTTCAAAAGCAGTAATAAAAAAAAACAAAAAACAAAATAACGTCAGGTCTTAAAAATATCCTATTGTTTCGTGTACAACTCCAATGGAGACCTGTGTCACCCCAAATATAGACAAACCAGTATCAAGAAAAAACAAGACTCCTGCGCTCAGGCAGGAAAACACCAAGTAGTTAGCGCAGGAGTCTTGGTTTTTTCTTGATATCGGTTTGTCTATACTTCTCTCTGGGGAACATCTGACACCCCAGAAATCCTCCTTGAATTTGCTCTGTTTGGACGTTCTTTGGGACAGGGTGTCCTTCACCACAAGCACCTTCCCCATGTTCACACTATGGACACTATGAAAAACTCTTGTAAGCCTTCTCTGTAAAGATCGGACTGCAAACAACATGTCCATCCATAGAGGCGCTGTCCTGATCACCTTTGTGTCGCTCCAAAGTTACAGACCTGTAACCCTCGTCTTTCATTACCAACAAGTTATGCTAGGGATCAATATTTCAGGTCTCGTAGTAAGAAAACCAAAACTCACCTATTGGGTTGCACCATTTGGATGGTTTGGATGGTCTGATTGGGTTGAATAGTCTGAATGGTCTGAATAGTCGGAAAAGCCTGAATCGTTTGGATTGTCTGCACTGTTTGGATGGGCTGAAACGTCTGGTTGAGTTGCTGGTTAGGTTGGTTTGGAAGAAGGGGGCGTAATGTAGTGACGGGCTCAGTGGGTATTGGAGAGGATTGTCCAGAACCCACAGAGCCAGGACGGAATGACGTACTTTTCTTGGCCACTTGCTTCTTAGACTGCGCCTGTTGGCTGTCAGAGCTGAAATAAAAGAAAAATTAATAGTTGGATTTATACAGCGGACCACCTCTGTAATAAACTGCTCAAAACATGCTGGCAGGAAACCATCAGTTCAATCGCAAAAGTCCTGAATAAGAAAAACTGATATCAAGTGTTGCCTTCCCGAATGCAGAAGCACTGCAGTTATTTGGGAATGCCGTGATAGCAGTAGTGACTGTAGAAGGCTTTCCTGTGCGGAGGCAAGTAGAGAGGGTACGGATCAGCATCACACACCACAGCGATGCCACGCTGGGTACGTATTTTTCACATTGCTATGCAAACATCACAGAAAAAGGCTGTGCATACTGAAACAGATTCAAGGGAAGGTACGGTCACCAGTTCCTGGGAAGGGGGCGCTTAGTATACCTGCAGACAGATAAGGCTTCTATAGGTTGCCAGTCACACAGGCACACGTGGTGCACCATACAAGCTTACCGCCCATTAGTGATGCCCAAACTATTATGTCAGGTGGGATGTCCTGCACCTTCTAAGGGTACGACACAGAGTACTAACACTCCGGGCTTACCGGTATCTCAGGGCCAGACTGCTTTTGTGAAGGCAATACAACGTATTAGTATTCTGGCCAATATACGTAAGCCTGCAATCTGTGTCAAGGGTCCTCATTGTCTTGAGTCCTTATATTAACATTACTTATAAATAACGAGAACAGGGATTTACTTGTAATGTTATACGACAGCCCTCATGCGGGTGGTGAGGTTGCATATATTGGCCCAAATATTTACCAATACCACATACTATTAGTTTTGCAGAAGCAGTCTGGTCCCAAGAAGCTGGGATAGCCGGGGACATTAGTACTGCCCGCTTGCTGTCAGTGCAGTGGGGCTGGACGTCATCATAGCAGATGGTGGCAGAAGTGACATAGCTAGCTTCACTCCCATTAAAATAAATGGGGGCTGAAGCGGATAATACACTTGTGTCCGACCCGGTTGTCAAAGGTGGAGGTCCAATAACTGGCTTCAGTTCCCATTGCTGTCAATGGGAGTAAAGCAAGCTATGGCACTTCCACCGTCGCCCCTATGATGACATCCTGCGCCGCTGGCCAGCAGATCAGGATGTTACTGAATCTCCAGCAATTAACTATTGACCTATTCTGAGGATAAGTCACCAATAGTAGTTTCTGCTCAGAAAACCCCTTTAAGGGCATCACTAATAGGCTGCGGCATAACTGGTACGCTATACAAGTCCTACATGTGTGGAAGTATGATACGAAGCAGTGCGAGTGGTTGTTCATCAGCTTTTTGCCTCTCCCCATATAGCGGTTTTCTGATGTTTGGACCTGTCCATGTACCTCTGGATCAATAAGTATGGCTTTTGAATAGACCCGATTCCCCATTTTCATGATTTGTATGTACAGAACAGAAGGGGATTCATTTTAGGAGTATATATTTTGTGCTGGGTTTTTTCCCCTGTTTTTGAGCAATTTTTATAGAATACCCAACCTACAAATTAATGGATATCCACTCCGATTTTAAATGATACAAAAGCCCCATGTGCCTCACCAAAAAGAAATCAGGACTGGAGCCATGCGACGCTTGTTTCCCCATTAACCGTAGTCAGACTTACTCAGTGTCGATAAGCTGTGGCGATGGTATTGACTGAGGAGAGGATGGCTCCACAGGCTTGAATGGAGACTCGCTCCCAGTTAGGTCATGCGTGTACTGTACTACCGGCCCTCTACTCCGTACGGCACCTGGATACAGAGGGAACAGGAGACAGCACTGATTATACCCAGTCAGAAGGGGCAAAGAACTTCTTGTACAGAAGGGTCTAGGAAATACTCACCCACGTTGGGGCGCGTTCTCTGCTGCCCTGCTTGTTTTTTCTCTTGAGTACTAGCCGTGGAAGTCTTCATGCTGAACATGGGCTCCAGACGAGTGGATCCTCGGTAGATCCATTCACATCGCTTGTCATCCTGAAATATGAAGTGAATGGAGACTTGTAAATATGTAGATCGTCAGCTCAGAGATGCAGGAGAGAAGAGATAAGGGTTGAAAACTGTCAGTCCAGCCTCACTGACAGATCTCCTACTGTGACTTAGGGTGCATTCACACGACCGTATATATCGGCTGGGTTTTCCTGCCCAGCCGATATACGGCATCTCTCTCTGCAGGATGGGGGAGGCTGGAAGAGCCGGGAGCAGTGCTCTGAGCTCCCGCCCCCTTTCTGCCTTCTCTCCACCCCCTGCACTATTTTCAATGAGGAAAGGTGGGACAGGGGCGGAGCCAATTCACAAAACTTAGCCCCACCCCTTTCCCACCTACTCTCATTGCAAATAGTGCAGAGGGGCGGAGAGGCAGAGAGGGGCGGGAGCTCAGAGCACTGCTCCCGGCTCTTCCAGCCTCCTCCCCCTGCAGAGACAGACGCCGTATATCGGCTGGGCGTGAAAACCCAGCCGATATACGGTCGTGTGAATGCACCCATAGTCTGCAGTTGACTTCATACAGCGATATGTAAAAGTTGCAGAAGAAAAAAAACAAAGCAAAGAAAAAAGGGCAAAATACATGCATTTAAATGAAAACAAATGCACCCCACCCTCCCCCCCAAAAAAAATGCCCATGGGCTATAACTCATTAGCAACATGTCTTTACCACTTCTACAAACAATAGCCAAGAGACGGATACACAATGGGATTCAGATAACTTGCATACACTTCTATATACCAGGTGCCTAGCAACATACATCTACTTAAGAAAAGGAGGAGAATTATACTGCAAAAACACCCAAAATGTAATATGTAGCCCTTGGGCCAAATAAAAAAGGTAAGAAGTAGTCTGGGCAAATGTGAGAAAGCCAACAAGGCCCTTCCTTACCAGAAACAAGATCTTCACTAGGCTGCCATCTACTTCTTCCACTTTGGATTTCCACCAGGTCCCTTCCCACTCAGTCTTGATCAGCTGACCGCTCTTGAGCAGAACCATTGGGCGATTGGGGTAGGCGGTGACATATTCTTCAATGAAGTCTCGACACGACACATCTTCGATGTCCTCCCAGGTTTTGGTGACTGTGGAAGAATATGGCGTTTCTTAGTAATGTGCTCCAATGTTGTTGGGGGACGTTGGGCGACAAGCTAAATGGAAGCTGCAATGTCATGCTGGTAGTCACTCGGACAACACGGTAAATTCCATTCAGTATTTTCCTAAATTTTATAGAAGGGAGGATCTTCGTAATTTGCTATCTAGGAGTTGCACCAAGTGTCAGGCTGCCATCTCCATACTGTGTCTGTGTGTTAGTAATACATGGTGCATGAGAGATCTAACCATCGTTACCTGAAGCAGCACAGATCTTTCCTTCACAGCTTTCCCTTTCTCCAGACACCAATATAGCCCCTGAGGAACCTCCCATGGACTCTGCAGAAACGGATGCCCTCACAATGTGGGATCTCGTCCCTTCATTGTGGTGCATGGGCTCTCCTCCATCTCCCACCTTGAGACCACTGTGTGTGTGGGGGTCTACAGGATGCAATTCCATTGTGTCCCACTGGCATTACACAGTGCTACTGAGGGAGGCGAAACCACATTCTCCAGCAGAGAGCAGGGTCACCTTACCCTTAAACAGACATATGTCAGTCCTGAGCTGCAACGGTGGCATATTAGATGAATGTTGGCTAAACCCACCAATTTCCACAGCACTAGCCAACCATTCAATGTGTATTGGTTTGCACTACTCTTAACCCCTTAGTGACCACACTTTTTTGCTTTTTTTCATTTTCGTTTTTTTCTCCCCCCTTTTAAAAAATCATTACTCCTCTATTTATCCATTGACGTCGCTGTATGAGGCTTGTTGTTTTTTGCGGGACGAGTTGTATTTTTCAATGGTGCTATTTATTGTACCATATAATGCACTAAAAAACGTAAAAAAAATTCTAAGTGGAGAGAAATGGGAAAAAAACGATATTCCGCCATCTGTCAGTGCGACTTGCTTCTACGGCGCACAAACTGCAACAAAGATGACCTGATAACTTTATTTTATGGGTCCGTACGATTACTACAACACCAAACTCAATTTTTTTTTTCCGCTGTACTACAATTTTTTTTTTAAAGATATTAAATTTTTTAAAATTATTTTCTGTCTCCATCTTCTGCGCACAATAACTTTTTTACTTTCCCGTCAATATAGTTGTGCGAGGGCTCATTGTGCAGTACGTCCTGCCAATTTTTTCGTTGGTACCATTTTGAAACACATAGGACTTTTTGATCACTTTTTATTAGATTTTTTTCTTGGCAACAGTGTGACTCCAAAAAATTTCAGGAGTTTTTTTTTTTTTCCGGACGACGTTCACCGTGCGCGTTAAATAATGCATTACTTTGATAGAACGGACGTTCACGAACGCAGCGATACCAAATATGTATTTTATGTTTTATTATTTAGATTTTTTTTATTGTAAATATGGCACAAGGGGTGTTTTTTGAACTTTTATTACTTAAAAAAAAACAAAAAACTTTATTGTTCTTATTTTCCCTTAGGCTTTCAGTCCTCCTGGGGGACTACAACATGCGATGCTTAGATCGCTTATGCAGTATGATGTAATGCCATAGCATTACATCATACTGCATTCTGACATCCCACAGGGATGGCTTGATAGGCATTCTGCCGTTACAGCCCTGGGGACTTTCAGAAGGACCCCAGCTTCCATGACACCCACGTGACTACTCCGATCTCACCGCGTGGGGGGGGGGGGGGGGGGGCGTACGGATTTAAATGCCACTGTCAGATGTGACAGTGGCATTGCAAGGGTTAACAGTCCCGATCAGTAACGATGCTCAGCTGCTTATTCCCTTCTTTCTGCACATTTGCAGGTAAAGGGCTGGAGTGGGTTGGCAGGAATAACTGTTGACCGATATCTGGTGCATGGCCACCTTAAAGGAAACCGGTCATCACCTTTGAGTCCCATAAACTAAGTAATAAGGCTCAAAAGGGGATGGAACAGGGAGTCTCGGGGAGCCGTGTTTGATACTCACCGAGTGCCCAGTTCTAGCGTAGTGCCCCCACAAGGTTGGAGCGTGCACACAGCGTGAAGCACTTCAGCCGGCTCTGTGCACGCACTTTCCCATTGGGATGAATCACAAAGAACTGGCTGATCGCCGAGCTCGGTCACTACTGGCTACGGCAGCCTGTAAACATGACATCACGAGGGAGACCAGGATCGGCGGCACTTGACACAGCAAAAAGATGGGAGTATATACCATTTGCCATTTATGGCAGGGGGATATGTGATTTATAGAAAAAAAAAAAAAAGATCTCAGAGAACCCCTTTAATCTCCCAAGAAGCGTTTCCAGACTTAAAAGGACACGTCTAGTGCAAGGTATATCTGGGGTATACAACAATAAGACTCACGTGGTCTGCAGACAGGGTACAGTTCGGACTGCGTGACATATGAAGCGTAGCCATCGTCAAAGAAGATCAGATACCTAAGAAATAGGAGTTAGCAGAATCAAACCAAAGACTCAGTCGGTGATATTACACTTGTGGGCATAGTTTTCCCAATGTCTAAATCAAATTCTTAAAGCAATAGTTGCCATCTGTGGTCCCCAACTGTTGCAAAAGAATGAAAACTACTGGCATGCACCAACATATGGAGGCACAGATGGCATCATCTTTCTTAAAGGAAGACAAATCCCTCTACCTTAGGGATCTAGTAACCAAATCTTTAGCTTTAGAATTACATTACCGCCTGGGCTGGTTACCTCATCTTATTCTTGTTGCTGGGGGGTTCGGCTACGATGCCAGCATACAGCCACACTTGGTTCCCATCCTTGTACTTGGCCACCACTCTACTGCCTACAAACAGTTTTTCTGGCGCAGGATGGTAGTCGTAGGCTATGTGGTTCCCGGACAGCAAGCTTTTCCCTTTGTTGTCGAATTTGACTTTGTACTTTTTACCTGGCCCTGGGTAGGTGAACACAGGAAGACATGTATATGTGATAAACCAAGAAGCGTCCATGATGAGACACAGCAGAGTACAGACAACCAGCTCTATTCCAGCCTGCCGATCCGAGGCACAGGCAGTATACTCACATCCACACCGGATATTCAGCCGCTCCCAATAAAAACGGCAGAGTTGGACATTTGTGTGTGTGGGCACCTGAACCGTTTCTGGACACGGTTTGGTACAAAGAGGAAGCGATTTACTGTGATTTATCTCCACTTAACAAAAACCATAACACTTTTTTTCTGTCAACATTGCCAAACAAGTTCAGTGCATGAAGAGCTGTAGTTTTTATTGGTACCTTTTTGGGGTACATATAACGTATTGTAAAGCTTTTATTAATTTATTTGGGTAGAACAGGGTTTTTTTAAAAATAAATAAATAAATGGAAAAAAAAGGTAACCCTTACGACACTTTTTTTTTTTTTTTTTTTTTACAGCATTCACATGACTATGCAAACCCATTGATTGTTCAGATAGTACACTGCAATACTTCGGTATTGTAGTGTATAAACAGTCTTCTTTGTCAAAGCCAAGTATGGCAGGCCAGGAGGCCACTAGGTGGCATTGCAACCCCACAGTGCTCAGTAAACGCATTGTAAAGGGTTGAGGACATGACAGAGAAAGCTCTCTCCTGCTGTTAAACACTTACGTGGCATGTAAGGGGTTAATGGCTGGGATCGCAGTTCTCTCTGACGCCGGCCTTTGCAGCAGGACCCCAGCTGTCAGCTACAGCCAGCTTCTGCCGTAGATGGCACAGGCTCCTCATCCACATGCTCTTAGCGTACTACATATACGTGAAGCGTATATATTGAAGCCCCACGGGGCAGGAAAGGGTAATGGCACTCATCGAGTGGTCTCAGCACTGACTGATCTCATGTGCCGCCCAGCTTATGGAAACATCAGAATGTTACCCCCCTTCTATTACACTAGTAACTCTTTCCATCTCTAACTCACCGACCATCTGGATGGAGATCAGACTTCCTTTGTGCCATGTTTTGGTCCTCTTCTTGCCCAGTATACGCATACCCACAACAAGATCTCCATCTTTGTTTACATCATTGTTTGTGCCGACCTGGTTGGAGCCACCCATGGAGCTGGTGGGCGAGGAAGGGTGAGAAGAAAACCGAGTCTGTGGTCCTTCTGTGAGTCGAAGACAAAAACTTGTATGTCAGGTCTAACCGAGATCTCACCTGTGTAACCCTCCCCCAAATAAAAGACAAAGCAAACAATATAGTAACTAGCTTGTTAACCCCTTAATGACGCAGCACCTATTTGTTTTCTATTTTAGTTTTATTTCTCCATCACTGTAGCAGTCTGAGGGCTCCTTTATTATGGGACGAGTTGTATTTTTCAAATCTGCTATTTAATGTATCATAATGATAATATACTGAAGGTGCACGCAGCGGCAGCCATGACGACACGAGGTATTCTATGGGTAAGTACGATTACTACGATACCAAATGTAGACACTCTTTGCTGTACTCGTAATGTATTTTCTGCCGCCATCTTCTGACCGTAGATATAGTTGCGCAGTTTCTGTTGGTACCGTTTTGGAGTACATATGACATTTTGATCGCATCTTATTAAATTTTTGCTTGGGGATGGGGGGGGGTGGCCGAAAACAGCGTAATTCTGGCATGTTCTTACCATGCTCAACATGCGGGGTAAATAATGCATTTCTTTGATAGATGAGCTTTTATCGATGCAGCAATACCAAATATGTTTTGGAGTGTGTGTGGTGGTGGGGGGAGGTATTCTAGCTTTTTATTATAAATAAGACAAAAGGTTTTTTTTTTTACTTTTAAATTACTTTGTTTTTTAAATACTTCATACAACTTTTTAAACAGGTTTTTTTAGTCCCCAAGAACTTGCGATGGTTTGATCACTCCAGCAGTATGATGTAAAACAATACTATTACATCATACCAAGATCTGACAGGCAATCTAGTAGGCCAAACCACAGGCATGGCTGATAGAAGGGGCTTTCAGAAGACCTCTGGCTGCCATGGCAACTATAGGGCATCCCTGAATTCCAATCGGAGCATTTAAAAGGGGTTAACAGCTGCAATCAGCAAGAGTGCCGATCACAACTGTTGCGGGTGGGTGTCGGATTCTGGAAAAGGCATTGTATGGAGCAGGATCAACCCCCAAAACACCAAACCCCCTGTATACATACCCCGAACCCAAAGGATGTAACTGTACGTTCTATGGCGTACAGGGGTTCAAGCCACACAACTGCTACGCAAAAATAATCATCTGCTTTACTCATAAAGCATCAACATTTTTCGCAGCACTTTACAAATTGGAGGAGAAAACGTTACAGCAGCGTTACCCCACTGCAGTCCTCAGCGCCCCCAACAGGTCATGTTCAGGATATCCTATAGAGAGAACCCCTGTGGCAATGTCTGAGGCACGGACAATAATTCCATCACCTGTGCAATTCTGAGGAAATCCTGAAAACATGACCTGTTGGGGGTCCCTGAGGACTGGAGTTGAGAACACTGTATTACAGGACTGGGCTAGGTGTGAGCTATACCTGTCTTCTTCTGCATTGCATCCACCAAGTTCTGCACATCTTCTTTGCATTTCTTCATAGCAGCCATTGCATCTTTTAACTATAAAGTTTGGTAACAAAATATATGGTTTGGTTTTTGGTTTTTGTTTTTTCACAAAAGATATCTTCACTTTGATGACTTAAAGGGAACCTGTCACATTGCACAGAGCAATCAACCCTGTGAGCAGCATGTTATAGAGCAGGAGGAGCTGAGATTATTGATATACACTGAGGGTTTGTGGGTAAATATTCAGTATAAATCAAACTACTAACGACCACTTGTCTGTCTGTATGTATGTGATTCTCATAGCTCAGCTCCCTGGCGACATCATAGCCCCGCCCTCTGGCAGGTCCTAACACGCAGAGTACAACTAAGCAGTTATTCTGGTCAGACACAACTCAGGGGTCCTGACAGGAGACACTTACCTATCACAGAGATCCGGTGGGCTGAAGGACCGGTGGTGACGTCACTGGCACCCAAACGAGTTGTGAATGTAGCCTTTTAATGAAGCTTTTCCCACAAAAATATATATAAATCTGCTCTATGATTCCTGAACTAGAACAGGTTACTGACAAATAAGCAGAAGTGTAAAGGATGGTTGTCAATCATCCTGTGTGGGCGGGTGCACCAGGACTCTCAGTCTCTCTGAAGATTCCCGTTAGGATTTCCTGTGCTTGAATGCAGAAATTCTGTGCCAAATTACCAAGCTATATATCCCAGAGCTCAGCTTCTCTCCCTCCATCACATGCAGCTCTCAGATAGGGTGGGATAAGACACTTGACAGGCTCGCTTTACATTTGCCATTATGCAATGTGTAGCTTTATGATGATCTCCAATTAGCCTCAGGAATGTTTCACCAAGTATAATTTGCTCATTACAAGCCATTTAGTTTTTACTTACCAGATGCTTCTCCTTTGGAGTCTTACTAACACCATCAGCTGCAAGAAAAGAAAAAAAAGTCACTTTCATGAAGCCTAAAGAAAGAGGGGAACGTTCCTGAGTGGTAGAGGTTCTGCCATATGTCATGCAGACAATGCAAAAGAGGGCAACCAAACGAGATCTGAAGGTTGGCACTCCTACTGATTACAGAAGCTGTGATCAGATTGTCCCCACCCTAGTATATGGTCACAATGGGATTCCGCACATAAAATTTGGACGCTAGTTCTTTTGCGCTAGAATTGAATAATCGAGTTGGGTCCCCTTTACTTTTCCTATTTATGACAATCAATGCTCGAGCACAATTTTTTATGTTTCTACGACATCGGGAAGCGAGAGAATTAGATTCCTACGTAAAATTTGGACGCTAATTCTTTTGCACTGGAATTGAATAATCGAGTTGGGACCTCTTTACTTTTCCTATTTATGACAATCAATGCTCGTGCCAAATTTCATGTTTCCACGACATCAGGCAGTCGGAGAATTAGTGGTGGGTGAGTCAGTCAGTCAGTCCTTTCGCTATATATATATATATATATATATATATATATAGTTAGTAAATTATCTATTTTTTCACACTTTTGAAGTAAAAATGTATCAGTGTCTTTATATTCTGGTTGGAAATCTTCTTTACAGGTACCAATAATGACATCATGCAACCATGTGCTACAACCTATCTGGGAAGATGATGTGCTCAGTAGGAGTTGTCGCAACAAAGGCCTTGGTGGCATGTACTAGTGCTATGCCACCAGTGCCTAACGGGCAGAGGGCCTTCCACGATCACCATCACACATTGCTAGAAATAAGCAGCAGCGCTAGGAAAGTTCTCTGGTGCTCTGATTGACTAGAAGGGCATCCATGCGGCTCCCCAGAAGAAGCATCCAGATGCCTAAAGCGTTTTCATGGCATTGCCACTTCATCCTAGTGACTGATGAGTTACAGCAGCATGACCCTTGCTGATGGCACAACGATGACCGTTTGCTGGTGCCTACTTGCAATTTATCAAAAAATAACATAAAACAAGCATAAAAATTCACGTTTGTGGCGAACAGTGACACAAGCGGAAATGAAGATGCACAACACCTCCTAAAAATACAGGTTCAGGATGTGCAGTGTTCATATCTCACTTCATCCCTTCCAGACATACAAAACTGGGTAGCAAAAGATTTTGCGTATGTTTCATTAAGGGCCACAGGAAAACCATAGATAGATATTTGGTGCTACCACTAGGCGGTTGACAAAAAAAAAAAAAAGTTAGCTCCTCCTATGTAAGCTATAACAAGCCTACAAGCACTAAGCTCAGCAGATCCTAGCTTGGCGTCCGTAAGAGACAAATCTGGTTCCCATGTCTGTTTCTACCCATCTTATTTCTTTCTTATCTAGGCTGAGGCAACAAAAGAGGATTAGGCCACCCCATGCCCAACTTCTCCACAGCTACGCATGGTGGCTATCTGGAGGTCTCAGGCCTCCCACCCCTTCCTGCTCTATGGCAGCACATTATGGCCTTCCTTTACCTCCAGACAGCATTATTCCGCCTAGCTTCTTTAGCCACTGCCAAGTTACCAGTATGGAGAGCCGTCTCTCCCATTCTGGGGGTGCCCAGAATACAGCCCTCCACTCTGCGGCCCATTCCTGGTGCCAAGGTGCAGAGCTGCGTCAGCCTGGCTTTGCGGTATACTAGGGGGGAACATAGCTGTAGAGTTACCTAACCCTTCACTTGCAGCCTACCGCAAAGGCCGAATTAACTTCATGGCTGCCCCTGCCCATTTTCCATAAGGATCCCCGGGGGGCTTTGTTCTCTTCCCACGGATTCCTCCTCTATTTCCTCATCTCCATTAGATGCTTGTCTAAGGCTTCGGCCAACAACGCAGCAATCCACATGGTTCTGCGGCTCAAATCATGAAATGCTGACGCAGTGTCAGAAAAGTCACACACAGGAATACTCTGCAGGAGGAGCCCACTTTTTTGGCTCCAGACTCGACAAGATCCCCTCCAAGGCCACAGACGGCAAAAGCACACTCTTGCCATTATCCAGGTGTAAATGCTCAGGCCAAGGACACAGGTCAGCGGTTTTTCCCCAATTCTCTTTATCCTATGTGAAGAAACAGTCCACCCGTCAGAAGAGGATGCCCTTATTTCAACTATGCCCCTCCTGGCAACCTCGTGCAAAAGCAGGCTGCACCTCTTCCAAGCTAAAAGCCTTCAAAGTGCACCTGATTGGGGGGTCCCAAGTGAGTTTCACACTTGGGTGGGAGGTTGAGTCTTGCAGTTCCAGTACATCTTGTTATCCATGGTGCAAGATGCCTAGGGCAGAGAGGTGGTCTCCACCGAATACAAGAGGAGGACAACTATCCCCTGCAACCGATTCTTTGAGCCCATGCTCCCCAATACTCCTCTGGACAGATTTACATGTTTCTATTCATATCTATTCATCATCCTCAAAGATGGCTCAAGTCCACCCCATCTTGTACCTGAAGCGATTGAACGTGCATGTTTACTTATGCCACTTCCATATGGAGCCCAATGAATTAGCCTCTTCAGCAGACACTCAAGACACTTACATGTCCCTAACTTCTCCCTTCCAGGATTTCCTCTGATCGCGGTTCAACGAACACTTAGTTTTTTTGCTCCCCTAACGGTTCCTCGTGTTTTCACCAAGATCATGGCAGCGTTCATCACTCACTTGAAGTGGAGCAGAGGCATGGTCATTCACTATCTGGACAGCATCCTCTTGAAGACTCCCTCCACTGACGAATGCCTGGGCACTTCAGGCTTACCTCTCACTTCAGCTGGAGCGTCAATAGGGTGAAATCTTGCCTCGCTCTTTCCTGTGGACGCCATTCAACACGCCATCCTCGCTCAGGAAGATTCTTCTTTACTTCCTTTACTGCAAAGAGTCCTTAATGGGACACCCAATTCAGATCCAAACAGACACCATTATGGCTGTGGCTCTCAATCACCAGAGCAGCACCCACAGCAAAGCCAACATCTTCTCTTGGGCAGAACCCGACTTTCCAAAACAGAGACGCTGACTACCTCAATCAGGAATAACAACCCTGGAGGCGACATCATCTCCCTAATTCGTCTACTATGGAGCACTGCAGATGTGGACCTCATGAATCATATGGTTTCACACTATGTCTCCAGAGTTCATGACCCCTTTGAAATCACGACAGACTCTCTGCGAATTCCATGGACCTCATTAGTTCTTCTCTATCTGTACCCTCCACTTATGCTGTACCATGAGTACTCAATGAAGATCAAGGTAGGAGAAGTTTCAAATGTTCTTTTGGCCCCTGAATGACCCAGATGCTTCTGATAAGGAGAAATTCTCAACCCTGTAGCGGACACCCATGGCACCTTCCAGAGCAACTAGATCTTTAGAAATTTAAGGACACAGTTTAATAACAAGGTTACTGTAGCCACCACCACAAAAAGCTAGCAGTTTTTCAAATCGGGTCAAACTAAGAACAAGGCAAGAAAAGTTGACATCTTCCCATATTTACCTCCATCCTTATTTCTCGGTCCACCGCCAGAAGTAGGCCTTGTGAGTCTCTCCCATTGGTCTTCACGCTCCTCGTTATCCTCTCTCCCCTTCATTCACTCAGATCAGGTTTCCATCTCATCCATTCTTTTTCAAAGACCATTGGTCTCAGGTCCCATGTGAAGAGCTTTACCTAAGAAGTTGCTCAGTCTCTCCGTACATCCACAGGAACTCAATGTGGTGTTGGATGCATTCCAATCTTCCGCCTTTGAGACATTTCCTTGTGCCTCATCTCAAGGGAAGTCTTTTTTCTGGTCGCGATGACCTTCATAAGAAGGGTCTCCAAGGTCTCTCCTGCCACCCCACCTTCCTTCACCAGGACATAGCAGTTCTGCAGCCAGTGCAGCCTTTTTTTTTCCCCAAGGGTTATCTCTGCCTTTCACCCTACCAGACAGATCATATTACCATCATTCTGACAGTCACAAACACTCAGATTCTCTCATTATCCTTCCAGAAAGTAAAGGTTTGCCAGCGTCCGATACTGCCATATCCCGGTGGATCCATTCAGGCATTCTCGGAGCTTATTGTTTGAAGTGCCAAGACAGACTCTTTCAGCATTATGACAGACTCTACCCATTCAGTGGTTGCTTCCTTGGCAGTGCGCCATCAGGCCTCTGCAAGGTAGTTACTTGATCTTCCATCCATTTACCAAATTCTACAAAGTGCACAGATGCGGGCCCTTACTCAAAATCTGTTGCAGCCAGTGGCAACTCAACCCTCCACCTAATGATTCCCATTTTGTTTCCCACTGAAGGGACTTCTTTAGTACGTCCAATGGTTTTCCATGTGTCCACCAATAAAACTAACAAAGTAAAACCATTTTTGTGCTTACCATATAATGTTTTTCTCGTAGCCTCCATTGAGGAATGCAGTTTCTACCTATTCTATTAAGTTTATTACGCTCCTTTTTGCTGGATTTTTGCATTCTTAGTTTAATTTTTTTTTATTCTTTATTTTTTTCATTTTCTAACATCCGTTCATTTTTGCAAACACTTCTACTACTACCGGAGCACAAATGGGATTAGCTCAGTATCTGTAGGCTGGTTATAACCTGCAGAACTGTTTTAATATCTGAAGCCAATGGTTGTCAAAAATCCTTTCATGCTGCTCCCCAACTTCAAATGATGACTGCTCCCCAAATTAGATTTAAAACCTATTCTAGCCACAGTAAGGGTTTCAAGTCACAACTTATTACATACGTCCTAGGCGGTAAAAAGGGTTATAATTGTAAGATAACTTCACTGACCTGATCCCACACTCATTACATCATCGTCATCCTCATCCGGAATCTCAATGACTTCTACTGGTTTAGAAGATTCGTCGTCATCGGAGCTGCTCTCTTTATATGTGATGCCCATCTCTTTATACAGGGTCTTCACCAACGTCTCACAGTCATCAAGAGCCCTGAAAACAGAAATAACAGTCAGACGCTACATTATTTACAAGATTACTAAAAACCAACAATCTGCAGGATCACAAGACCTTGGCCCATCAATGACAGCTTTTATTCTTGCATAGTCCTAAGGTTGGAAGGTCTAGTCACCCAAACCTGCCAACACTGGGGCCAGATGGCACTCTAATGCATATGGCGGCGGCTCAACTTCACCGACAGAGGTCACAGGAAAGGAGGATCAGTGGACTCTGCATTTCAACACCTGATCCTTTTGTTCACCAGGAGATAAGCCAGGTTCAGAGCTACCTTTCTGTAGCTTATCTCCTAAAATACACAAACATTTGGCTTATTGTTGAATGTTCATGTGTATGGGGGAGCTGATGGGTACAGTTTCCAGATGAACAAGTGACAGTGTCAAAGCTGAATGGGTACCTCAAGACCTGGAAATTCTGCGGTCTTATAATCGAGAACATTTGTGAAACTTTCTTCACTACTTGACTTTCCCAAAGCGGATTCATTAGACCACTGGTTCTCATCCTTTTTCAGCCCAGCGTCCCCACTTTAGGTATTAGGATTTCGACATTGAAATTCTACTACTAATAATAATGTTTGCCACAATCAATCTGTGTCATTAATGGCTGCCTTGGGCCTGATGACCAGATGCCAATTTCGCGATATCTGGTTCCATCTTCGCCAACCGCAATCTCAAATCGCCCCTTACACATATCTGAAGTTTGTTTCTTGCTTTTGTCAGGAGCTGCTGAACTGCGCTGAAGTCCCTCTCCACTAAGTACGTAGATGGAAAAGCTAACACAAGCAACGTAACTTCCTGCCACAGGATAGGATAGGAATTCTTCACTTTCACCCATAAACATTCATAGACACATTGTTGGAAAAGTGCTCGGGCTTCGCTATCGTGTTTTAAGCCAATCAACTGCTCTTGTAATCTGGGATGAAATTCTCCTGCGTCTGCTGAAAATGGATTGAGTACCCAGGTGGTATTTCAAGGGTACATAGATCATGAAACTGAGTTGGCATGTCTTCATTGGCTTGTTTGAGGTGTGAGCAAAAAAAATTAAAAAAAAAACCTTTAAGTCTGCATCTTGAAGTTTGTCTTGCGTGCAATATCTTGAACACTTGGAAACTGACAGAGCTAACGTAGACTCAGTTTATTGGCATGAAGGAAGAGATCACATCTTTAGCCTTAAAGGGGTTGTCCCGCGCTGAAACGGGTTTTTTTTTTTTTTTTTTCAATAGCCCCCCCGTTCGGCGCGAGACAAACCCGATGCAGGGGTTAAAAAAAAAACCCGACAGTGCTTACCTGAATCCCCGCGCTCTGGTGACTTCTTACTTCCCTTGTGAAGATGGCCGCTGGGATCTTCTCCCTCGGTGGACCGCAGGTCTTCTGTGCGGTCCATTGCCGATTCCAGCCTCCTGATTGGCTGGAATCAGCACGTGACGGGGCGGAGCTACGAGGAGCCGCTCTCCGGCACGAGCGGCCCCATTCAGAAAAGAAGAAGACCGGACTGCGCAAGCGCGTCTAAATCGGGCGATTAGACGCTGAAAATTAGACGGCACCATGGAGACGGGGACGCTAGCAACGGAACAGGTAAGTGAATAACTTCTGTATGGCTCATAATTAATGCACAATGTACATTACAAAGTGCATTAATATGGCCATACAGAAGTGTATAACCCCACTTGCTGCCGCGGGACAACCCCTTTAAGGAAATTCATTTTGTTTCCTTGTAGCTTTTTTATTGACCTCGTTGATTTTGTCAAATATGTCTGTGAGATAGGCAACGTCAAGACTTCGTAGTTCGATTGCATCACAAAGGCTTGAGTCAATCGGCCAAAAAACTCAACTACTGTCAAAAAGTTCACAGAAGCATCACAAGCGCTTTCCTCTTGACAGCCACCTCACCTTGGTGTGTACGAGTAGACGTTCGAATTCTTAGACATGATCTTGACAGAGCCTGCGGAAAAGACGTCCATTCAAAGAGTGCGCTTTTATCTTGTTAGCAGCATTAATTACAGAGCGCAGAGAATGCAATCTCTCACATAAAGGTTTAGCAACAAGGTCCTACCGATGGATCACACAGTGGACGGCCATTACGCCAGGTATAGCAGATTGTAAATGGGCTATAAATCCACGATATCAACCAATAATGGATGCAGCTCCGTTGGTTGCACAAGCAAGTACATTTGCTAAAGGGATGTTTTTTCTTGGAAAAATTCTTGCACTTTTTTGTATATAGAGGAGCCTTTCGTGTCGGTGGTTACATTTCTGGTAAACAGAAGTTCCTCCACTACCTCTTCATTCCGATTAATGAAACAAACGTAAGCTAGCAGCAATGCTTCATTGTCCCTAACCGTTGGCTCGTCAATTTGGATTGCAAATTCTGTGTTCTTTAACATGTCCAAAAGAGTTTCTTCCGCATCAGCAGCCATCTCCGCAATTCTTCTTGAAACGGTGTCATTACTCAAAGTAATCGAACACCATGGCACATGTCCGGCCCCAGCATAGTACTGAGAAGCTCTTTAACTGCGAGTAACACAAGGGTTTCCCCAATAGTATGCGATTTGCCACATTGCGCTATTAATAAAGAGACTTTATAGGAAGCAAGGAGGCCTTTGTCAGCATTGAGAGTAGATTTCCCAAATAGCTTGCCTACAGTGCTGCGGTTCTCAAACTTTGACTTTAAACCTTAGAAAAATGAAATGGGCTTACCCACTTTGTCTGAATGCATTTTTGCAAGGTAATCACTCAGTCTAGAAGGCTCCATTCGAAAATGCCTTTTCGCAAACCAGGCACAAGGGTAGCTGTCCGTTTGTAGGAGAATAGATGAATCCATATTTCAAGTATTCATTTGAATATTGATGGCATTTTTTATTCTCGGCCATTTTTATAAAGTATGCTTCAAGAATGCACTGCTTAGGTCGCTCTATCATATAATGATGTATGACTTTTATAACTGCTTGGCTTCGCTACAGATCAATCACACTGGACAACCTAAAGAACAACCTAACCCACTGGATTCCATAATGCCGCTGATTGGTTGGAACTTTCACTTGTGTGGGTCTCTGGGAGTTGTAGTTTATATCAGTCTTCTGAAAAGACACTTTGCGTCCAATAAGACTACAACTCCTAGAGAACCACACAGGTGAAAGTTTAAAGCGGTTCCAGCCAAATCAGCGGCATTATAGAATACAGTGGGTTAGGTTGTGCAGTAAGTTATCCAGTGCTATAAAGTGTGATTGATCTGTGGAGCCATGGAGTTATAAAAGTCATACATTATATGATAGAGGCGCACAGGCTGCACACAACTCCCATTACTTGCAAGTGATTCACATGGAAATAATTGCCTTGGTTTTCACCGATTGTTTTCAGACAGATTATCGACGAAAATCGAGGAATCACTACTAATTTTAAGAAAAATGTAGTTACTAGACAAAAAAAAAAAATTCAACAAAGCAAACACAGAAAGCCCCCCTACCGCCCCCTTTATGTTCAAACGCTCCCCTGATGCCCCTGTTCGTTGCACCACCCCCTTGAGAAGTAAAAACGCCCCTCCCAGGTGGCAATAACACCCACATTGAGAAGCACTGCCTTAGACAGAGGGCATGTCTAACAGGACATCACTTCAGGCCTCTGTTGTCAGGATCTAGAGTACTTTAGCTACAATATTTTTATGTTGTGCCCTCTTCTTTATTCTACTGAGATTTGCATTTTCCTTAGGAGTCCTGATATTCGCCTGTCTCTATCCTCCTCCAGCTGCTAGGTTTACTACATCCTCCACTGATTGTCATATCTCCAAGTCAAGTGAACGATCTAGCGGCACTCCGGACAGGATGCAGCGTAGCAATCAAAAAGCTACTGGAAGAGGAGTCAGGTCAGGAGACATGGAGTGGAAGACCCACAGCGTGTATAGCAAACATAGCAGCCAAAGGAAGTTAGGTAAGGAGTCAAAACTTAATTGGGCAACAACAATAGATGACTTGTTCCTTCACCTTGAAGCATTGTCACATAGACTGTCCACATTGGCCGTCTCTTCTTCCTTCTGCTTCACCAGGATCTTCAGTTCTAGTATCTGGGCTTTCTTTTGTTTCACCAACTCATTCTTCTCCACCTCCTGGTCTATGAGCTCACGAAGTTCCTTCATGGATATGCCCAGTTCTTCCACCACCATACTCTCGACTTCTGCCATCTCTGGGTCCTCCATGACTGCAAAAAAGAAAAGGAATAACCATTACAGATAAACACTAGGTACGAAGAAAACGCAACCCGAATTATGGACGACACAAGCGTGATTAATATGGATCATGTGTCCTGTATAACATCTGGAGTAAAAAAAGTGCAAGAGGGTAGCCAGGGCTTCTGCGTGTTTCCACCCCTTCGTTTTAGTGTTTGGTGGAGAATAAATGCAAAGGTTACATCTCTCAAAGTAGAAGTATACTATTAGGATACAGATGTGCTATTTCGATTTTATCCAACTAGATGGAGTATAAAATGTGTGTGTGTCCACGTGTGTGAGAGAAGAGCAGGGCCTTACAGTGCTGGCAAATGTTGTCCATGGATCCCAG
The DNA here is from genome assembly GCA_035609135.1 of Eleutherodactylus coqui. NCBI lineage: Eukaryota > Metazoa > Chordata > Amphibia > Anura > Eleutherodactylidae > Eleutherodactylus > Eleutherodactylus coqui. The sequence continues at coordinate 245,527,875 of CM069410.1, read as the reverse complement.
AGTTTGGCGTGGTGTTGACATCCTGGAGACACGCATTCGCATGCGATTAGCGGCTCTATGTTGTCGAGCCGAGGATTCGGCTTGAACTGTTCGCCGTCCACGGCCTGGTCTTCCACGTTTTGGGGACATGGCAACAGTCACACTGGTAAGCACTTTTAAAGGGGTTCTGTCATTAAAAAAAAATAAAAAACGTTGTACTTACAGATTCTTTCCCAGTCTCCTTACCAGATCTCCTCGCTGATCTTCTCCAGTCTCCTTCAGTCCCCCAGGTCACCTCACCACTGGCCAGATTCTCCTCTTCCGGTGACCAAACGTACATTGCCGGCATTCTGCTTCCTGCAGGTCAGTGTACCTTGTCACGAGTGACGTAGCTTCTCGCTGCTGGAAGTGACGTGACCCGAGGGACTGGAGGAGCCAGGAGAAGACCTGGTAAGAAGGCTGCCTGGGAGGAATAGGCAAGTACAGAATTTTTTTTTTTTTTTTTTTTAATGACAGAGCCCTTTTAATGTGAAGCGTTATTTTCAATTTCTTTATATTAACTTGATATGAATGTCGCTCAGCAACGCTTGACTCTCCCTAGCGGCGCTGTTGGCTGAAGGCACAACCGCGCCGCTAGACTTAACATAGGAACTTTGACCTGGCCCGACAATCACTCAATGTATCAACTCAAATGTTATGATTTTACGGCCGTGGTGACGATGTCACAAATCTACTGACACCAAAATAATCCACCAAAAGGTCACGCAAAGGGGTCAAAGTGTGGTGCAAGAAAAAGGCCGTAGGCTTATTTATATTAGATTTGGCCACCTTGGTTGGATACTTTAACCATCTGATGAAATGGTTGAGGAGGAGGAGGGGCTGCGACCATCAGACGAGCTGACGGATCTGTTCATGCAGCTGACTGTATACAGCCAAATGGTGCAAAATGTTTAAGAAAACCTCACTGCAAAAATACTGTTAGTCAAACACACAAGTAACAAAAAGAAAAACTGCCACCAAAGTCGTCCTTAGGCTTTAACCCCTTAGTTCCATTTTTGCTTTTTTCCTCCCTCCCATTAAAAAAACTTGCAACTCCTTTATTTATCCATCACCGTCCCTGTATGAGGGCTTGTTTTTTTGTGAGGGCTTGTTTTTTTGTGAGGGCGTGTTTTTTTAAGTTTTATTTTTTTAATAATTAGTAAGACTTTATTGATCTTATTTTTACTTTGTTTTTTAGTCATCCAGAAGGCACAACAAATTGCGATGCCTTGATCGCTCCTGCAGTATAATGTAATGCGATTACATCATACTGCTATCAGGTAGGCGGTCTATCAAGCCACCCCACAGGTTTTCTTTAAGAAGGCCCCCAGCTGCCATGACACCCACACGGCTCCCAGTGATCTCATTGTGGGAGGGCGGTACGGGACCTCTGAAAGCAACCCTCTAGGCCGCATATATCTATATTACTCCCGATTAGTTATTTGGGTTGTCTGATTCACGGTGATTGGTTATTTCAGTTGTCTGATTCACGGTGATTGGTTATTTGGTTTGGCTGGTTCACGGTCATTGGTTCTTTAGGTTGGCTCGAGTAGAAGTGGGGAGTAAGAGGTCAATATGCTCTAGGCCTTGACAAACAAAAATTGCTGCAGCAGCTTCTCTGTGCATTAAGTAGTAAACATCATTAGTCTAAGACCCTACAGCTGCATTGATTAGGCGGTGCTGCCCACATAAGCAGTGCTGGCCAGTCCGAGCAGCATGTGCCAATGCATACTAGTCAGGCAGTTAGAGAAGTGGTGCGGCCATCTTTGTTTGTCCAGACCTGCAGGGTCCCTTTAAGAGCCTGCGTAACCCCGCTGATTTATATTGGGGTATTCAGACCTGTTATTTAGGCGCGTGAAAGAGAATGCAGCATGCTCTATTTCAGTGCAAATGGACCAAAATAGTCAACGGGACGGCATAAATACGCATGAGACCCCTTTACGTATGCACTACGTATTTAGCATGAAACCAATGGGGACTCCTCGCCTTTTTTTTTTTTTGTACGCGTGAAAAACGCAATGATTGCTTGTGCACAAAATTGGCGAAACGGCACAGTTTTAGTGTATGAAAACGCTGTGAATGTCGCTGCCCGCGTGAATGAGCCCTGAATGGGTGAACACAGTACCGCTGCTAGGCTCTATCATGCGGACCCGAGGCATCATCCGATACAACGGAAACCCCTTCGTTACTGTTCGGCGTAAACGACATCCTGCCGGTGGCATTGATTCTCGGTGCGATTTCTCTTGTCGTGTAAAAGGGCTCATCTTGTAGCAGCTGCAGTAATAGGAGCTTCTGCAGCTCCTCCTTACCAGAGCTCCCATCCCCCACCCTGTCCCCTCCCTCGCCTGCCTTATGCCTCCCGGCAGCTGACATCCTGCTGCTAGTACAAAGCAGAAAGCCTCTCTAGAAGCGTCCTAGCCCGAACCTTCACCTGCACCAGCGCTGGGGGAGAGGACGCTCGTTTCTTTCTTCTCCCCGCATGGAGAGGGGCACAATGGAGTCCTCTAGGATGGTCGGAGGACACGCCCCAGCTAAGAGGAGCTGGAAAGTGACATCTGCTGCAAAGTATCAAGAGGCAGGCTCTCAGGGCCGGGATCTGGCTCTTCTATGCACCCTTACTGTATATAGTAAGGACGGTACAGAACAGTCGCAGCGCTAATAACGGGGTCGTCCGGCCATTACGGCATTTCTCATAAACTTCTTACAATGCAGTAATAGTGAAAGCAGCAAGCTCCGCCCCCGGACCGCCGCCGGCGCTTGCTGCTGCTTTCCCTGGCAGCTTCATTTTAAGAAGGGGTTTTCCAGCGTTGAAGTAAACCGTGCCCACGCCGTGACAGATCTCCCCTGTCCATGCCATCACGGGAGCTGGCATGCCTGTCATTTTTATCTCTAGCAATCAGCTTAACCCCTTAGTGACGCGGCCTACTCTGAATCCAAGGACGCAATGATGTGTTGTTTTTTTATTTTCTTCTGCATTTTTCAAAACTTTTAATTTAACTTTTTTCTCCCCCATCAACACGGCCGTAGGAGGGCTTGTGGTTTTTATTTGGACATATTATGTATTGTATATTATTAAAGGGGTTCACCAAGATTGCAAGTTATCCCCCACAGAATAGGTGATCACTTATTGATTGTTGGGGGTCTCTGCGACACCTACAGCGACAGGCAGAGGGGGACATGGGACTTGTGAGATCGGCAGACCCCCTCTGAATAGGGGAGAACTTGTAATCTTGGTACAACCCCTTTATTTATTAAGTTTGAGAGCAAGGAGAAAAAAAAAAAAACATGTAAATTTTGCTGTCTTTTTTTTTTTTTTTTTTTTTTAAACAGGGTCATTCATGGAGTAAAAGGCCGGCTGCACACAAACGGGTCAGATTCCAGATGCATGATCCCACCGCGGAATCTATGCTGCGGATGGTCCGGACGGCTCGCCGTTGGACATTCGCAGTGCAGATTCTCCAGGGCTGTCGCTAGGCGATGACGCAGGTCCCGCAACCCTTCTGTGGGTCAATGGAAGCTGTCCATGATGAGCTCGCACTAAAATAGAACATGCTGCGATTTTTCTTCCGCCAGCGGAAAATCACAATTGATTTCCGCTCGTTTGCAATAAAAAAAAAACGCTTTTTCATAGCATGCTATGGACGGCATTTGCTGTGGACACCACCCCGAATTCTGCGATGCAAATACGCTCGTGTGCAGGCGGTCTAGATGACATTTTAACTTTTTTTCTGCAGGTCACAGCCACTTTTGCACAATAAAAACTTTTTGGGGGGAAACATATATACTATTTATCTATACACACACACATATATATATTATATATATATATACATATATATATATATATATATATATATATATATATATATATATATACACATACATACATATATATATATATATATATATATATATATACATATATATACATATATATACACATATATATACACATATATATATATATATACACACACATATACACACACACAAACACACACACTTTTCTTAGCGCTGCTCACGGTTGACAGGCGGAGGGTGCCGACGGATTACCATGGCAATCAGAGGCATGATTAAGCCCTTTGGGCCTTCCATGCAAGCCGGCTTATTCGATCCTGCCTTCGGCAAGGTCTAATAGGAGGGTTGTCAGAAGCGTACTGCGAGGCAGCGCACAAGTAATGCGGTATAGTATACCAGCAATCCAACAATCACATCTAAAAGTCTCCTCTGGGGGAAGGGTATAAGAAAAATTAAAGAAAGGTTTATTATAAAGAAATGTTTTTCCCTATAAAAGGAATTTTATAGAGGGGAGAAAAAAAAAAAGGGGGTACACACTGGGCATTGCCACATTCGTAATGCCCAAAGACACAAGGGTATGTCAACTCTACACAACAAACGTTAAACACTAAATAAGATACAATGTCAGAAATTGCCGATTTTCATTCATCCATCCCACAAAAAAAGCAATAAAAAGGCGATCAAAAAGCCACATATACCCCAAAATAGTAGTTAGTGAAACAACTGGCCTCACAATAAACAAAACCTCACACAGCTTAGTCAGAGGTGTTCTCGGTCGGTGACGCACAGACAGGTCTTTTTTTTGGGGGGGGGGGGTTAAAGGATATTGTTGCATTGTCATTTATAACATACAGTGAGCGCTGTAAAAAAATTAATAAAAACATGATGGCACAAAGTCTGTGGGAAGGGTCTGGTAACCCCCCCCCCCCCCCCTCCACCTACGAAGAAACAACATTAATGACAGTCAAACAATACATCATGTGTAGTCCAATACAAACAGCAGCTCCCAGGCCGGCCCAGGCAGCCGTGACTGGCGGTACACAGCAAATACATGACGAGTGCCGCCAATCAGCATGCACTATCCTGCCGTGTATACAAGCGGAACGTTTGCCAAGATACAACATGCGATTATCTTGACATTAACAATACCCCTTTCTCCCCACAGTCGTACATCCACTCTCCCCCGCTTTCAGCTCATCGCCAAGGGGAAGCGGCCACCTCCGCTATCGGACAGAGGCGGCCGGCGCTTGCTACTTCTGCTTCATCTGCTGGCGGGATCTCAGGCCCACAAGCAGTGGGCGGTCGGAACCTCTACTTTCCCCCAAATATCATCCAGACAGTAATCTCTTTTCATTGGTGTTCAGGTTTTGGATGGATCACCCTCACTTTTTCTTGTGGCCGATGTACAGGCCAATACAGTACGTGATTGGCTGCTGATTTCAGCCAATCATGTGCAGCCACTAATAAAAAGTACATATGCCGTTTTGGCTGGAAGTTCCAGCCAATCAGATGTTCTGTAGATCAATGCTGATGGCACGATGACATGTTTAGCATACTTGGTAGCACATCGTAACATCTAAATATCAAAGGAACGCAGTACTATTAGAGGTTCCCATCAATCATGAACAGCGCATTGGTGTTTTGTAGGGATGTCAAAAAGAAAAGTCAAAGATGCTATCAGATACTTACAGGATGATGGTAAACTGGCTAAAAATGATGTTCAGAAGGCCAAACTTTTAAATTCCTATTTTGTATCTGTTTTCTCTTAGAAAGTAGATGGAACATCAGCTGACCTTCCCTGTGATATTGGGGGAATACGAGAATGCAGTCTATCTATAAGCAGAGAGTTGGTGAGGGAACACTTAGCTAACTTACATGAATTATATCCTAGGATACTGAAGGAAGGAATGGGTTTGTAACAAGGTCATGCCAGACAAATCTAATTTCCTTCTATGACAGAATCACCGACTGGGTTGATCAAGGAAATGCGGTGGATATAGTATATCTTGACTTTAGTAAAGCATCTGACAAAGTATCTCATACCATACTTATTGAAAAAATGACCAAATCTGGGACTGACAAGGCAACTGCTAGGGGGATTCACAACTGGCTGAGTGATCGTACTCAGAGGGGTCATAAATGGCTGCACATCCAAGTGGAAGAATGTATCAAGTGGGAACCACAAGGCTCTGTCCTAGGCCCAGTGTTGGTCAACATTGTTATAAATGATCTGGAGGAGGGAATTGTGGGAAACTGATCAAATTTGCTGACGACACAAAGCTAGGAGGAATAGCTAACACTAGGGAAGAGAAAGTATTCAAAAAGATCTAGAAAAGCTTGTGGGCGGCGACTAACAGAATGGTATTTAACAAGGAGAAATGCAAAGTCCTACATCTGGGCAAGAAAAATGATAAAAGCGCATACAGAATGGGAGGAATTGGGCTAAGCAGCAGCACATGTGAAAAAGACTTGGGTATACTAATAGATCACAGACTGAACATGAGTCAACAGTGTGATGCAGCAGCCAAAAAGGGCAAACACAATTCTGGGATGTATTAAGAGAAGCATAGAGTCTAGATCACGTGAGGTCATTACCCCCTCTACTCTTCCTTAGTCAGACCTCATCTGGAATACTGAGTCCAGTTCTGGGCACCCCACTTTAAAAAAGACAGACAAACTGGAGCAAGTTCAGAGAAGAGTTACCAAGATGGTGAGCGGTCTGCAAATCATGTCCTATGAGGAACGGTTAAAGGATCTGGGAAAGTTTAGCAGAAGAGAAGGCTGAGAGGAGACTTAATAGCGGTCTACAAATATCTGAAGGGCTGTCACAATGCAATGTGAGGCAGGAAACAAATTGCAGCATGCTCTATCTTATGCGTGATCTTGAGAGACAAGTCTGTGACAGCTGCGCCGGAGCATCCCTGACGTGATTTGAGGCTGTTTTGCCATGAAACTACCCCTCATCCTTGGGGAATTCACAAAGTGCGGAGCGCAATATGGGGGCAGTATACCCAACCCCATATCGTGCTCGCCTGTGTGAAGTTAGCCTCAATGTGAGTGCGAAGTTGCAGGACTATGCACCCAGCGTCACTGAGTAGCCCTGGACCCAATTAAGCCAACGGGATTCATCCGTGTCCGTTTGGACAAATAAAAAAACCCTCTAGCTTGGATACAAGATGTGACACAGGCGGCACGGAGGCATACTGGTCCTGTATGGTATCCTGCTCCAGACCGCTCCAAATTTGCTATAACCGAGTTTCTAGATCTTGCAAACTGGCAGGCCGTTGCAGCTGGCATCGCAGATGGTCTTATACATGTTCTATTGGCAATACATCTGGTGACCCGGTGGCCACAGAAGTGTGACAATGTTGTGGGGACATTACTGTGACCGCCCTTGTGTGCGGCTGGGCATTATCCTGCTGGAGGCCACCGTCAGAGGAACACATGTGGCTGCAGGATATCCTGAACATATCGCTGAGCTGTCATTGTCCCTCTTACCACTACTAGGAGGGACCGACTGTCGTATGTGTTGACCCCCCAGACCATCCCACCAGCAGGGGGCAGTGTGCCGCTCCACAGCAAAGGCAGGATTGAGGCTCACCTCGAAGTTTCCAGGCACGAACACGGCCGTCATCAGCGGCAAAAGTAAACCTGGATTCGTTGCTGAAGACATCCTGGTTCCCCTCCATAGTGCCCAGTTTCATTGTTCACGACATCACTGCGAACGGAGGCGCCGGCGGGAGTCAGAGACCATACACGTAATTGGGTGCTGTGAGACCAAATGTCCTTCAGCCAAGGGCCTGTAATGATTCGACAGACACAGGGGTGTAACGATGGCGCTCCCTACCTCTCGATGGCGGATAACCAAACAGTTGAAGCTGCTAGTACTTGCAGGACAATCAGACTCTCCTCTCTACTGGTGGTCTGTAGGGGGCGTCCTGAGCCCAGTTACCTTGTGTGCCCCCATCCACTGGTCCCAACACCCCCTAACAGTCTGGTCAGACGCTCCTCTCTACTGGTGGTCTGTAGGGGGCGTCCTGAGCTCGGTCACCTTGTGTGCCCCCATCCACTGGTCCCAACACCCCCTAACAGCCTGGTCAGACGCTCCTCTCTACTGGTGGTCTGTCGGGGGTCCTGAGCCCGGTCACCTTGTGTACCGCCATCCACTGGTCCCAACACCTCCTAACAGTCTGGTCAGAACGGCCGGTGGGGACAATTCATGGATACGACCATCCAGCTTCCCACACCCAATAATGCGCCCCTCTCAGACGCTCTCCAACCGCATGTTGTAAGGCTGGATTCACACAAGCATGAGCGTATTTGTGGAATCCAAGTTGTCTGAGTTACTGTTCCTTTTGTGTATAACTGACCGTAACCCCCGCACTGCTGCCCCAAGGCATGAAACGGCCAAACTCTGTAATGAGTGCCCGATGCGTTCTTTACCTGCGCAAATGCGCACACGAAATACACACCTGTGAGCGAAGCCATTGAATCAGTGCGTTCTCTATCCTGCGCATGCGTATGCCGGTGTGAATCCAGCCTACGGCCGCTCTCAGAGGCGCTTGGAAAACGCTCTATGCGAAAGCAAAAAGTCATTTTTCTGAATCCAATGCCTTTCACCGGTCTCATCCACATCTGCGATGCGTTCTCCGTGACGATAGGAAAAAAAAAAAGTCGCATCACGTTCTACCTGTTGGCTTTTTTTGCCCATTTCTATGGGTTTCCGTATGAAGCCATCGCCGGTTCGATTTGGATGAAAAAAGGCACGAAGACGCACTTTACACCTTTACCCTCTCGCTGCATTTTTCGCCTGCCCCAAACCACAACCCCCGTGTGGGGGCGCGCTGTAAGTCTGCAGTATTTAGGCCGTGGATTGAATTGCGTCATTAACCCTTGTAACTCTCAGTGTAGACCGACGTGCTGATTTGGCGCGGAGAGCTTCACCAGCACGAGAAGCGGACTTTAGAAACGTCCTTCACATGGCGGTAAATACTGCGGAGCGTCCGCTGCCATACCATGAGCGACATTTGCGCCGTGTGATGGCGGCCTCAGGGCCGGTTCACACGGAGCTCATTTGGTGTGGATTTCAGCCTCGCCATTTAATCTATGGCAGAAATACGCCGTGGACTTGAATTGCGTAGCGGTTTAGTGCAGGTGACCCTCCGCGGCGTGCGGACAAGATCTTACAACCATCATCCACACCGCCGCTACGGCAAACGCTGATTCTGCTCCGTACGAACGTGCCCGACGCAATGACGTCACGTCCACAGGCTGGTCACATGACCACTTCAGACCACCGGTATGTATGGTCACCTGACTACATCATCCAATAGCTGCAGACTGCGCGGCGCCTCTTACTGAAGGGCACGTTCACACGGAGCGAAACCAGCAGCAGAAAATACGGACCGAATCCAGCCACAAACATCCAAGCAATATGGCGGATCTTCACGCGCTTTTTTATCCGGCTCCGCAGCACATTTCACCCTTTCAATAAAAATGGCGCAGGCTGCTGTGGATCCGCGGGAAGTTTCACGCCAAAACTGACACCAATAATGCGGTTTTTGCTGCGGATTTGGATACAAGTTTTCCACTACATAGATAGATTTTTGCGCACAGCGGCGCCTTTTACTGTCTTGCAGCAGATTCCGTGACGGACCGTAACGCAGATCTGCAGCACATTTCACCTCCGCGTGAAATAAGCTGCAGATCGGCAACAAAACTTGCATGAAAATCCTCAACAATCCAGCGAGGTGCGAACGCACCCGAAAAAACGGAACAGAATCTAATGGGAAGCGTTCGGTCTGCTCCAGCGCCGCGGCAGTGTGATTGTCGCTACGGCCGCCGCTGATATCGCCGGGAGCGAAGCCAGCTAGGCCATTCCCGTCCCGTGAGACGCACATCCGCTCCGCCAAGATTAGCGCAATTTTTTAAACAAGTTTTTTGCCTGGAAACCCCTTTAAAACAATTCCCAACCCCCATCAGAATCTGCACGGATTGTCGCCTCGTGCAACGCAGGAATATTCCGTGCGCACGAAAACACCCCCAGCGTCGGCGCGGTCACATGACCAGGCAACACCCCGATAGTCCGGCAGGTTTATAAGAGCCGGACCATCCACAATCCTTACAGAATTACATTTATACAATTCACATGCCCGTCCAGCAATCCGTTGTGCTCCATAATCCGGCACCTACGGGCAGGGCCGCGCACGTTACAGACACTAGGAGGTAAGATGTGCGGTACCGCACAGATACCGCTGAATGCCGGGCAGCTTGCATACACGTGTCTCTGCACTTAGCCTAGCGGTCACCGTACCGGCAGCTGCACAGTCCCGCGCACGCTCTCCTTCTTGTGCCTCCCGCTTCAGTTCTCTTCACGGTCCTCCTTTTCCTACCGCCGGTTGCCGGGGTGACGGACCGGAAGTCTTCCTCCGGAACCGAACCTTCTCAATGGCTGTTGCCGGAAGTGACGTCACGGGGAGCCCGAACAGAGCGAAGAGGCGGGGTCTAGGAAAGTGGGAAGAGCGAGAAGCAAGAAAAGTGCGCGCTTTTCATACGAGGGAGGGGCCACCGTAGAGGGGGCGTGGTAATCGCGCAGATGGAAGATGATATGTCCATGGAGGGGGAGTGGTTACCGGATGATTGACAAGTGAGCCACGCCCTCTGCAGCCTTACAGTACGGTGTATTATGTATTTCTTGTGAAGATTTGGCCTGTTCTTATAAATAAAGCTTATTGAAACAGCCTTCATGTTCCAGCATTTATTGTCAAAGCTAATTATAGACAACTTCATGGTTAAATAAAAGTGAAATGATTCCCTATTGTTGTCCTGCGCCCGTGTGGTCACGTGGCAGCTCTGGCAGCGCGCTGGGCTTTAGTTCGGGTTTCCATATTACTTCTTCGAAAACTGCAGCCCTGTCTGCAGGGATCCATTCTATAGGGGAATCAAATGGCGTGGGCCGGCCCGCTTTGACTGTAGGGCCGCCTACACACGACCGGGTCATACCTGGCCGGATTCTCCTTAATTCTGGCCGGATTCTCCTTAATTCTGTACTGCGGAGGTGCCGGACGTCTTGCCGGCGCGCATGCGCAGCACTGATTATGCTGCGCCAGATTCCGCAGCCTTTCCGCAATGGTGATTACAGAAGGGCTGCGAGTCAGACGACTTCCATTGACTTAAATGGAAGCCGTCCGCACGGAATCCACCTAGAAATAAAGCATGCTGCGCCCCCCCCCCCCCAAGAAAAACGTGTTTTTCCATATAATGCTATCAGCGGTATTTGCTGCGGAATCCAGAGGCGAACGCCCGCTCCGGATCCTGCAATGAACATCTAGCCACACAGCTTCACACAGACGTATTTGTCCGCACAACACGGAGTGGATAGAAGCGTTGATTTCAATGGGTTCGTTCACATGCACGTGTTTTGCGCGTTTCAGCCGTGCAAAAATAAATGGAAGTTGCCTTATTTTCCTGCGTATTTGCGCATCAGGGTTCCCCCATAGAACGCAATCAGGGTGCACAAATGTGAGGAGATGCGTGAATTACTGCGTAATTGCGCTGGAAGAAGAACACAGCAACTCATTCGCTATTTCAATCAGTGCGTATGTTTGCTGCGTGCGAATGAACACGCCCTGCCGGCAGAAAAAGTGCGGCGAAATACGCCGATATGTGCCTAAAAAGCCTTGTTAATGGCACAAAAACATTGCGCCACGGCGCTTCCGTACATGTGAAGTCGGCCTAATGCGATCTGTCCAGCAGTTTTTGGAATCATGCAGCGCCGTTCGCTGCGCTAATTAGTTTGCACTGTTCTACCATGTCCGACTCGGATGTGGTTGTGGCCTGAATATGAATAATGGATGTCGCCGTGATGGTTTTCGTATGGTCACGTAATAGAATCGTGCATAGGCGAGGGCGTGGACTCGGTCGTCACATGATTATATCACATGACAGCGAAACGTTTGCAGTCAGTAGCTTTAGGGTGCGTTCACACGAAGAGGAAGAAAAACGAAGAACTGCAGTGGAAATGTTTACTATTAAGGTGAATGGGAGTGAAGCGAATCCTGCGCACATGAAGAGGAAGAAACCGAATCCTGCGCACACGAAGAGGAAGAAACCGAATCCTGTGCACACGAAGAGGAAGAAACCGAATCCTGCGCACACGAAGAGGAAGAAACCGAATCCTGCGCACACGAAGAGGAAGAAACCGAATCCTGCGCACACGTAGAGGCAGAAACCGAATCCTGCGCACACGTAGAGGAAGAAACCGAATCCTGCGCACACGTAGAGGAAGAAACCGAATCCTGCGCACACGTAGAGGAAGAAACCGAATCCTGCGCACACGAAGAGGAAGAAACCGAATCCTGCGCACACGTAGAGGAAGAAACCGAATCCTGCGCACACGAAGAGGAAGAAACCGAATCCTGCGCACACGAAGAGGAAGAAACCGAATCCTGCGCACACGAAGAGGAAGAAACCGAATCCTGCGCACACGAAGAGGAAGAAACCGAATCCTGCGCACACGAAGAGGAAGAAACCGAATCCTGCGCACACGTAGAGGAAGAAACCGAATCCTGCGCACACGTAGAGGAAGAAACCGAATCCTGCGCACACGAAGAAGAAGAAACCGAATCCTGCGCACACGTAGAGGAAGAAACCGAATCCTGCGCACACGAAGAGGAAGAAACCGAATCCAGCGCACACGAAGAGGAAGAAACCGAATCCTGCGCACACGAAGAGGAAGAAACCGAATCCTGCGCACACGAAGAGGAAGAAACCGAATCCTGCGCACACGAAGAGGAAGAAACCGAATCCTGCGCACACGTAGAGGAAGAAACCGAATCCTGCGCACACGAAGAGGAAGAAACCGAATCCTGCGCACACGAAGAGGAAGAAACCGAATCCTGCGCACACGTAGAGGAAGAAACCGAATCCTGCGCACACGTAGAGGAAGAAACCGAATCCTGCGCACACGAAGAGGAAGAAACCGAATCCTGCGCACACGAAGAGGAAGAAACCGAATCCTGCGCACACGAAGAGGAAGAAACCGAATCCTGCGCACACGAAGAGGAAGAAACCGAATCCTGCGCACACGTAGAGGAAGAAACCGAATCCTGCGCACACGAAGAGGAAGAAACCGAATCCTGCGCACACGAAGAGGAAGAAACCGAATCCTGCGCACACGAAGAGGAAGAAACCGAATCCTGCGCACACGAAGAGGAAGAAACCGAATCCTGCGCACACGAAGAGGAAGAAACCGAATCCTGCGCACACGAAGAGGAAGAAACCGAATCCTGCGCACACGAAGAGTAAGAAACCGCTGCGGATTTTCTGCTGTAACTGAACTGCCACTCTAACCTGCGGTTCCACTGCGGAAATTCCACAACCAATCGCGTTTCCGCGACGTGTGACGCGCCCTTAAGGGGGTTTTCAGGTAAATAATATTGCTGACCTATTCTGAGGATAAGTAATCAATAATTGATCAGCTGCGGTCCCCTGTGTAGTGTCCGGCGCTGGCAGGCCGGGGTCCTACTAAAATCAGAGCTGTTCCTGCACTTACAAGCGCTGGCCACACTACTCAGGGGGCGGAGCAGCAGCTTCAGCTCTGACCCCTGAGTGTTGTGGCGCTGACAAGTTGATTGACCAAGGTCTCAAGTGGCGGACCCCAGCCGATCAACTATTGATGACCTATCCTGAGAAAACATACTTAGAAGTTGGACTTGGAGCTCAGGTGGAACAGAGCTCCGAGTAAAAGAGGCAGGAGGCGCTGAGCTCATTAGGGCCTAATGCACATCCGGAGCTCCAGATCACGCAGCAAATACAGCCCATAGGACAAGCATTGAAAAATTCACTTTCATGCCCATGAGCAGAAATAAACTGCGATATTCTGCTTGCGGGGTGAAAATCAGAGCACTCTAGTGCGAGCCTCGCAGAGGCCTGCATGGCCGCGTCATCGCTGACGTTCCAGCTCTGCACTGTGCATGTGCAGCTCTACACCAACCGGCACATCAACACGTAGAGTGAAGACGCCGGACAGGTAATCTGGAGGTTACTGCAGGGCCATAGGGTCGCATCCCACTGTGAGAATCTGCATTCGTCTGCATTCAGCCTAAAACTGCCAGCTCTCTCCCTACACACGAGTACAGAGATGGAGCTGCCACTCCTGACGCTGCAGGCAGGGCATCATGTCCGCCCCTGTGCTCCCCCTAAGAAAACATCAGTGTGAGAGAAGTCATAATATTTTCTGTCCTCCATCTTATCTTGTAACCTGCTCTTCTCCATTTCTGCCTTTCCTTAGCACATATTCAGGTATTATGATAGCAAACAATCACAGGAATGTAAGGCCTTCAAGGCCATTTACTGAGGTCACATGGGAAACAGTTTCAAACGGCCTGAGAGAAGTCCTGCCTTCAGAGAGACCTCACTGCACTTAATGGGTTTTTAATAACCAATGATAACAAAAGGCATATGCACAAGTGATCTAGCCTCCTTTCAAATGTCTTTGTATAAATACTTCTGCTGGTTAAAAAGCGATGGAAAAATATGACTTATTTCCAGAAGTAATTTTCTTTACCAGGATGTAGAATCCAAGGGGTGACTGGGCATCAGCCGTCCGTCTCCCTGAGACGAGAGAATTACAAGAGTAGGAGAAAGTTATATTACCTCGTTCTTGTCCACAATCTCGCCTTGGCCTCGGACAGTGGATAGACAGACTAAGAGGGCTAATTCTCAGAAGAGAGAGGCACTCGAAAGAAGGAAAGCTCCCCTGCCTCTACCGGTATTGCAGCACTATCAGCGGGGGTTTATATAAGGCCTACTAACTGGGTACAAGGTGTAGAGGCCACAGCTAATACTTGCGGATACTCTGGTGTTCAGCCCAAGCAAAGAAGGATTAAAAAGAGAAGAAACTGAAGGGTGATGTCTCATTGAAATCAATGGGAGCTATGCCTGCAATTACAAGCGCCGGCCACTACACAGAGGCTAGAGAAGTGGCTTCCGCGCCGATCCCTGTATATAGCATGCTGACAGCATGCGCCCACTAAGCTGATCGGCTGGGTTGCTAAACGGTGAACTCAACTATTAATGACCTTTCCTAAGAATAGATCATCAATTGAAATTGTGCTTGGAAAACCCCTTTAGTGATAAGGGTAAACACGCGGAGGGGATGCGAACGCATAGCAGTGGCATTCCAGAGTTAAAGATGTAGCATTCTGACGCCATTAGCATCAGCTCTAGAGAGAGCATGTTAAAGAGAGGAAGCGAGGAGTGGAGAGCATGGCAGACAATGACCTGTATCGGCTTCACTGGGCACAGAACAGATCCACGATCTAGTAGTTGGACGTGGCTGTGAAGAACTCATTCAACCTCACCTTGGCTTCATTCCAGTTGAGGCATTAACCTAAGGCCCCTCTGCTTCTATTTTTGTGGCCTGTAAAACCCTCTGTGTGACCCCACAAGTAAGAGACTCAAACAAGTTTGATTAAAGATTTCACTTTTTTTTATCAAAAAGGCCAGTGCGATATATGAGTCTGTGTTATCCGAATTGGGACTTTATTCTTCTCTCACCCGAAAAGGAATGTATTCGATTTGTTTTGCGGTTGTTCTATTACTAAAGTTTTGTGTATCCTGTCGGCTCCAGTGATCCCTTCCCCTAAGAAATCATTAGGCTACATATCCACGGGCAATGATCATGGACATGCTGTGTGAAGCTTTCCATAGCGTTGCGATGAAAAGCGTAGCACTGGCGTCCACGAGTCGAGAATCATAGCGATTCTCCACTCACGGGATCTTAATTGCGGCACGCCGAGATTTGCCGTGATTCTCCGCAGTGAGCCTATCTACTAGATAGGCTCACCACTGAGAGCAGTCAGCGCTCCCCCCTTGTCCCCCACGGCGGAATATCGCTGGCGATATTCCATCACGGCTGTGGACAGGGGGCCTTATTAGCACTGCTGTAGTCGTCCACTAATCAAGCCTATTACCAGTGCCAGAAACAAGAACCCAGCTGTCCAGTGGAGGTGGAACAACTCCAACTCTGATGAGTCAGCCAGCTTCAGGGGTATGTCCTGCCCCAATACAAGAGGTCCCCCAGTGTATAATTGTTCAGTTATTATAATTACTAGAGGGTAGTGCGTGTTCACATTTAGGATATATTTTGGTTGTGATGATAATTATGTTTGATAACTCGCTGTTAAATTACACTGTTTATACTCTGTCAAAACCTGGTTGCTGCTAATCCATCACTAAACAAGAAATACTGCAGAAGTATCTTTTTGCCTTCGGTTTCTCTTTAAAGTGCGTTTTGCAGGACAATCAGGAATTGGGGAGGGGCAGATGGGAATGTTGGATTATTCCTTTAAATTTAAAATTGGCAATAAAGCTGCCAGGATCCGGAGTTCTCTAATGTGCCCGAATTAACAATGAGCATTGGAGAAAGAACAAGAGATATTAACTGTGTGGGGTCACCACTGTGCTCTTTCTGTGGGGACCAGCTCAGTGTAGCTTTATTAATAGCACAGAGTAGAACAAAATAATAGGTAGTGTCCAATCATGGTGCATAATGCCGTAAAAGTAGCAAATCATTACAAAGTCTTAGTAAGTAAAGGAATGTAGATACAATGGCTAAGTATAGTCTCCCGAAATTGCTAAAACCCCCACTACAAGGATATGCTGCTTCTATGAGCTTCGGACTAAGCTGTATATTACCTCTTGAATAACAAGTGTAACACAGAGATCATGTTAATTCTTCCACAGAGAATAATAGTGGAGAACGTCTTTATTTGTAACTGCTCAGTAGAAATATTACATACATGGTTCTGGTTATATCCTGTTCACAGAAAAATGAGTAAAGTAACAAATTAATTCCATAGAAATCTAGTTGTGCTTTTATTCCATTTACAATATGTATAATTATATATATATGTATATAATCACCGACATCGTATAATGCATAGTTAATGACCATGTAACCATTTTTACTACTGGTATATGTTCTAAGTTGCACAGCAAATATTATACATCATTTCCATACAAGGGAAAAGACATATACCACCCCGATACAAATTAGAGTATGTCACCTTTAAAAAACATATTAAAGTTTCTATACAGATGCAATATACATAAAACGTTCAGCAACGTTTTAAAGAAATGACATTAAAGAGGTTCTCTGAGTTAATTTTGTTAAATTCTTGTTCACCGTGTATAAATATAATAAGCAGACCTATAATCATCGCTCCCAGCTCCCTGCAGCTGCATTGTCAGTGCTGTGTCTGTGCTGACAGCCTGCAGCAGCTGGCGTATGGGACGTCACGGGCTGCTGCAGCCCATTATGTACCAAATTGTAGGTGAGTATAGGATTATTTATTATTTTTATGATGAAGGGATACTCCGGGCACAGGCTAACATTTTATAATCTAATGTACAGCATCACAATAAGTCATTCTGTAATAGGATCCCTGTACCCGGTCTAGCTACTTTTTTCATTTTGTATCCGTCACATGACCCTCCCCATGAAAATTATCTGCATTTCTTCTGACATCTTGTCCGCATTTGTTACTTCCTCCCCTGTCCGTAGCCGCCACCATCCTGTGAGCAGTGCATGATGGGAGGACAAGAGCGGAAGCACTGAGCTGTATGGCTCATGTGCAGTTCAGAGTGCTGGAAGCTGTCTGTCTGCTTCAGCAGCTTCCTCTGGCCCCCTAAGTGAGAGGGAGGTTGGTGCTGGTAAGTTGTAGGACCTGTGAGCTGCTGGGCGGGGCTACAGAACCTGTGAGTTGTGGGCAGAGCTGGAAGACCTATGACTTGTGGGTGGAGCTAGAAGACCTGTGGGCAGAGGTACAGGACCTGTGAGTTGTGGGCGGAGCTACAAGACCTAGGAGTTGTGGGTGGAGCTAGAAGAGCTGTGAGCTGTGGGCGAGGCTACAGGACCTGTGAGTGGAGCTACAGCGCTGGTCAGTAAACAAGCTGGGAGTTGTAGGTAACAGTCTGTTGTGTTTACTGTGAAGGTAATGCAGCAGATCCCTGGCTTAGGACGAAGAAGAGCAACAAATGAAGGGTGCAGGTTGCTGCTATATACCTTACAGATTTCAGCATTTTTAGAATTTCTATTTTGTGCCCAGAAAACTCCTTTAATTCAGACAACCCCTTTAAGTATCCAGTACTGCTTTTGGGTTACATCCTGTAGTATACTCCAGAGCTGGACTCACTATTCTGCTGGTAGAGTCACTATGTACATACATTATAGTATCCAGTACTGCTTTTGGGTTACATCCTGTATTATACCCCAGAGCTGGACTCACTATTCTGCTGGTGGAGTCACTGTGTACATACATTATAGCATCCTGTACTGATCCTGAGTTACATCCTGTATTATACTCCAGAGCTGCACTCACTATTCTGCTGGTGGAGTCACTGTGTACATACAATACTTATCCTGTACTGATCCTGAGTTACATCCTGTATTATACTCCAGAGCTGCACTCACGATTCTGCTGGTGGGGTCACTGTTTACATACAACATAACTAATATAATGTGAATTAATTTTTTAAGTAGATGTGAACTTTAAAATACACTCATTGTCAAAAAAACAATCCCTTCCTAAGAGGCATTAAAAGTAAGTGATTACAATATCAGAGCAAAAGCATCATTTATTGTGGAGAACTGACCCCTTGTAGGTAGGCTTTAGTACCCTGCTGTACCGCCTCTAGCTTGGATACAAGATGTGATACGGGCGGGCATGGAGGCTCTAGTACTGTCAAGGATCAAACCCAGGACCTTCTGTGTTCTGGTCAGTAGCTCTCCCTACTGAGTCATTCAGCCCTTAGACAGTTCCCCAAGTCTTCAACAAGACCTCCTGATACCAACCTCTGGCTTCCTTCCTGAGAACGCTACTCGCCTACTCCATTTGTACCATGAGACAAGACCTCCTCCAACTGCTGGCTTTCTTGCGGCTTCAACCTAATGCCTAAAAACGCTACAAGGACCCTGCTGTATCGCGTCTAGATTGTGTACAAGATGCAATACAGGTGGGCATGGAGGCACTAGTACCCTGTTAGGCCACTTCTTGCTTGGATACAAGATGTGATATGGGCGGGCAAGGAGGCATATAGGTTCTATATAGTACCATGCTGCATATCGCTCCACCTTTACTGTAACTGAGTTTGTAGGCTGTCAAAGTTGGTATTATTAATTGTCCTATACATGTTGTATGGGTGATAAATCTGGTGTCCGGGCAGCCACAGAAGTGTGACAATGTTGTGGGGGCTCCTGTGACCCCCGTGTGTAAGCGACCAAGCATAATCCTGCTTAAAGCCGCCATGAGAGGAACACATGTGGCTGCAGGATGTCCTGAACATATCGCTGAGCTGTTATTGTCCCTCGTACCACTACTAGGGGTGACCAACTGTCGTATACGATCGCCCCCCAGACCATCACACCAGCAAGGGGCAGTGTGCTGCTCCACAGCAAATGCAGATTGACGCGCTCACCCCGAGGTCTCCAGACAAGAACACGGCCATCGTCAGCGCCAAAACGAAACCTGGATTCATCACTGAAGAAAACCCTGTTCCCCTCCGTAGTGTCCAGTTTCATTGTTCATGACACCACTGCAAACAGAGGTGACAGTGGGTGTCAGAGGCCGTACATGTAATGGGGGCCATCAGACCAAATGTCCTTCAGACAAGTACCTAGAAATGCTTCCAACAGACACAGGGGTGTAACAATGGCGCCCCTTGTCTCTGGAAAGTAGACAATGAAACAGTTGGAGCTGCCCAAACTTGTCGGACGATTAGATAATCCTCCCTACTGGTGGTCTGTAGGGGGCGTCCTGAGCCCAGTCACCTTGTGTGCCCCCATCCACTGGTCCCAACACCTCCTAACAGTCTGGTCAGATGCTCCTCTCTACTGGTGGTCTGTAGCGGGCGTCCTGAGCTGGGTGACCTTGTGTGCCCTCACATCTACTGGTCCCAAAACCCCCTAGCAGTTTGGTCAGATGCTCCTCTCTAATGGTGGTCTGTTAAGGGTCCTGAGCCCGGTCACCTTGTGTGCCCTCATCCACTGGTCCCAACACCTCCTAACAGTCTGGTCAGATGCTCCTCTCTACTGGTGGTCTGTTGGGGGTCCTGAGCCCGGTCACCTCGTGTGCCCTCACACATTCACTGGTCCCAAAACCCCCTAACAGTTTGGTCAGACGCTACTCTCTTCTGGTGGTCTGTAGGGGGTCCTGAGCCCGGTCACCTTGTGTGCCCTCATCCATCCACTGGTATCAACACCTCCTAACAGTCTGGTCAGATGCTCCTCTCTACTGGTGGTCTGTTGGGGGTCCTGAGCCCAGTCACCTTGTGTGCCCTCACACATCCACTGGTCCCAACACCTCCTAACAGTCTGGTCAGACGCTCCTCTCTACTGGTGGTCTGCAGGGGGCATCCTGAGCCCGGTCACCTTGTGTGCCCCCATCCACTGGACCCAACACCTCCTAACAGTCTGGTCAGACGCTCCTCTCTACTGGTGGTCTGCAGGGGGCATCCTGAGCCCGGTCACCTTGTGTGCCCTCATCCACTGGTCCCAACACCCCCTAACAATCTGGTCAGAACAGCCTGGTGGGGGAACAATTCATCAATTCGACCATCCAGCTTGTCACATCCCAATAATGCGCCCCCCTCTGGTAACGGGGTGAAATCTCTTCTCTACATCGTAGAGGCATCTAGTGGCCAACAAGCTCTACAAGCGGAAGAAGAGGTCACTGCACACAAGGAGCCTCCGAGAGCCTCTTATAGGCCAAGGGGGGAACCAGTTTTAGGGCCTCCGGTGCCAAGACCGTCCATCTAATCACCACAACTCCCATCATTTACAGATCTGCTGAGATGGAACCGCAGGACGGGTTGTACAGCAAAATGACAACTCCTTCTAGGGGCGGATTGTTTTTGAAAAGGAGTGTATATCTCATAAGTGGCATATTCGGCATGTAGTATAGCTTAGTTCCAATTAATACTTTATTGCAGTTTTCCCAGGCCACAAATCTAGAGATGCATTGAGTTATCCTGTGGTAAACCAAAATTCATGGATGATAGGAACGCCTCATCTTTAAGATGAAGGGGGTCCACGAGGTTAGTCAGTGCTACCACAGTATTACTAGATAGCACTGCTTAAAGGGGTTTTCTGAAGGCCTATCCGCAGGATAAGTCAGCAATAGTTGATCAGTGAGATCCGCTGCTGGGGATCCCTGCTGTCACCTGATTGAAGATGCCGTGGCATTTGACTGAGCGCTGCTACTGCTGATATCACGTTCATGGGTCACATGGCTTGAGAACAGCTGAGTCACATTCAATTAAATGGGACGAAGCTGTAATACCAGGTATAGCCAGTATATAATGTACAGTGCTGTGCCTGGTAATGACTGAAGTGATAGTGGTGCTGACCTGAGCCCTGCTGTCAATTCAGTCAGCTGGTTGTAGGAAATTCCAAGTGGAGGACCCCCATCGATCAACTATTGATGACTTATCCTGAGGACAGGTCATCAACAGTGCAGTCCCAGAAAACTTAGCCATAACTCCTACATCCATATGGATACTCACGGAATGACTGAGGTGTGACTATGGCCCCCAGGTTTGATAGTCTTACTAGGACCGCACATAAAAGGATATAAAGCCCCGGCATGTTCTCCACACACTTGACCTGTAATGGTTCGGTCCTCTTATATCATCTACTATATATATTCTTTATAAAAAAACACAAATAAATAAAAATCCAGTGTCTTATAGACATACAAAAAACGGTGTCCCTCCAAATCCCTCTTCCAGAATAGTAGCGGGAGGCCCTTTGCATTTTGTGCTCCTGACACTGTTGTGCTTGCTGTTCTGTATGCTTGATGCGTCGCCGTAAATCCGTTATTTGCTTTCACCGCTTCGTAGTGACCTGGAAGCTGATTGGTTGACAGCAGTACTGCAAAAATGTGTGCTCTCTGTTGTGAAAGAAGCTGTTTGTATGATGCCGGAGGACGTCCCGGGGGTCACCGATGCTTATTGCTAAATGGTCACACGTAAAAGCGAAAGTTGGACTAACGCATCTCTCCTTGGCGTGCTACTGAGTTACAGTGGCAAGGTTCTGCTATTGCTGCAGTGCACCCAGCCAATCAGTGGATGACAACAACCACGCTACGCAAATAGCGTACTGGTTACGTAGCGCGCCTGGTCTCTAAATCAGCGCTGCTACACCTGTATGGTCATGTATATTAGCCCTGTCTCTCTATTGACACCTAGTGGCCGCTACCCTGTAAGCGCGTCTTCAGACAAGCGTATGTGCGCATATGCTCGCCTCAGCGCTACATATTTGTGCAGTGTCTGCGCATAGAATTGTACTTTTTGCGCATGCAGGCCATTTTCATATGCGCGCACGACCCCCCTCCCTCCGCCCTGATTTAAAAGGCTATTTAGCCTAATGAGGTCCAGATGTGTTTTACCCTTCATGGAATTCCACAGCGTATTGCGGATTTACGCACTTACTTGCTCACCTCCCATAGACTGCTATGGGGATCCTTGTTGCGCAATTACGCAGGGGATAGAGCAAGTCCAATATTTTTCTTTGCGCTCGACCGAAATGCATGCAAAAAAATAATTCATGTGAAAGGCCCCATTGACACCAATAGGTTCTACTCTCTGCGCATTGTGTACGTAGATTTTGCGTGTGAAAAAATGTGCGCAAACACGACTGTCTGAAGAAGCCGTTATCTGACCCATAAGGGTGATTACCCACTACAGGTTTTTTTCACTGCAAAATTCGCAGCGTTTTGTTTTTTTCTGCAGGGGTCTATCGGACTTGTAATGTTAAAATCGCAATTTCACGGTAAATTGCGATTTTGCGCGATTTTAACATTACAATTCCCATAGACCCCTGCAGAAAAAAAAACGCTGCGAATTTCGCAGTGAAAAAAAAAACTGTAGTGGGTAGTCACCCTAAAACAGGCGTGAAACACGACTAGGCATATCAGCCAAACCCTCCGGTAGACGGCTGCTTTGGAGTCATCACCCCTTATCACTACAGATGGGTCCTCGGCTTGGCTAAGGCCTCCTTCACACGGGCAACACCGCACCATACTATATCGCTGCGATTTTCTCGCAGCAATACCGCGATTTTGTAGCGCTACAAAATCACGCAACTTTGTATCATCTGCTACTGTCAAAGTTGCATGCAAACCGCGTTTTCGTGCGATGAGATGGAACAGAGAGGAAGGCTCCATAGAGAAACATGGGCTACAGAACCTAGCGTGTCGCGGGCATATCGCCGGAGCTGCGAGGTTTGTGTGTCGTTTTGTAGCATGCTGCAAAACATCTCAGGTGTGAAGGAACCCAGAGGAAACCATGGGCTTCTCATACATGCGATTTGTAGCATCGTAGCAATGCTACGTGTGAAGGAGGCCTAATAGTCTTGTTTCGAGGCTTTTTTATGAGTTGGACATTCACGTAAGGGTTAACTACTTATAGGAGGCGCCAGAGAGACAGATTTCTTCCTTATGGAGAAGAGGTAATTTGCATACTTTTTCCCATGGAACATTGCCTGTAAGACTCCATACATGAGCTGGATCTCCTCAATGAGAACCAACCCTACTGTCCACACATCAGTTGGGGTGGGGATCGGCTCATGCAGGCGTAAATTTTTGGCAATTCCATGTGGTTACTATAACACAATGAGCTTTTTCAATATGTCGGAAAATCTCCATTCTTTTTCCTTCTGGGCTCCCAATGGGGCGCTGGTAGGCAAAATGAGTCCAGGATTAGAAGATGGGATGGCTTACTAATTAAACTCTAGACTAACTATGATAAGTCTAGCACCGGACCTGAGGGGTGGCGGAGCATGACAAAGACCCAAACCGAATCCCAGTGTCATGCCTGGCCTCTTCAGGTCCCGCACCAGACACAGTATCACCTTTACCTGGAGTTCTCCTTTAATCAATTGAAGCTATTTCTCCATCTTTTCCTGTCCTGACCTCGGCTTGTACTTTGACCACATTCTATCTGTTTGCTGCCTCTCCTGACCCTCTGCCTGTCTCTCCGTTACACAAGACCTCTGCCTGTCCTGACCTCAGCTTTGTGTATCAATGAGGTCTCTGTGTACTCCTTCGGTATCACGTTACGGTGCTTCTGACCTGTCGGTGTCAGCTGTAACTCAACCGAGACTTCTTTTGAGGTAACAGCCTGTGAGTCCCTGCAGCTAAGACACATCAAGTCAACGCTCAACTAGTGGCTTCATTTCCCAGAGTCTTAAGTGTTCCTCTTAGGTAAGGGCAGTGATTTAGTAGATGATTAGTAATCTATTGTTCGTCCTGACAAGAACCATTGACAGCTATTACTTTAGTAGCTTTCAGCTTCCTGGGCCCGAGGAGCAGTAGGCCAAAGTGCCAAAGTCTATAAAGAAGAATGTCCAACCAAGACGTCTTTTGTGCTTGACCATCACGTCCTATTGATCCTCCCACATAGAATTTGGGATGTCTTTGTAGGGATCCATTATAAGCCTGGCACAACGGACAATCATCATGGCCAGGAATACACAGAGCAGCAGGAACAAGGCAATGGCAAAACCTTTATCCACATCCACAAGGGGTAGTAAGGTGGGATCATCCATCTTGAGGGCCTTTGTCTTCTTCTCATTTGTTTCAAGGGGAAAAGATCTGGGGAAAAAATGAAAAACACGATTAATGAATAATCTGGTTTCGAAAACCCATATTCCAGTATATTCTTAGGACATTCTAAGGACTGGGAAAAGCCTACTGAGGTGCAGAGTGTTAAGGCAGCAGAAATGCAGTCCTAAGCTCTCACTCATGACCTGAGAGTTGTGGGTTCCAAGCACACATGGTTCAGGTAGCCGACTCAAGGTTGACCCATCCTCCCAAGGTCAGTAAAATAAGTACCCAGCCTGCTGGGGGGTAAAAGATGACTGGGGCAGGCAATGGCAAACCACCCTGCAAAAACATTCTGCCTAGGAGTCAGTCATGACTTGGTACTTGCACCAGGGGACTTTACCTTTACCCACCTGTGACTACAAAGAGCGTCCTCTCTTTCGAGGACCCAAAACATCTTTCCGTTGCATAGACAGTGCATTGATTTCAATGAGCATCATCTAACGCTTTATTTTCCCTATAGTGGAGCTGCAGGAAAGTAAAAGGGCTCCTTCACACAGGCATATTTGCACATGCAGATACGTCCGCGCAAAACTGCTCTTACAGATGAGAATCACCCATTCAAGTCAAAGGGGAGAGAAAATAATAAACTTTATTATAGCGCCAACCTATTCAGATGCCATCCACGTGCTGTCTGTTTTTTTTTTATTTAAAGACACAGAAAAAAAGGATTGGGCTTGTTTCAGTTTTTTTCGTGTACGTTAAAAACACACTGCATGCAAAAAAAAAACAACTGAGGCACAGACCGAATACGGAGGCCACATGGAGATGTACGCATATGAAAAAATGTCTGGTTTTTGTGGACGTAAATCAGACTTTATTTTTATGCCAGTGTGCCCCAGCCCATCCGAGTATATCACTCTCCGCAGATACGATCTGACGGCGCCCTCCGCCTATTTACGCAGTTCCCAGCTGTTGTGTATCAATATCACTAGGCAACTATGGCTTAGATAAAGGGGCAGCAATCAGATGATTAACCATTACTGGCGGTGAATGCCAGACCTTCTAACGACCTTCACGCTTCACGATTACAATCCTATTAAGAGGAGTGTGCAGGACAGGCGCGAATACGCAGAAGTCCACTGAAAGTCTGTAGCCTCAGCTGGTTTACTTTCTTACAGCCATCAGAGGTAATGAAAAGGGCACCTCCACATTTTGGGTCCTCTGGTTCGGATACGGATGCGGCTCCAGACAGATGTGAGTGTTTGGGCACCTTCCTTAGAGCTCTATGGAGGTCGGTGCGGGAAATGCAGAACGATAGTCCAGGTGCTACTTTTTTACACCAGCGGGCGCAAATAAATGAAATAAACAAAAAAGGTGCACCACGCAGGGTGCTCAGGTCCACACAGCATGGTGCTCAGGTCCACACAGCAGGGTGCTCAGGTCCACACAGCAGGGTGCTCAGGTCCACACAGCAGGGTGCTCAGGTCCACACAGCAGGGTGCTCAGGTCCACACAGCAGGGTGCTCAGGTCCACACAGCAGGGTGCTCAGGTCCACACAGCAGGGTGCTCAGGTCCACACAGCAGGGTGCTCAGGTCCACACAGCTGGATGTTACTCTCCCCTCAGCTGGTCAGGCACTGACTCCCTGGAGCTCCAGCCTTTTATGCCCCAGTAATGGGGTCAGTGCCTACAGCTGAGCTTCCTGAGAACCAGGGTGAAGTTGTGGACTGGAGCGCCACTCTGTCCAGACTAAGAGCCTGGGAGGGAGATATACTCCATCCACAACTTCACCCTTTAATTGCCTACACGCCCATAGAGAACAATATACTCTATCATGCATATATATATGTGGCAAAATAGAAAATGCCATGTTCTTTTTTACGCTCACGTATTGCGCAATTCCGACACGCTAATGTAAATTGGGTATGGCAGTGTAATTGTTTGCTTATGAATTACCGTGTATCACATGGGCGCACAACGCCCGCATAGTATGATTACAAATTGCATCACGTTTCCCATCGATTTTAATGATAAACATCGCACTTGCATGCACGTCGCATGGGATGCACATGCATGAAAAGTTTTTCAGGGTCCCGTTGAAAACAATAGGCGAGGCGTTTCGGGGGTGCGGCCCCATTTAAAAGAATAGGGTTTATATTCGCGTGAGATTTATGGGTCTCACAGCGCACAAATCCTGCACGATTTTCCCGTCCGTGTGGAAGCAGCCTTACGTTGATATGCTGCACTTATTCTTCTTTGACGTTTTTCTGATTCACCATTCCTGGTCCTATCTTTGGCCATTCAAGATGGCCGACACAATCTTCACACTGCCTAATCAGTGCAGAAGTGTGTCAGACTACTAATACACTCTATCTGCTCTCTGATTGGTCAATCAGAGAGCCGTGCACGGCGTGCATTAGGCCGTCAGCAGACGCACGTCCGAACCTTTCTTTTCTGTTCTTCATCTGTATTGCGGATGGCTGCGGCGGTTCGTTCGCTCTTGTTGACTCCTTCATCGGGAATCATTCAGTCTTTCACATTCGCTGTATACGCAAACGAGAATGAATGAGCACTATTTTAGCCGAAAGATAAGTGAATGAGCCAACGATGGTTTTTCTGCCGGCATAAAATGAACCGCCAACAAAAAGCGAACAAGTCTCGTCCATCGTTTAGTCATTGGCTGCGTTTAGAGCGAACGATTATCAATCACTTCCGCTGGTTTGAACTATCTTTTTGAAGTTACTCGTTCCAGCTAAAAGCACCTTAAGAGGGACGTAAACTTCCAATGATAAAACCTTGGTAACCTGGATCTGTCTGTTGAGATTAGGAGTAATTGGCTTCTACGGTAAAGTTGTCTTTGCATATATACTCCAGCGATCCATCTCATTATAGAGACTTGACGGGGCTTTCTAGGAAGTTTGCCAGATATTTTCAAAGTGACATTCCTCCTGACCGAGTGAATATTAGATATTCAGATCTCCGGGGAGAGGGCAGGATGGCGGCTGACCCCACCGCTGGAGGAGAATTAACTCGGTAAGTACCTACCAGGACTTTCTGATCAACGGCTGGCAGAATGGGGGAGGGAAATGACAACTATTCGGATGTTGTCACTATTAAGGCTCCTTTTAGATGAGCCGATTCTCATTTGGTCGGGCGAGTGACGTCTCCACCGGCTCATTGGCTCTCGTGCAGCCGGTTTGTACAGCAGATACATCGTTGGCTCGTTCAACAAGAAATTCTTCAGTCTTTCACATTCGCTGTATAAGGGACGGAGGCGACTGGACGAGCGCTGATAAAGGGGGCACCATAAATGGTACTTAAAAAGACCCTAACTGAGACAGGATAGGCAGGGGTATATTATTGCAGTTCTTGTTCTCTTTTGCTCCATCGATCCACCAGTTTTGAGCCTTGTTATCAGCTACAGCAATTTTCTAACTGCCTAAAACACACGATATATTGCTTTCTGACCAGTGCTAATCACATGAGAAGCTCTGGCCAATCAGAGAACAAGCACAGTGCATTGCTAGTTTAACCCTACCAATGCACTGTGGGGAATAAGTTGTCTGAAGATTGGGTCGGCCGTCTTGAATGCCCAAAAACAGGCCCTGGAATCGGCGATCGGAGGGCAAGTAGAGAACTGCAGTATATACCCTACCTCCTCCCGTCCTAGGTTGGGTCATTTTAAAGGAGTTTTCCCACCAATCACTTTTCCATTTTATTGCTGGGGCCACTCAGCAATCACTAGAATGGAAGCCCCGAGTCCCTCCTGGTACTGTTGTATCTTGTCACCACCACAAGTGTGGGCTGTATCCGCCCAGTGTACGCCCACAAGATGCTGATTGGCTGCCTGGAGCAAGGTCCTAGCAGCGTGGAAGGAGTTTTTGCTCCTGACTGGGTAGCCGTTATGGAACAGAGTCCTTGTTCTCGGGGGCCATTGTGGCAGAAACACACTGCAGGGGAGTGGGGACCACATAGCAGAGGCCGACCGCACACTGCCCAGCTGAGTTCTCAGGGCGGAAGAGGAAAGTGAGCCGTTGAACTTCAAGAGGCTGATGTCACAAGCACCACTGGCACTGCAGAGGGGTCATGTCGGGCGGCTTTTACAGGCCGGCAGGGAAAAGGTGAGCACACTTGCCAGCCCTGCCGGAAGAAGGCATTTTTCCAGATGCATTATACGCCGGCGAGGAAGAGCAGAGCTGTTGCCTGAGATGATAGTAGGTTGCTGGGAGCGGTAATCCTAACCCTAACCCTCCATTCAAGACAAACCTCACTCCCCACACTGCTAGGACCTTGCACCAGCCAGCCAATCAGTAGCTTGTGGGCGTACACTGGGCAGATACAACCAATCACTAGGTCTCCACCCATACTTATGGTGGAGACAAGATACAACAGTACCGTCCCTCCTTACTTCCCATGAAGTTTGAATTGAGCAGCAATATGCATGCTCAACTTCAGCTCCATTCACGCTCCTCCTCACCACAGTCATGTGGATTACACTGGCATGTAGGTGATAAATGTGAGTGAAGCAGAAAACCCTTCTCAGAGGTTCTCTAATCCTTAAAGGGTTATTCACACAGAAATTCGCTTTCAAAATTTTGTGTCAAACCACCTAAGACAATAAAACAAATGGGTACTTACCCCCCTCTGGCGATCCAGCTCTGCAGCCCTATGATTCACCCGCTTTCTGTTGACAATAGAAGTCAGGTGACCACCGCCTACCAATCAGAGGCCACATCATCACTATTCCGACCTCTAGGCATCATGGTGCCCAGGCTTTGAGCGCTGATGCCGGGGGAACAAGCAGTGATGTATGACCCCTGATTGGTAGGCAGTGGTCACCTGACTTCCACTCTCAACAGAGAACAGGTGAACAGTGGGGCTGCATTTCTGAATCGTCGTGACTGTGTGTGGTGGTGGTGGTGGGGGGGGGGTAAGTAGACATTTGTTTTAAATGGTTTAGCACTAAATTTTAAAAGTGCATTTCTCCAGACAACCCTTTAAAGGCCTTTTACACAAGCAGATTACTGGACACAAATGTTCAACTGCCCAAAAATTGAGCTGTCTGGACATGCTGCCTATCACCCAATGAACAAGCAAATGCTCGTTCATCGGGTGATCACATCTTTTATACGGCACAAAAAAAAATGCATCATTGTCAGCAGCACTTTCCCCGGGAATGTGCTGCAGCAATTGTAGTGGCCCAGAGTTAACGGGGCCCCTCCATAAGTATGAATGTGTTTGTCTTGTGCATTTGTTTTGTCAGTGTCTTCTGTGTTGATGTGTATTGCATCTCTGCAGCACTGAATGGGTTAATGTCTGGGTTATGTCTACAAAATGTATCTTGTTGTGTGTCTTGTGTTTCATATATGTGTTCGCAAGGTGAGTGCAAGTTAGTTAGTCTTCCTGCAGGAGTCCAGTCCAGACTATGTTTGAGTCTACGTCTGAGCCTAAGTCTAGGACACTCTTGCAAGTCAGTGTGGAGTCTAACAGCAGTCTGGAGGAATCAAGGAACCTTTATCGAGTAGGAGAGACTGTGCGTCGTCTGGTGAGGAACCCCAGGATGGAAGAGGCTGAGCGATGGCCTGATGTGTGCCCTGGGCCCAATTCATTAAGGCTTCCTTGCTATTAATATGCAGGACCATGAGAGAGTGAGAGGAACCACCATGCAGCGTTGAGTGTTGACCAGTAGAGAGCTGGAGAAAGAAGGAGAGCGGCCGGGAACAGAACTCCACAGATAACTGGGACTGTGGACTCGTCTGTTATCCTGTGAATCCTCCCTGTCACACCACTATTGTGCCTGCACCAGTGTCCTGGTGGAATTGTACAAAGCTTTGGACTCTTAACAAGTTTGTTTAAGTAAACAAGCTCAACCGACCGTTCCCGGTTATCCCTGTGTGTGGACTACTTTATTATCAACTTCTGGCGTCACGAGTAACAAAAGGACTTAAGGTAAACCACATATTAGATGACCCTGTGAAACTCCCACAGTAGTAACTTGGTCAGGTCCCATGCGACCCCAGGGGAGGAGATGGTAGAGCCCCATGACAAGGCCTGAATCCCGCTATCTCCTCGGCTGAGGATCGCTGGTCATCTAATAGGGTCTGAATCGGATCTAACTGATTGGCACTTGTCAGTGTTGTAAAATTGATGCATGTGAAAGGACCCTTAGAAAGGTCCTTTGACCATAAGCAGATTACAAAGTATCTCCCTGCATGTCCTGCATTGTGTGACACTAACACTTAGGCAGTCTACTGTATACTATCTTTGTAGTGCGCGGTGGTGATAGTACAGTATAACATTGATATTCAGCCCATGTATGGCACTATTACTTAAAGGGGTTGTCCCGCGAAACCAAGTGGGGTTCAGCACTTCCGTATGGCCATATTAATGCACTTTGTAATATACATCGTGCATTAATTATGAGCCATACAGAAGTTATTCACTTACCTGTTCCGTTGCTGGCGTCCTCGTCTCCATGGTGCCGTCTAATTTCAGCGTCTAATCTCCCGATTAGACGTGCTTGCGCAGTCCGGTCTTCTCCGTGGTGAATGGGGCCGCTCGTGCCGGAGAGCTGGTCCTCGTAGCTCCGCCCCGTCACGTGTGCCGATTCCAGCCAATCAGGAGGCTGGAATCGGCAATGGACCGCACAGAGCCCACGGTGCACCATGGGAGAAGACCCGCGGTGCATCGTGGGTGAAGATCCCGGCGGCCATCTTAATAAGGTAAGGAAGAAGTCGCCGCAGCGCGGGGATTCGGGTAAGTACTAAACGTTTTGTTTTTTTTAACACATGCATTGGGTTTGTCTCGCGCCGAACGGGGGGCCTATTGAATAAAAAAAAAAAACGTTTCGGCGCGGGACAACCCCTTTAAGCACCATGCTATAATAAGGCACTGTACGGTTTGGTTGTATGCTGTTTGATAGATCATGCTGTTGACGCAGAAGCCCGACAGGTCGTCCCAGCAGAAATCGCTCCCATGGTTTTACACAGCAGCGATCATTGCTCAGTGAATGGAGGCGGAGTGAGTCGGGATTGTTCATTCACACTAAGCATGCAGGCACTGAGCAACGAACAAGACGCGAACAATTTCTCACTCATCATTCATTGGGGCAGCATTTACACTGAAGGATAATCGTTCAGATTCCTGCTGGATGTGGGAGTCCGAACGATTTATTGGCGCATGTAGAAGGACCCTAAGGGCTGCTTTACACGAGCGTGTGCGCAATTGCGTGTTACTCAGCGCAACGTATTTGTGCCATGCACTAGACTTTTTGTGCGTGTGTCTGCACATGCTGCTGTACATTTTGCACCCACATGTATTTTTGCGCCGGGACACAACCACACCCCGATTTAAATGGCTATTTTGCCTAATGAGTTGTAGACGTGTTCTTGTTCCTGCGGAATTACGCAGCGTATTACACGTCCCCTTGTATTTGTGCACCCCCCTCCCCATAGACTTTTTGGGCATTTGCGCACTGCCTCTCAGACTTTCATGGGGTCCTTTGGTCTGTAAATGCGCACAAAATTAGAGCATGCTGCATTTTTTTCGTGCACACGAGATGCGCGCACCAAAAAAGAAATGTGTACAAACCCATTAACATCAATGGGTTCTATTTTGTGAGCAAATAAGCCAGCGTGGAGGAGTCCTTTTACACGCAACGAATGTTGTTCAAAAGTAGTTCCAATGGCTGGAAGTGAGTGACAATCGTAACGTGTAAACGTGGGCAGTAGTGCACTGTTGTTCACTTGTCAGCAGTGGGTTTTTAGCCGTCATAAAAACCATTGCTCGACCGCTCTAAAGATGTTTCATTTGAATGGCATTCATCCAGCCTTTTCCGCGGCTGCAGGATGTTTTTTGTTTGCCCCTTATACACAATGAGTACACTGTTTATTCATGCTGGGAGAAGACAATGGAATCTGCTGGTCAGCTAATCCCTCGCATAAACACACGCCCAGCTGAGCAAACAACTACTGAGTTTACTTTAGCTAATGAGGGAAATGCAGAGGATTAAAGGCCATAACCTGCATGTATAAATTTATGCAAAAATGTTGTCAGTTCGTTTAGAAGTGCGGCCGTTTTAGCGATAATCGTTACGTGTAAAGAGGCCTTAAGACTAGTCTTGTTGGCCTGAATATGTTACACCAAGACTGATACTGCCCCCTGTGGACAAGGGTAGAGGTCTGAATAGGTAGAACAATCCGCAAATCTGCAAGCGTCATCACATCTGATTCTTTTACGTCTGTTTATTCCCCATGGGGTTGCGGTTCGTATCGGTAGACACGGTCGGTATTATCACAATATCCCAGTACTGCTGTCTAAAAATGGCACAGGAGCGTGTAAAACGAACCGGTCCGCCCCGCAGAACACGAGCGCTTCTTGCTGCTGGGACAGACCTGACATCCTATCCGGTCTATCAGTAGTAATTAACTTTACTTAGCAAATGAAAGTGTCGCTTTACAAGGCATTGTATCAGCCTTCCAGCAGCGGACTGACTGAAGCCTTGTATAACGCTGGCCGTATGCCGACCACACATTCAATAGCTGACAGCAATGACCCCCTTATAAAGACGACTGCTGAGATAAGCGGCATGCTCAATCCAATAGAGAAAAGAGGCCGCCGCCATACATCTGGTACCACCTGTCTCCAGGAGGAAGAAAGGTTGGGCTGGGTTAAAGGGGCTTTCCAGTTGTAAATGATTGATGGACTATTCTCAGGATAGGTCATCAATAGTAGATTGGCGGGGGTCTGGGAACTTGGCCTGCAATACCAAGCCCGGCCACTGCAGTGGGAATGAAGCTGTCTGCTTCCTGCAGAAATCAGCTCTGTGGACCGGCCCATGGAACAGCGGAGGGGTCCTGGGCAGCAGACATCCCCCGATCTACTGTTGATAGCCTATTCTGTAAATAGGCCATTAAAAATGTACAACTGAACATCCCCCCATTTAAGCTCTGCACCCCTCCTAGTGACATGCCTGATAGACTCCTAGTTATCTCCCTTTAGTAATATGTGTGGCCAAATTACTATGTTATATCCATAGGAGTGATGGTTACCATTAAGGGACATTTACAAGGGACTACTATTGCGCAAAATTTGTTCAAATGAACCAATTTGCGCGATAATCGTCGCATCTAAATACACCGCCATCGCGCATTATTCGGTTTCTGGCCGCTGATCAGGCAGCATTAAACTCTTCGCTGGATCGCTGACTTCTTGCTGAGTGTAAATGCTCCCCATCCAGAGCTGAGCGAGAAGCCGGGGGCGATCTGCTTGTGTAAACGCTCCCCATCCAGAGCTGAGCGAGAAGCCGGTGGCGATCTGCTTGTGTAAACGCTCTGGCGCAAATTATAGAGGGGGGGGGACAAACAAATCCGTCCAACCAATGCCTGGTCTCTCTGACAAAGGGCTCCTGCCCACGGGCGTGTGAGTAAAACACTGCGGGTCTGCCTGCAGCGGCTTACCGATATGTAAGCCCTGACTGTGCAGGTAGAGACCGTGTATGGCTGCGAGCGTACAGCGCAGGCCTGCGTATCACACGCACACGGACACGGACACGCGGTGTGATCCTTTTTTTTATAAATTCCCGCTCTGTTTCACCGCATTGTGTTGCGTATGGACAGCGTTTTATGTGCGGCCTGTACCAATGTATAGGGCTCACGTCGCGTGGCATGCAGCGAGATAGGGCATGCTGCCATCTTTTTCTCTTGCGTATCAGGCCGCAGTGTCTACACGCCGGTGTGCATGGATCAAAAACGCCTCAAGTAGCGATACTCCGGCGCAGCTTGCAGGCCCGTTAGAGGATCAGCAAGTGTTTCCCATTATTTTCAGACCGGCCGTGTATTTAACCCCTGGTGGCATCGCTACATGGGGGTTGTTTTTCGTGGGACGAGGTTTATTTTTCAATTGTGCCATTTCATGTAGTGGAAAAAAAAAATTCTAAGCAAAATGAAAAAAAAACCTCTGCAACCCGCGCCATTTTTAGGTGCTTTTGTTCACCCTGTACAATTATGGTGATATCAAACTTATATAGCAGACCCCTGACCAGCACTGCCAGTGACCACAGTGACACGAAGGCCTCATGTCCACGGGCAAATTCGGATTTTAAATCCGCAGTGTTTCTCCCGCACGCGGATCCGCGCCCCATAGGGATGCATTAGACACCCACAGGTAGTTAAATACCTGCGGATGTCATTTTTCCCGTCAGGCGTGGGTCCCGCGTACAGGAAAAAATCCGGACATGCTCCATTTAGGTGCGGGTCTCCCGCGGGGACGGCTCCCACAGCCTATGGATGCCTATGGAAGCCGTCCGGATCCACAGGAGACCCGCGCCTGAATTAAACTCACCTGCTGCAGGTCTTCCTTCCTTCCTTCGCGGCCGGAAACTTCTTTCTTCGGCCCGGCGGATGTGCCCTGCGCATGCGCGCGGCACGCTGCCGGCGTGCCGAGCACATACGCCGGGCCGAAGAAAGTAGATCTGTCCGCGAAGGAAGGAAGACACGCACGGCCCGCAGCAGGTGTGTTTATTCCTATTTTCAGCCCTCATGTCCGCGGGGCAGGAGGGACCCGCTATGGATTCTCCATGGAGAATCCGTAGCGGGTCTGATTTTCCCCGTGGACATGAGGCCTAAGGGCATATTTTTCCCTGTAACTCCAATGGATGCCCCGGCTACAGTGAAGAAAGTGTGAAAGAAAAAAAAAAGACAAAGTGAACGACCCCCAGAATCTTATATGATGTCATAGATGGTAAAACAAAAAGTTACAAAAATAAGTAAAAAAAAAATAACAGACTGAAATGCAAATATATATATAAAAAAAGCAAACAACCCACCGCCGACGCCAATATAAACCGTCGCCATATGCCCCTGCAGTCCAAGATTTGACAAATTGTATATCGCAATGTCCGAAACAAAATGGCGAACCGACGCCTGTACTTTAGTTTAACGTAAATATCATAATTTTAAAAATAAAGAACAACTGCCCTCATAACAGGCGCATTTTGGCTCCCGCCACCACTAGCGAGGGGGGCACCCCTGATCTCGCCCTTATTGAAACAGATACTCGAGGCATGGAAAGGCTTCGCCTCACACCTGGGGCTGGTTTCCTCTTACGCCGGTGACGGGGCTCTATACGCTCCTATCGGAAGGGACCCCTACTGCGCTGAGGGTTAGGGGTGTGGTATCGAACCTCGGGATTCGACCAATGAATGGGTTCCTGGGTATGGGGAGGGGGGGTCCCCGGACCGGAGCTTGGTTCCTGTATCTTAGACACTTTGTCCTGTCCCTGGGCCCTCTGGCCTCACTCCAGGCTCCTCTCTCCCAGTTTGAGCAGAGAGAGCTGGGGGAAACCTTTCAAGAAGACATGAGGAGGAACGCCTTCACATTAACCCACTCCATGGCAATCTCTTCTAAATTTCAGGAAACCAATCACAAGATCCTGCCCAGGTGGTACAGGACCCCGGCAGAGTTAGCTAAGATGTTCCCCCAAACCCCGGACGTCTGCTGGAGATGCCAGGGCGGGAGAGGCGACCTCACGCATAGTTGGTGGTCCTGTCCTCTGGTCCTACCATTGTGGCAAGAAATCACCAATCTTTCCAACACAATTCATAGAGATAATATGGTTCTGACACCGGAATCCTCAGATTCCTTCTCATGGCTATGATACAGACAATACGGAGGCTGTGGAGGTCGCCCTCGCTCCCTACGAGAACTCTCTGGCTGGAAATCATGGACAACATAAGTCACATGGAGGACCTTGGTGCTGCAGATAGAGGAAATTCCCCGAAGTACTATGCCACCTGGACGACCTGGATTCTATTCAGGAGTTCCCCGAAACTAAAGGTCTGGCTCCAAACAGGAACACTACCATCTTAACCCAAAAGGTTCTACCATTGTTACGCATCATCTGGAATCCAATACCGAGACTCCAGTCTCCAGTCCAATTGACCCATCCTCCCCTTCTCCCCCCCCCTTCCATCTCCTCTTCTACCCCCAACCCCCCTTTTGCCTTTTTAGCTTCTTCCCCCTCGTTATACCTAGTTATTTCATTGTTTGCAGAACCCATTTTACTATCAAGGTAATGTCACGCTAACACAGCCTCAGACCCAAGGTACTAGTTACCAATGGCGATGGGCCTACAGAGATGAAATCGGATACGGCTCCGGTTGTCACAGCTCGACCGACAGGTTACCCTAATCATTACTGTAAGGGCACATTCAGACGACCGTATATCGGCTGGGTTTTCACGCCCGGCCGATATACGGCATCTCTCTCTGCAGGGGGAGGAGGCTAGAAGAGCCAGGAGCAGTGCTCTGAGCTCCCGCCCCAGCTCTGCCTCCTCTCCGCCCCTCTGCACTATTTGCAATGAGAGGAGGCGTAACAGGGGCAGGGCTAAGTTCTGGTATTAGCTCCACCCCCGTCCCGCCTCTGGTGATAGACTGGTTGGCAGCAGCAAATGATTGGCTGAAGAAAAATGGCGGGAACATGCCTGTGGTTGTCAGGCAGAATCAGGTGGCCTGACAACGGCTGGTGATTGGTCCAGAGGAACAGGCTGGGAGGAGCAGCAGTGAGATATGGAGATGTGGGACCATCATCATCTGGAAAGAAAGCAGCACCCCCCCTTCCCTAAGGTTGTTGCGGAATATTTAATGGGGGATTGTCACCCACATTAGGCGGGTGGGCAGGTAAACTTGGGGGAGAATTTGGTGGTCGGTAAGACAGAGTTTCCTGTAAGTGTTACAGTTATTGTAGGTTAAATCTCTCCCCATGGTTGGTAACCCCGTTAACCCCTTCCCGCTCCAGGGCGTAAGTTTACGTCCTGGCAGCAGGGTACTTCCCGCAACACGGCGTAAACCTATGTCCTGGGGATAGCGTGAGATCACTTATGATCTCGTACTATCCTGCAGCGGGAGCCGGCTGTCAGTCATAGCCGGCTTCCCACTGCAACAGAGGGGGTGCATCGGGCTCCCTCTGTGACGTCACCGGGCTCTCGCGATATAATCGCAGAGAGCCCGGCTGGTTGCCATGGCAACAGGACGGCAGATACTGGTGTCCTGTATTGCCATAGCCTGTGATCGCTGTATAAGCGAAAAGGCATGGCAGGGCAGTAGCCCTGCCATGCCTTATCACAGCGATCATCAGTGCTGGGCTGCAGAGGGACTCAAATTGTGTAACAAAAAGATAATAAAAATGAATAAAAAAGAAAAATATTTAAAAAAAGTAAAAAAAAACCTTTTTTATGCTTTTTCTCATATTAGCATAAAAAAAGGTAAAAGAAATTTAAATCCCACATATTTGGTATTGTCGCAACCGTAACGATGCGTACAATAAGTTGCACATGCTTTTGACTGTGCGCGGAGAAAAACGTTTAAAAAAAACGCTAAAAAACTGAGGAAAATGCAAATTTTTAGCATTTTGCCTCCCTAAAAACGCAATAAAAGTGATTATAAAAGCCGTATGCACCCCAAAATGGTGCCAATAAAAACTACAGCTCGTCTCGTAAAAAAGGAACCCTCACAGAGCTACGTCCATGGAAAAATAAAAAAGTTACAGAACTTTGAATGCAGCGATTTAGAAAAAAAAAAGATTTCCCAAAAAAGGGGTTTTATTGCAGAAAACGGGGAAAAAAAACTAAAAAAAAGTAAGAATTTTGGCATCATTGTAACCGCAACGACCCGCAGAAAAAATGTATTGTGTCATTTATGCTGCATGATTAACGCTGTAAAGAAAAAAAAAATCTATGGCAGAATTGATGCGTTTTCTCTCCCTACGATCATAAAAAAAATAATAAAAGTTTTACAACATAGCCTATGTACCCCAAAATGGGACAGATAAAAACTACAGTTTGCCACGCAAAAAAGAAGCCATTATACGGCCGCGTCGACGGAAAATAAAAAAGTTATGACTTTTGAAAAATGGAGAAGAAAATCCGCCAAAAATCGTTGCGTCCTTAAGCCCAAAATAGGCCGTGTCACTAAGGGGTTAAATAAACACCGCGGCCTTTATATCCAATACTGTGCCTGTTATTTATAAGAGTTTGGTAAGGTTTAAATAAAGCGTAAGATTCCATGCCACGAGCAGCGCACACATCCTGAGGCACCATCAGTATATAGAGGTGATAGAACAACATATGCTCCATCCAGACAACGTATCTCTCAGGGAAGGCCTTGTATACTACAGCAGGACAATGCTCAACCACATACTGTATCCATCACAACAGCATGGCTGCACAGAAGAAGAGTCCGGGGTGAACCGGCCGCCGGCAGTCGAGACCCCCACCGTATACTACATCCATCACAACAGCGTGGCTGCACAGAAGAAGAGTCCGGGGTGAACCGGCCGCCGGCAGTCGAGACCCCCACCGTATACTACATCCATCACAACAGCGTGGCTGCACAGAAGAAGAGTCCGGGGTGAACCGGCCGCCGGCAGTCCAGACCCCCCACCGTATACTACATCCATCACAACAGCGTGGCTGCACAGAAGAAGAGTCCGGGGTGAACCGGCCGTCTGTAGTCCAGACCCCTCACCGTATACTACATCCATCACAACAGCATGGCTGCACAAAAGAAGAGTCCGGGGTGAACCGGCCTCCGGCAGTCCAGACCCCCCACCGTATACTACATCCATCACAACAGCATGGCTGCACAGAAGAAGAGTCCGGGGGATGAACCGGCTGCTGGCAGTCCAGACCTCCCACCGTATACTACATCCATCACAACAGCATGGCTGCACAGAAGAAGAGTCCGGGGGGATGAACCATCCGCCTGCAGTCCAGACCCCCCACCGTATACTACATCCATCACAACAGCATGGCTGCACAGAAGAAGAGTCCGGGGGGATGAACCGGCTGCTGGCAGTCCAGACCCCCCACCGTATACTACATCCATCACAACAGCATGGCTGCACAGAAGAAGAGTCCGGGGGATGAACTGGCCTCCGGCAGTCCAGACCCCCCACCGTATACTACATCCATCACAACAGCATGGCTGCACAGAAGAAGAGCCTGGGGTGAACCGTCCACCTGCAGTCCAGACCCCCCACCGTATACTACATCCATCACAACAGCATGGCTGCACAGAAGAAGAGTCCAGGGTGAACCGTCCACCTGCAGTCCAGACCCCCCACCGTATACTACATCCATCACAGCAGCATGGCTGCACAGAAGAAGAGTCCGGGGGATGAACCGGCTGCTGGCAGTCCAGACCTCCCACCGTATACTACATCCATCACAACAGCATGGCTGCACAGAAGAGACCGAGGGGTGAACCGGCCGCCGGCAGTCCAGACCCCCCCACCGTATACTACATCCATCACAACAGCATGGCTGCACAGAAGAGTCCAGGGTGAACCGGCCGCCTGCAGTCCAGACCTCCCACCGTATACTACATCCATCACAACAGCATGGCTGCACAGAAGAGACCGAGGGGTGAACCGGCCGCCGGCAGTCCAGACCCCCCACCGTATACTACATCCATCACAACAGCATGGCTGCACAGAAGAGACCGAGGGGTGAACCGGCCGCCGGCAGTCCAGACCCCCCCACCGTATACTACATCCATCACAACAGCATGGCTGCACAGAAGAGTCCAGGGTGAACCGGCCGCCGGCAGTCTGGACCGTCCACTAATAGAAAAAGGGGCATTGTGGAACAAAAAATTCAGCAGAAACAACCCCGGACTGCTGAGCCACCAGAATCCTCCATCAGACAAGAATGGGACAACATTCCGCTCCCAAAACTCCATAATCGGTCTCCTCACTTCCCAGACGTTTACAGACTGTTGTAGAAGAAAGAGGGGATGCCACCAATGGCAGACACGGCCCGCCCCATCTTTTGTGAGATGTGTTGCTGCCATCAATTTCTACATTAGTTCATTTTTTTTGATGCAGTGGGACAATGTCTCCCCTCCCCCCTCTGATATATTCTATGTTCTACTGTGAATTATATGATATGAAATTTTCGAATATTTTTGCATTCTTTTTTTCCTAACATTTATTTACATTTTACACAGCATCCCAACTTTTTTGACATTGGGGTTGTATGTCAGAGCTTCTTGTAGGTTTCCATGACAGATCTGCCAAAAGGGCTGCCCTGCTGACTTCTGCTTTTCATTATATGCTCTTAGCAGAATACAAACATCATTTATAGCAGCCTGTACTCTGCTGACTTCAATGTACTAACACAGCCTGTTACTGTTTATAAAATAACTGTCTGCATCATTTCAGTACTGTGACATCACTGTGTGTATTATGCCTGTACTGTGACATCACTGTGTGTATTATGCCTGTACTGTGACATCACTGTGTATTATGCCTGTACTGTGACATCACTGTGTATTATCCCTGTACTGTGACATCACTGTGTATTATGCCTGTACTGTGACATCACTGTGTGTATTATGCCTGTACTGTGACATCACTGTGTGTATTATGGCTGTACTGTTATTACTGTGTGTATTATGCCCGTACTGTGACATCACTGTGTGTTATGCCCATACTGTGACATCACTGTGTGTATTATGCCCATACTGTGACATCACTGTGTGTATTATGCCTGTACTGTGACATCACTGTGTATTATGCCTGTACTGTGACATCACTGTGTGTATTATCCCTGTACTGTGACATCACTGTGTATTATCCCTGTATTGTGACATCACTGTGTGTATTATGCCTGTGCTGTTATATCACTGTGTGTATTATCCCTGTACTGTGACATCACTGTGTGTATTATCCCTGTACTGGTACATCACTGTGTGTATTATGCCTGTACTGTGACATCACTGTGTGTATTATCCCTGTAGTCTGACATCACTGTGTGTATTATCCCTGTACTGTGACATCACTGTATGTATTATGGCTGTACTGTTATTACTGTGTGTATTATGCCCGTACTGTGACATCACTGTGTGTTATGCCCATACTGTGACATCACTGTGTGTATTATGCCCATACTGTGACATCACTGTGTGTATTATGCCTGTACTGTGACATCACTGTGTGTATTATCCCTGTACTGTGACATCACTGTGTATTATCCCTGTATTGTGACATCACTGTGTGTATTATGCCCATACTGTGACATCACTGTGTGTATTATGCCTGTAC
This sequence comes from Eleutherodactylus coqui, assembly GCA_035609135.1. NCBI lineage: Eukaryota > Metazoa > Chordata > Amphibia > Anura > Eleutherodactylidae > Eleutherodactylus > Eleutherodactylus coqui. The sequence continues at coordinate 245,486,354 of CM069410.1, read as the reverse complement.
TGTGACATCACTGTGTGTATTATCCATGTACTGTGACATCACTGTGTATTATCCCTGTATTGTGACATCACTGTGTGTATTATGCCTGTGCTGTTATATCACTGTGTGTATTATCCCTGTACTGTGACATCACTGTGTATTATCCCTGTACTGTGACATCACTGTGTGTATTATCCCTGTACTGTGACATCACTGTGTATTATCCCTGTACTGTGACATCACTGTGTGTATTATGCCCGTACTGTGACATCACTGTGTATTATGCCCGTACTGTGACATCACTGTGTGTATTATGCCTGTACTGGTACATCACTGTGTATTATGCCTGTTCTGTGACATCACTGTATGTAATATGCCTGTTCTGTGACATCACTGTATGTAATATGCCTGTATTTTGACATCACTGTGTGTACTATCCCATACTGTGACATCACTGTGTGAGAATTTTTATATGCATATAAACGGGTCTATGTACAATTCCCCTCTAGGAGATATTATTTGGTCATTTACTCTCTTTTTTACTCCCTCTCCCTCCCCCCTTTCTTTTCTCCCCCCCCCCCCCCCCCTCCCTCCCCCCTTTTCCCTTCCTTTTTTTTCCTTGTTTTTTGTTCTATTTTTTATTTTATTATTATTTTATTTATTATTGTATTATGCCCGTACTGTGACATCACTGTGTGTATTATCCCTGTACTGTGACATCACTGTGTGTATTATGCCCGTACTGTGACATTACTGTGTATTATGCCTGTTCTGTGACATCACTGTGTATATTATCCCTGTACTGTGACATTACTGTGTGTATTATGCCCATACTGTGACATTACTGTGTGTATTATGCCCATACTGTGACATCACTGTGTGTATTATGCCTGTTCTGTGACATCACTGTGTGTATTATGCCCGCACTGTGACGTCACTGTGTATTATGCCTGTTCTGTGACGTCACTGTGTGTATTATCCCTGTACTGTGACATTACTGTGTGTATTATGCCCATACTGTGACATCACTGTGTGTATTATGCCCATACTGTGACATCACTGTGTATTATGCCTGTACTGTGACATTACTGTGTGTATTATGCCCATACTGTGACATCACTGTGTATTATGCCTGTTCTGTGACATCACTATGTGTATTATGCCCGCACTGTGACGTCACTGTGTATTATGCCTGTTCTGTGACGTCACTGTGTGTATTATCCCTGTACTGTGACATTACTGTGTGTATTATGCCCGTACTGTGACATCACTTTGTATTATGCCCGTACTGTGACATCACTGTGTGTATTATGCCCGTTCTGTTACATCACTGTGTATTATGCCTGTACTGTTATATCACTGTGTGTATTATGCCCACACTGTGACATCATTGTGTATTATGCCTGTACTGTGACATCACTGTGTATTATGCCTGTACTGTGACATCACTGTGTGTATTATGCCTGTACTGTGACATCACTGTGTGTATTATGCCTGTACTGTGACGTCACTGTGTATTATGCCTGTACTGTTATATCACTGTGTGTATTATGCCCGCACTGTGACGTCACTGTGTATTATGCCCGTACTGTGATATCACTGTGTATTATGCCTGTACTGTTATATCACTGTGTGTATTATGCCCACACTGTGACATCACTATGTATTATGCCCGTACTGTGACATCACTGTGTGTATTATCTCTGTACTGTGACATCACTGGGTGTATTATCCCTGTATTGTGACGTCACTGTGTGTATTATGCCCGTACTGCGACGTCACTGTGTATTATGCCCGTACTGTGACATCACTGTGTATTATGCCCGTACTGTGACATCACTGTGTATTATGCCCGTACTGTGACATCACTGTGTGTATTATGCCCGTACTGTGATATCACTGTGTATTATGCCTGTACTGTTACATCACTGTGTGTATTATGCCCGTACTGTGATATCACTGTGTATTATCCCTGTACTGTTACATCACTGTGTGTATTATGCTCGTACTGTGACGTCACTGTGTATTATGCCCGTACTGTGATATCACTGTGTATTATGCCTGTACTGTGACGTCACTGTGTGTATTATGCCCGTACTGCGACGTCACTGTGTATTATGCCTGTACTGTGACATCACTGTGTGTATTATCTCTGTACTGTGACATCACTGGGTGTATTATCCCTGTATTGTGACATCACTGGGTGTATTATCCCTGTATTGTGACGTCACTGTGTGTATTATGCCTGTACTGTGACATCACTATGTATTATGCCCGTACTGTGACATCACTGTGTGTATTATCTCTGTACTGTGACATCACTGGGTGTATTATCCCTGTATTGTGACGTCACTGTGTGTATTATGCCCGTACTGCGACGTCACTGTGTATTATGCCCGTACTGTGACATCACTGTGTATTATGCCCGTACTGTGACATCACTGTGTATTATGCCCGTACTGTGACATCACTGTGTGTATTATGCCCGTACTGTGACATCACTGTGTATTATGCCTGTACTGTTACATCACTGTGTGTATTATGCTCGTACTGTGACGTCACTGTGTATTATGCCTGTACTGTGACGTCACTGTGTGTATTATGCCCGTACTGCGACGTCACTGTGTATTATGCCTGTACTGGGACATCACTGTGTGTATTATCTCTGTACTGTGACATCACTGGGTGTATTATCCCTGTATTGTGACGTCACTGTGTGTATTATGCCCGTACTGCGACGTCACTGTGTATTATGCCCGTACTGTGACATCACTGTGTGTATTATGCCCGTACTGTGACATCACTGTGTGTATTATGCCCGTACTGCGACGTCACTGTGTATTATGCCCGTACTGTTACATCACTGTGTGTATTATGCCCGTACTGTGACATCACTGTGTGTATTATGCCCGTACTGTGACATCACTGTGTGTATTATGCCCGTACTGTGACATCACTGTGTGTATTATGCCCGTACTGTGATATCACTGTGTATTATGCCTGTACTGTTACATCACTGTGTGTATTATGCCCGTTCTGTTACATCACTGTGTGTATTATGCTCGTACTGTGACGTCACTGTGTATTATGCCTGTACTGTGACGTCACTGTGTGTATTATGCCCGTACTGCGACGTCACTGTGTATTATGCCTGTACTGTGACATCACTGTGTGTATTATCTCTGTACTGTGACATCACTGGGTGTATTATCCCTGTATTGTGACGTCACTGTGTGTATTATGCCCTTACTGCGACGTCACTGTGTATTATGCCTGAACTGTTACATTACTGTGTGTATTATGCCTGTACTGTGACGTCACTGTGTGTATTATGCCTGTACTGTGACATCACTGTGTATATTATCCCTGTATTGTGACATCACTGTGTGTATTATGCCTGTTCTGTGACATCACTGTGTATATTATCCCTGTATTGTGACATCACTGTGTGTATTATGCCTGTACTGTGACATCACTGTGTATATTATCCCTGTATTGTGACATCACTGTGTGTATTATCCCTGTATTGTGACATCACTGTGTATATTATCCCTGTATTGTGACATCACTGTGTGTATTATGCCTGTTCTGTGACATCACTGTGTATTATCCTTGTACTGTGACATCACTGTGTGTATTATCTCTGTACTGTTATTAGTGTGTGTATTATCCCTGTATTGTGACATCACTGTGTTTATTATCCCTGTATTGTGACATCACTGTGTGTATTATCTCTGCACTGTGACATCACTGTGTGTATTATGCCTGTACTGTGACATCACTGTGTATTATGCCTGTACTGTGACATCACTGTGTATATTATCCCTGTACTGTGACATCACTGTGTGTATTATGCCTGTACTGTGACATCACTGTGTATATTATCCCTGTATTGTGACATCACTGTGTGTATTATGCCTGTTCTGTGACATCACTGTGTATATTATCCCTGTATTGTGACATCACTGGGTGTATTATGCCTGTACTGTGACATCACTGTGTGTATTATCCCTGTACTGTGACGTCACTGTGTATTATGCCTGTTCTGTGACATCACTGTGTATATTATCCCTGTATTGTGACATCACTGTGTATTATCCCTGTATTGTGACATCACTGTGTATTATCCCTGTATTGTGACATCACTGTGTGTTATCCCTGTATTGTGACATCACTGTGTGTATTATCCCTGTATTGTGACATCACTGTGTATTATCCCTGTACTGTGACATCACTGTGTGTATTATCCCTGTATTGTGACATCACTGTGTGTATTATCCCTGTACTGTGACATCACTGTGTGTATTATCCCTGTATTGTGACATCACTGTGTGTATTATGCCTGTACTGTGACATCACTGTGTATTATGCCTGAACTGTTACATTACTATGTGTATTGTGCCCGCACTGTGACGTCACTGTGTATTATGTCTGTTCTGTGACATCACTGTGTGTATTATCCCTGTACTGTGACATCACTGTGTATTATCCCTGTACTGTGACATCACTGTGTGTATTATCCCTGTACTGTGACATCACTGTGTGTATTATCCCTGTATTGTGACATCACTGTGTGTATTATCTCTGTACTCTGACATCACTGTGTATTATGCCTGTTCTGTGACATCACTGTGTGTATTATCCCTGTTCTGTGACGTCACTGTGTGTATTATGCCTGTACTGTGACATCACTGTGTATATTATCCCTGTATTGTGACATCACTGTGTGTATTATGCCTGTTCTGTGACATCACTGTGTATATTATCCCTGTACTGTGACATCACTGTGTGTATTATGCCTGTTCTGTGACATCACTGTGTGTATTATGCCCGTACTGTGACATCACTGTGTATATTATCCCTGTATTGTGACATCACTGTGTGTATTATGCCTGTTCTGTGACATCACTGTGTATATTATCCCTGTACTGTGACATCACTGTGTGTATTATGCCTGTTCTGTGACATCACTGTGTATTATCCCTGTATTGTGACATCACTATAATAGAGCGAACAAAATAATCATACGCTTTTTCATGTTGTAAAGTCCCACCTGAAGAAGGTCGAGGAAAGTGGGGCCTGATGCCAAGTTCTGCTTGTTATGCCCCTGTCTACAAACCCCTTCAGGAGGCGCTTGGACCGTGCGGTTTTACAATGCCCATTTTGCCCTTGAGATTTTTTGCAGCATTTTAAGACATTTTCCGTCTCAAAAAAAAAAAACCCACAATCACACCGAGCGTTACAAAGCTGCGCCAATGTGCAGTAAAACGGCCGCCGCTCGGATCCTCCAATGAGGTCCAACAATTTAGTAGGAACTCCTTCTGCGTAAAGTTCTTCATCTTATTTACACCTCCGTTTGGAATGAAAACACCTCAACCCGTCCAGAGATTCCTCCGGGCACAGAAACAGAAGGACGTCCCGCCATTATAGATTTTATCGTCTCGCATGCGAAATCTCCAATAATTACCGCTCTCCGCTATAATTGCGTTTGTCAGCGACGGCGTTGATTAGCTTATTGTTTTCTTTAATTAAGAAATGCCACCGCATGCGATATGTAAATAAAACCGAAAATATATATATACAGAAATGCCAATCCGCATAGAGGGCTTACGTGAATTGGCGCGAGGAGAAAGTTGCCTATTTGTGCTGGTTGTGCGAGGTGTGATGTGTAGTTGTATGCATGTAGATGGGAGGAGGGGGGCACTAATTGCAGCGTGTGGCAGTGCCATGCTACACTGATGCTACCGAATGGCATCCGACTGCGAGAGAATACGGAGGAGATGATATTACCTGCTAATCCTGTCATTTGTGCCTGCAGTCCGGATGACTAATTCCCATGAACAGAGGGGGATCCTGCCTGTGGCGGTTCTGCAGTGCTCCCCGGAGCCGGCTGTGTTGCAGACTGTCTTCTCCGGACCATTTCATGAATCTTTAAGCTGGGAATGCACCAGAGTAAGGTTACAGCGAAGAGAGCGCTCTCCCTGCAGGCTGCACAGGGCGAGGATGCTAAATCTGCCACCATCGCAGATGACACCGGGTCCCTCTTCATTAAACAAGCAGCAATTAACCTAATTGGATAGTTCTAGTCTCGTAGCTCTATTTACACCATGTTGTGTAGAAGGGAAAAAAGCTGCACTTCCAAATACGGCGCCTGGTTCTGCATTCCAGTACCGGTTTACTGGCCGGTTTTCTGCGCCGTGTAGGCGTGAATAAAAGCGAAACGTGTTGGTAGATGGAAACCATCAACAAGTAGGTTAGCGGCTGGTAAAAGATTTTAGGCTAAGGCCAGTGCATTTGTAAAATTTGCATGCAGAGAAAAGAACCCATTCGTTAATAGAGATGAGCGAGCGCCCAAGTGCTCGGGTCCGCGTTATTCCAGTCGAGCTTTTCGTAAGATTCGAGAGCTCTACTCAAGTAACGAACCCCAATGGGAGACTCAAACATTTTTGTATGTGGGACGCGGGTCCCGAGTTTTTTTTTTTCTTGGTTTGTGTGTTCGAGTAACGGGCACCATCGAGTACGCTAATACTCGAACGAGCATCAAGCTCGGCAAAGTACGCTCGCTCAACTCTGTTCATTAACATTTCCCTTATTTTGCGCGCCAAATGTTTCCATAGAAGTCAATGGGGGGGGGGGGGGCGAATAAAAAAGGCATGTGCAATATGCAAGGAGATGTGTGAAACACTGCATAATTGGGCTGGAAAAAGAACCAATGTGTTTTGTAATGGAAACCATCATCAAGTAGGTAAACTGTTAGCAGGTTTTAGGCTAAGGCATATTTGCGTGTGCAATATGTAGAGAATAGACCCCCTTGATTTCAATGGGTTTGTTAACACTTCTGTATTTTGCTTGCGTGTTCTATTTTCCTGTGTATTTGCACCCCAAAGGTTCCCCGTAGAAGTCAATGGGGGGGTGGGGGGGGATAAAAAAGGCATGTGCAATGCACATAGAGAGGTGTGAAACACTGCATAATTGGGCTGGAAAAAGAACCAATGTGTTGCTTATTTGGAAACCATCAACAAGTAGGTAAACTGTTAACAGGTTTTAGGCTAAGGCGTATTTGCGCGCGCAATATGTAGAGATTAGGACCTATTGATTTCAATGGTTTTGTTATCATTACCATATTTTGGTTGCGCAAAAAAAAAAAAATATATATATATAAAATATGTTCTACTGTTCTGCATATTTGTGTACCAAAGGTCCCTATAGAAGTCAATGGGGGGGGGGGGGAATATGTGCGCAAATGAACCTGCACTGCGGGGGTGAGAAGCAGTGAAATACACGGATGAGCGCTCAAAAAAATATCATTCATTCCACACAAGCAAATGCGCTTACGCTCGTATGAAGACGACCTAAAGGCCCATTTACACAGGCGTATTTTCTATCCGTTTTTTCACGGACTGAATACCGCCAGCACGCACAGCCATTAGAGTATACTAGTATATTCACGCATGCGATATTGTGCGTAAAAAAAAAAAAAATCGTGTGATGTCCTATTTTGCTCGGTACTCAGAGACCAAAATCTCCCATGAAAGTCTATGGGAGTATAGAGAGCGCAGCAACACGGGTGTTCTATTATGTGCCCTGCGCTCTTTATATGTCTCGCCAAGAGACAGTAAGAAAAATAAGTGACATCAGTTGGGTCCTACGTTTTTTTGGTTTTGCGCAGAGGGAAAGAAGCATGGTACACATACACAGCCCAAACGCACACGACATCCACATACACCCATTTTTCACTAGAAGAAATTGCGTACGCCCGTATGAATAAGCCCCTGTTCACATGGTAAAATATACGCTATGGAACTAGCCTGAAAATCTGCGCCAAAATCTGCACCAACATGTAATTACGGACTTGGCTCACTGAACGCCTGTTGTGCGTCGCGTCCCCTGCAGATTCTATCACCTCTTTGCGCTCTTCAGGCCTCTTTCACACAAGCGTTTTATCGTGGCTATTTTAGCGCCGTCTGAAAATCGTGATGCATTAGATTCCAATGCATTTCTTCAGAAGGGCGATTTTACGTGCATCCGGAAAAGATAGAACTTGTCCTATCTCTTTACGGGAATACACCGGCCATTCCCATAGACTCCTATGGGAGCCTATGAGAGCCATGAGAAAAGAGAAGGGGGAGGAGTTTAGCAGCTCCCATAGGCTGGGGATGGAATTCAGCATGGCAAGTGCTGCTAAAGTCCCCCCACTTGCCTGCAGCTCCCATAGGCTTCTATGGGAGCTTCTATTGCTGCTATCAGCTATCAATGTAGTTAGCCCTACATAGTAATAGTATATCTGTGAACAAAAGTCCCATAGTGACACTGATCCCACTGCAGTTACCTCCAATGATCACAGGTTCGTCAGCTCTGATTGGTGTCATTCTTTCTTCTTTTTCTCTTCTATCCGTGCCAGATCGCCACAATCACTCTTCCTGTCCACAACTTGTCTCTGCAGAATTTGACACACAGAAATCTTTGGCTCCTTCCTCTTCCATCGCCCTCCCTACACTTTCCACACAGTTCACAGTGCCCCAGATAACAATTAGGCCCCCTGCAGTAAGTGCTCTCCACACAGTAAAAGTGCCCCCTTTTCTGCCCTGTCAGTAATAATGCTAACATCTTCTGTCCCATAATTAAAACCCTCCATTTTTTGCCCCATAAATAATGATGCTGCCTTTGCTGCCACCTGCTCTAATACTGGCCCCTTTCCTCCCATATTAATGCCATTCTTTCTGACCCCATAATAGACAACTACCACCACTTCTGTCCTTGTAAGTAGTGGTCACCATTTCTGCCCCCGTAATTAATACTGCCCCTCTTCTTCAACTCTTTTTGCCCCTTAATAGATAATGCCTCCTTTACTGCTCCTATTATTAATGCTGCCTTTTCTGCCCCCATTATCAACAGTAATGTCCTCTTTTCTGCCCCATGGGTAATAATGCTGCCTTTTCTGCTCCCATTGTTAATGTTGTTTTTTCTGCCCCTCTAATTAATAATGCCACCTTTTCAGTCTCTGTACTTAATGAAGCCCCCTTTCCTGCCCCTGTAGTTGTTAAGGTCACTATTACTGCCCCTGTAGTTATTAATGTCGCTTTTCCTGCCCCTGTAGTTATAAATGTCGCTTTTCCTGCCCCTGTAGTTATTAATGTCGCTTTTCCTGCCCCTGTAGTTATTAATGTCGCTTTTCCTGCCCCTGTAGTTATTAATGTCGCTTTTCCTGCCCCTGTAGTTATTAATGTCGCTTTTCCTGCCCCTGTAGTTATTAATGTCGCTTTTCCTGCCCCTGAAGTTATTAATGTCGCTTTTCCTGCCCCTGTAGTTATTAATGTCGCTTTTCCTGCCCCTGTAGTTATTAATGTCGCTTTTCCTGCCCCTGTAGTTATTAATGTCGCTTTTCCTGCCCCTGAAGTTGTTTATGCTGCGTTTTCTGCCCCCATTATTATTAATGCCATCTTTCCTGCTCCGTAATTAATTTAATCGTCTCACTTTTTCTGCCTCATTATTATTTTTGCTACCTTTCCTGCCCTTGTAATTAATAATTTTGCATTTTCAACCCCCGTTATTAATAATGCCACCTTTTCTGTCCCGCAGGTAATAATGCTGCCTTTCATGCCTCAGAAACCTGACAAAGGCCTCCATGTCTGCCACGTGATTCAGTCTATTAGGCTCCACCTCCTGCAAAGTCTAACAGGCTGCTGTCATAGACTTGGTACAATGCACTACCTAAGTAATGCAGTGTACAGTCCTAGTGACCGAACAATCACATCTTCAAGTCCCATTCAGGGACTAAAAAGTAGTGTGAAAAATTGAATTTAAAGAAAAGAAAATCCTTAAAAAAAAAACGACTATGCATTTTTTTAAAAAATGCAGCAGGGCAGGTATTACCACATTTGGAAGCACACAGAGAATGAAAGTTATTCATCTCGCATGGTGAACGTCGTAAAACTAGTTTTACAGACGAATGCAGGAATTGTCATTTTTCTTTTGTTTGCCTCCAAAGAAATGCAATAAAAGCAACCCAAAATTCACAAAAGAACAAGATCTCATGGATCTTCCCTGCCAGGAAATAAACGTGCTATGGGGCTTCGGATTCGGCAATAATGGAGATTCAATTGTCTTAATAACATGTTTTTATGGTGCAAAAGTAGTAAAAAAAAATGCTGTGAAAACAAAATGCAGAAACAATGACGGAATTTCTGCACCTTTTTTCCATCTCCCAAGAATGTACTAGAAGTTGTACAACACATTATATATGTGCCCCAGAATACAGCTTATCCCACTAAAAACAAGCCCTCATACACTTATGGCAACGAGTTCTATCCCTTGCAATGTGATGATGAATATCGAGGCTGGTCTCTAAGGGGTTAATAATGTCCCCATCATCAATAACACTATTGGGTTTTCTGCCTTTGTTAGTAACAATTTTGCCCTTTCTGCCCCCATTATTAACCCCTTCCCTCTCCATGACGTATAGGTATGTCATAGAGCGGCGGGGTATGTATGAAGAGAGGTTGCGGGGCAACGTCTCTTCATACAGTGCCGACGTCAGCTGTTTGTTAGAGCTGACACCCGCGGGCAATAGCCGCTATCGGCCGTTCGCGTGATAGTGGCTATTAGCCATTTAAATGCCGCTGTCAATTCTGACAGCGGCATTTAAATCCCCCGAACGATGTTCAGGGGTCCAGCACAGCCCCCCCGCGGTGAGATCGGGGGAGCCGTGCAGGTGTCATGGTAGCCGGGGTAGAAAGGCCGCAGCGCTGCCTGACCAGACTGCCTATCAAGCCATCCCCGTGGGGTGGCTTGATAGACCGCCTGTTAAATGGAAGTATGACGAAATGCTATAGCATTACATCATACTACAGGAGCGATCAAAGCATCACATGTTGTAGTCCCCCAGAGGGACTTTAAAGTAAAGTAAAAAAAGAAATCAATAAAGTTTTTTTAATTGTAAAAACAAAAAAAATTATAAAAGTTTAAATCACCCCCCTTTTGCCATATCTATTATTAAAAAATCTAAATCATAAAATAAAATATGTATTATACGCCGCGTCCGTAAAAGTCCGATCTATCAAAGTAGTGCATTATTTTTCCCGCATGGTGAACGTCTTCCGGAAAAAAAAAATAAAGAACGCCAGAAATGCATTTTTTTTAGTTACCCTGTCTCCCAGAAAAAACGCAATAAAAAGCAATCAGAAAGTCGTATGTATTCCAAATTGGTACTAATGGATACTACAGGACATCCCGCAAAAAATGAGCCCTCATACAGCTACGTCGACAGAAAAATAAAAAAAGTTATCGCGCGCAAAATGACCGCAGAAAATAATTGAAAAAAAAAAGAGTAGTACAGTAAGAAAAACTATACAAGTTTGGTATCGCGGTAATCGTACTGACCCGTAGAATAAGGTTATCATGTCAGTTTTGTTGCCGTTCGTGCGTGGTAGTAACAAGACGCACCGAGAGATGGCGACATTTTTTTTTCATGTTATTCCACATATAGAATTTTTTTTAAAGTTTTTCAGTACATTATATGGTATATCAAATAGCACCAATGAAAAATACAACTCATCCCGCAAAAAACAACAAGCCCTCCTACAGCGACGTCGATGGATAAATAAAGGAGTTACGATTTTTTGGAAGGGGGGAGAAAAAAACGAAAATGGAAAAAGAAAAAGAGGGTCCGCGTCATTAAGGGGTTAATAATGCTGCTCTTTCCACACCATCAGTTATAATGCTGTCTTTTCTGTCCCCGTTGGTAATGTCGCCTTTATTGCCCCTCTAATCAGTAATGCCGCCTTTTCTGGCCCTGTAATTAATAATGCCACCCTTCCTACCCAATAATTAATACTGTTGCCTTTCCTGTCATTGCTATTAATGTTGCCTTATCCACTCCTCTAATTAATAATGCCACCCTTCCATAATTAATAATAATGCCACCTTCCTACCCAATAGTTAATAATGTTGCCTTATCCACTCCTCTAATTAATAATGCCACCCTTCCATAATTAATAATAATGCCACCTTCCTACCCAATAGTTAATAATGTTGCCTTATCCACTCCTCTAATTAATAATGCCACCCTTCCATAATTAATAATAATGCCACCTTCCTACCCAATAGTTAATAATGTTGCCTTATCCACTCCTCTAATTAATAATGCCACCCTTCCATAATTAATAATAATGCCACCTTCCTACCCAATAGTTAATAATGTTGCCTTATCCACTCCTCTAATTAATAATGCCACCCTTCCATAATTAATAATAATGCCACCTTCCTACCCAATAGTTAATAATGTTGCCTTATCCACTCCTCTAATTAATAATGCTGCCTTTTCTGCCCCGTAGGTAATAATGCCGCTTTTTGTGCCCCCTATTATTAAAAATGCCGCCTTTCCTGCCCCATCTATAATAATGCTGCCTCTTCTGACCCCATTGTTAGTGTCTTTTCTGCTCCTCTAATTAATAATGCCACCTTTTCTCACTGCGTTATTATTAATGCCCCCTATTGTGTCCCGGTCATTACTAACGCCACCTGACCTGTCCCCATTATTATTACCTTTTTTGCCCCAATAATAAGGCCCCTTCTGCCCCTTTTCTGCTAGTTAAAAAAACCAAACTGCGTTATAGTCGTCCCTGGAAGCCACTCCGGACTGCTCATTCATCTTCATTCCCTTCCTGCCTTCCCGGGTCAGTGTGATACAGCGGTATGTACCCAACACTGGGTACATACCGCTTGGCCAGCAGGGATTGGCCAGCACCAGTCATGTGTCATGGCACTTACCTTCATACCACGCTGACCCCGGAAGGCAGGAAGGCAATGAAAATGAACGAGCAGGTTGTCTGAGCGCTCTATCGTCTCAGTCAGTCTATCAGTGCCGTTCTCTGGGTGTTTATTCACAATACAACATTGAATGTCAGAGGCTGAAAGTAAGACTTTTTTTTAGTTTATTTTCAAAAATGAACTTCTTTCGAAATTGATGGCAGCAACAGATCTCAAAAACACCGGGAAAGGTTAACAAGAGGCTGGAAAAGAAGGGGTACTAATGAAAAACAGCTGGAGGGTCAACTCTCTACTAAATCAAATGACGGTGTATAAAAAGAACGTGTTAGAGAGGCCGAGTCTCTCAGGAGCAAAGATGGTCAGCGGTCACCGATCTGTGAAGAACTGCGGCTAAAAAGTGTGGAACAATTTCAGAAAAATGTTCCTTAAATTAAAATTGCGAAAACTTTGAATATCCCACCATGTACAGTACATAACATCATCAAAGGATTCAGAGAATCGGAGAAATTCATGTGCACAAGGGACAAGGCCGACGGTCAATATTAAAAGCTCGAGATCCACGGGCCCTCAGGCGTCACTGCATCAAAAACATCGTGATTTTGACTGAAATGGGAAACGGTCTCCCTTTCTCCTTCTGATAGGTGTTCTATGTTCTACTGCGCACATCCCCAGAGACACAGGTACCGCCCATCCCCTGAGAAGCTGACACGTTTCCCAGCTGACTGGCATGTCCACTGCCCCCACCCCCGCCCCTTCCCAATCAGCTCACACATCTCCCAGCCAGACTGGCATACTGCATGTCCGCTCCCATCCCCCTAAGAAACTGGCACATTTTGCGGGCCGACTGGCATGTCCTCTCACATCCCCCCAGATCAACCAGCGCTGCTGTCATTCTCCTGGCTGTGCTCCGCTGGCATCCAAGGGTGTCACTGTCCGCTCTTGTCCCCCCCGATCAGAAGGCCTCGCTGTGCTCTGCTGCCGTCCAACGCTGTCAGTGTGTGCTCTGGTCTCCCCCAATCAGCCGGCCCCGCTGTCATCATTGTCCATGGCGGTGCAGGCTAAGTGGCACCGCTGTAACAGTAATCTCTGGGCTCCCTGGTGCAGTGTGCAGGAGCATATGGAGCCGCTTCTCCTAACTCCGCTGTCACTCTGCTCCCCGGTGGCCTGGATGGTCATGCCCCAGCAGCTAGGGGCGTGACCGGGGCTTTACCTCCACCTAAGGCCGATCAACCCCTAGCTTCCGGTGTAGACATAATACACCAGTACCCTACCTACCTATATCGGATATATGTGCTGACTTAAAAGTGAACCACCCATTAGAGCCAGCGCTTCCTAGAGGCGGGATTTTTGAATCCCCCGACAGGAATCAGCGGCTGAAGACTACAGACAAATGTGCCAGAGCTGCGGGAGGAGAAGCGCAGCAGAGCGGACAGCGTCTGTTAGGTAATGTATTGTTTTTTTTGTTTTGTTTTTTTTAAATGCAGCTAGGGCTTATTTTTGGGATAGAAATTATATTTCAAGCTCCCCTGAAAACGCTGGCAAAAGAGCGCTACAAAATTGCGATATCACTGCAAGAAAATGCAGTGATATCGCACAGAACACAGCCACGATGTCGCTGCGATTTTATCACGGCGATATCGCTGTCGCCCGCGTGAAAGAGGCCTTAAAGGGGTTGTCCCGAGGCAGCAAGTGGGTCTATACACTTCTGTATGGCCATAATAATGCACTTTGTAATATACATTGTGCATTAATTATGAGCCATACAGAAGTTATAAAAAGTTTTATACTTACCTGCTCCGTTGCTGGCGTCCTCGTTTCCATGGAGCCGACTAATTTTCGCCCTCCGATGGCCAAATTAGCCGCGCTTGCGCAGTCCGGGTCTTCTCCTCTTCTCTATGGGGCTCCGTGTAGCTCCGCCCCGTCACGTGCCGATTCCAGTCAATCAGGAGGCTGGAATCGGCAATGGACCGCACAGAAGCCCTGCGGTCCATGAAGACAGAGGATCCCGGCGGCCATCTTCAGCAGGTGAGTATGAAGACGCCGGACCGCCGGGATTCAGGTAAGCGCTGTGGGGGTTGTTTTTTTTAACCCCTGCAGCGGGGTTGTCTCGCGCCGAACGGGGGGGGGGGGGTTTAAAAAAAAAAAAAAAACCCGTTTCGGCGCGGGACAACCCCTTTAAGGACCAGGTTATTGTCATTGTCACGTTGCAAGAGCCATAACTCGTTGACATAGCTGTATAAGTGCTTGATTTTTTGGTACCGTTTCCCCAAAAAATAAGACCTACCCTGAAAATAAGCCATACCATGATTTTTGCGGGATTTTCGGGGAGGTTTGAAATATTAGCCCTACCGCAAAAATAAGCCCAAGCTGTATTCCATTAAAAAAAGGAATACATTACCTAGCAGGCTCAATAATGCCACGGCTCAGCTAACTCATAAATCTCATCTCCGCAACACGATGGCTGTGATTGGCTGAGCAGCGGTCAAAGAACCAATCAATGCAGCGCTCGATGAACCAATCACAGCCGATTACTTCCTGGAGGTGGAATTTCTGAATCCTGTAACCAGGAAGTGATCTTTTGTGGGCAGACGAGGACTGCAGCAAGAGTGTCCGGAGAGCAGTGGGAGGGACCTGGACAGAGTAGAATAAGGCACCCGCCAAAAATAAGACCTAGCGCCTCTTTTGGGGCAAAAATTAATATACGACAGGGTCCTATTTTCAGGGAACCGCGATATCATGTGCTGTAAAACTTTTAATACATTTTTTTAGGAAAAAAGGAAAACGCCCTCAGAAAATTTGCTATTGTTTTGGGTTTTGTTTGACCTTTGACACTATGTTTTAGGTCCTCGAAGGGCACCTGAAGATGCGATTGTGTGATCGCTAGAATAGTACACTGCATTACCTATGTACTGCATTCTACTAAGTCTATCACAGCAGCCCATTAGACTCTGATGGAGGCGGGGCCTAATAGGATTCCCCTTCTCATCTGCTTACATGCAGCAGTTGGTATTGATTGTGGCATGTAAAGAGTTAAACCGCCAGGATTAGAGGTTTCTCTTCTCTCGGATGTCAGTAGTCAGCCGAGCCACCGCATAAAAAAGATGTGCACGCAGGTACAATGTCCATTAGTGGGGTCAGTAAAAAGGCGTATTGACCGTCACTAAAGGGTTAACAGCGCAGTGTAATTGGAAATTTAAAGGAGTTAGCATTAAAAAAAAACACTTTCTTCTATTCACAGCGCCACACCTGTCCACAGGTTGTGTCTGGTACTGCAGCAAATGGGACTAAGCTGCAATACAACACACAACCAGTGACCAAGTATGGCGCTGTTTTTGGAAGAAACAAAAAGCGGCCATGTTTTTCTAAGCTCGAACAACCCCTTTAATCACAAAATTCCAACCATACAACATTATTTACTTCAGGCAGAAAGCCGCACGCAGATTGCCCTTAATGTGCGCAGTTTCCCTCATCCCCAGTTGCGTCTATTTCCCCACCAGCGGCCTCCGCAGCTAAAACTACAAATCCCATCAGCCCTTGTCTTATTTATACCATAGAAGTCTCCTTATACATTCAGCCAATCAGCACTAGAGTATACAGTAACCAATCACAGCAAAGCTATTCCACGTCTGGCCAATCCCAGTGCTCTTACGCAACCTTTCCTCTTGCGTCAGAAGCTGACCTAACATGCTAGCCTCGCCCAGAGCCTTCCGAGTGGTTCGTCAGCCTGATGAATGATTTCTATTGGATGGATGTGCTGTCAATCATATTCCGAGCTCCCGGCCCACTAATAGCAAGCTCGGTTGAGCTCGGCGACCCGTATTCCCGTTTCGTTAGGTAGGAAAAAAAAACCGAGCCCCTTGTACAGCTGCCGCCATCTTGTTACCGGGCAGCGGGAGGACCGGAAGTGTAAGGCTGGGGATGGCAGCGGCGGCGCATCCAGGTGAGTGCAGCGGGGGAGGCCAGGGACCGGGCGGGTTTAATCTCCCGGTAATTCGGTGAGCCCTGAAGTGACGCGTTGTGCGGCGGCGGCGGCTGTCTGTGTGGGCGGCTCTTCCTCATGGAGATGAGGTCTGTGTGAGGAGACATTTGGGGTGACTACTTCTTGTGGTCCGTGCTGTAAGCCGCGGCGGTGTCTCACGACTAACGGCGGATTCTTAAAGGATTCCATAAAGACGCTCCGATGTGTTTACACGGACGTACGTGTAAGGCGACTGCGAGCGCTGCTGAGAGTCCGGCCGGCGTACAGGGAGCGGCGGATACACCGGGCGGACACGTCCTAGTGAAAACCGGTTACCAGCTCAGGTAATGGTCCAGGTGGAATGCCCATAGTAAAGATGGCGGCGCGCTGGCATTTATGAAGATGATTGGATTCACGGGATGACTGGGACCCCCGCCGCGCCTCATCTACTGGATGCAGGACCCCTGGAGTAGAAGCGGGACCCCCGGATGGACAGTCGGGGCTCATGAACTTTTGTAGAAATTTTTTTTTTTTTTTCCTGTTAGTGAGAATATCAGCGCGGACCCCTGGAGTTGGCTCGGACCTGAGGCTGGACTGTCTCTCTGGGGTCTCGGAAGCCTTTGAGTTGACGTGGGACCCTTGCTAGACTACCGGCGTCTCCTGGCCTCGGGACTCCAGACTGGAGTTGGCGTGTGTCGCAGCTCTGCTGTTGACGTAGGACCCCCAGCAGGACCTTCATGGTCTCCTAGGCCTGAGACCCCTGGGGTTGACGTGGGACCCCCAGCAGGACCTTCATGGTCTCCTAGGCCTGAGACCCCTGGGGTTGACGTAGGACCCCCAGCAGGACCTTCATGGTCTCCTAGGCCTGAGACCCCTGGGGTTGACGTGGGACCCCCGGCAGGACCTTCATGGTCTCCTAGGCCTGAGACCCCTGGGGTTGACGTGGGACCCCCGGCAGGACCTTCATGGTCTCCTAGGCCTGAGACCCCTGGGGTTGACGTGGGACCCCCGGCAGGACCTTCATGGTCTCCTAGGCCTGAGACCCCTGGGGTTGATGTGGGACCCTTGCCAGACCACTTGGGTTTCCTGGACTTAGGACCTTGAGGCTGCAGCCCCTGAGATGACTTAGGACCATTGGTTAGACCGCTGGGTTCTACCTGGACCCAGGAACCCTTTGGCGTGAGATTCTGGAATTGATGTTGGACCCCCAAGGTGACCTGGGACCTCTGGCAGGACTGCGGAGGTCTCCTGAACTCGGGAGCCCTGGAGTTGACTTGGGCCCCTTTATGAAGAGGCTTAGAGTTGATGTAGGACCCCCAGGTGGACCTTAGGGCTGTCCTGGACTCAGATCCTTGGGGTGAAGGCTCTAGAGTTGACATGGGACCCCGAATCAGGGGCCTTGGAGTTGATCCAGGACCTCTGAAGCAGGGGCCCTGCCAGACCACTAGGTTCTCCTGGCCTCAGGAAGCCTCCTGGACTTGGTACCTTGGTTTTAGTTTGCTTATTCCTATTCTAATGGGAAAGTATCCTGATTGTTGGGATATGCAAATGAGCGGTAAACCCTCCAGTGGGCGGTCCTCCAGTTCAAGCGCTTTGGCCTCCCATTCCTTAGGCTAAACGCACCCATCTGAGTCTTCGTTGACGTCTCCAACTCAAGCAGTCGGCGATGCCAGATGCTCCGCCCACACTTGGATCCAGCACAGGAGCAGTGGTTGGCAGCCATCGTCCCGTCACACGCATGCGCCAACCTCTCTTACGGGACCCCCGCCTATAAATGAAGACCTGGAGCAGCGCAGGGCGTCTGACCCATCTCCAGCGGCCCGAGCAGGAGACCAAAATCAAGACTGATGGGCTTCCAGCCTGAAGAAGGCAGTGAGAGGCCGGACCACGGCCGGAGGCGAGCCAGCCAATGGACGATTCACCCATCATTTGCATATCACACGGGAAGCGCAACAACCAGGATGTTCCTCCGTTGGACTATCAAACGAGCAAAATAAAGGGACCCCAGGACTCCCACCTTGGGGGTCCCACATCAACCCCGGGGGTCCCGTATCGGCTTCATCCACATCTCGCACCGCTTACAATATGATTGGCTTATACTGCTGAAATAAAACAGACCAATCAGCTGCTGCCTTCTGATCTGAGAAGTCCTTTTACTTGGTTTTGCATAAGGAGCTTTCTCGTTCACCACCCCGCCTCATCAGCGCACCCGCCCAGCTGTGGCGCCGCTCGGTACTGCGTTTAGTCTCCTGCATAGCAATAAGGCTGTTTTCAAAGTGTAAACTTGCTTGTGGAGAGACGTTACGTAAAGGGGCGGTCCGCTCTGCAGTCATGTGACGCTCGGCGCTATGATGGGGTCCTCTGTGGTCGTGAATGTTGCCGCAGGACGTGGTTAGTCGCAGCCACAGTGGAGGGAGGGGTGAAAGATGCAAGGACTTATTTTCTTTCCCAGCTTTGTTGCTGTATGTGGTTGTCATGGTTACAGGACTAATTGGACGCCTACAAATTACTGTGTCTCTTTAATAAAGGGATTGTGCTACAATTGCAATTCCTCTCCTCTCCACAGGAGGGCTGATCGGTGGTAGTCCGACAAGACTCCTTTTATAGGGGATGTCCTAGACGGTAGCTCTGGTCGTGTCTGGGGTCTCGCTGCTGAGATACCCACTGATCTCTAAAATAGGGGTCCCGTTTCCCCGTCCCCCCTCTTCCTGCAGGAGGGAAGAGTTTTAATGGAGCGGCGGCGGAGCTTCAATGGGACTGCTGGAGAGATTGTAGCGGAGCAGAAGTGCTGGACTATTTTTGGCGGTCCCATTGAAATGAATGGCGCAGCACCACCACCTTGTTCTGGGGTCTCAGTAGAGAGGGCCCCTAATCGGAGCTTAGGGCCCACTTACAGGGGCTGATAAGTAATTGTTCATTGTAGACGCGTGCCAACGAACAGGAATCCATCCGCTTCTCGTATCGCTCAGTTTATGTATGCACCGGCCGTGTAAACGGGTCTGATAATACCACGAAGCCACCTTTACTTGGGGTGACTGCCAGGCGTAGAAGTGCCCCAAAGCCGTCCCACAGACCAGCGCATGACCGAGTGGTCCGGGAAGCGACCGATCCAGAGCGGGTCGGGGGGCTCTAATGAAGGGGCTGTTCAGCGTAAATTACACCCAAGTACCCGTGAAACTATAATCATACCCCATGCTGCCACTAGTAACCGCATGGGGTCCTCCACGGGCACACAAGTCTACCCCCGAGGGTCTACCCCACGGGCCGCAGCTGCTGTAGACCCTCCTAAAGATGCGGCCGGATTGGAGGGTCTCTGCACTAGAGACTAAGTTGTCAATGTGGAGATGTGAGAAGTGGTGATCCGTGGGGGTCCCGCTGATCCTTACAACGAGGGTCTGCAGCGCTCACATATTTGCCTCTCGGCTGTCTTTGCGGCTCTTCGCCTCTTTCCAGCAGCTGAAGACGGCTGCGCCGAGGTCTACAGGAAGCTATGCGGCCGTCTTCAGCGGCTGGAAAGGGTTAAGAAGCCTCAAGGACAGCCGAGGGTTAATGGTGTCAGCGCTGCAGCTCCTCGTTCTAGCGATCACCCGGGGGGTCTCGGCAGCGGACCCCACTGATCACTACTTGGGACTTGTCATGGCAAAAGTTAGGTGAAAGTGCGGCTGCTCTTTAACTTCAGCCCACACCCCTGCCTTGGGCCGCTCCCACCACGGATAGGGATTGCGGATTCCGCTAGCCATAGACCTGCGGTAATATACGGATCAGTCACATATAGCAAACGCCGCCAGCGCGACTACGCAATACATTACGTGGCCGGGCGCAGGGTCACCGACCGCAATCCGCAGACTTCTGTTTGAGCCTGGCCTTAGTAGACCCCCGTCGTGCCATTGGAGACCTCAGATCTGTGGGGGTCTTATCTCTGTGACACCCCCCCCTCCTAAATAAACCCCTGAACACGCTCGTTAAAGGACGGCAAAAATGTGTTAAACGCGCTGAATGTCATCGTCCTTTTTAGTCGGGTCGGCAGGATGAGCGCGTCTTGTAGTATAACGATGTGGTCATGCTGGGAGTTGTAGTACCACACTTCTGTATTCTGGCGGCGGACCTTCTGGTTTTCCGGCCTCGTAGCGTGAAGATGTAATGAAGACAGATGTCCTCTGCCAGCTGCACAGTCACAGGAAGGACGGGAGACTCTGGGGGGATTACGGCCCCCTCAAGGCCTGTTCCATGTCCTGACAGTCCTCCTTACACGTTAAGGGGAAATGAAAGCAAGATGTCGGCCTGCTTCACTCCCGTGCGGGCGGCGTCCTCGTCCGACCTCGGCTCAGGGCTGCCTGATCCGCTTTCCTCCTAATCCTCCCTGCACCTGAATCCCACTGCGGAGTAACGGGGGCGGCGGTGACAACCTGGGTGGCCTGCCGGGCAGTATCTGTGCGCCGCTCCTGGCCTGGGACGGACCGCGCTCACTCCGTAGGGCGAATTCCGTTCCGCGGTACGTGCTAATTTCCTGAAATGTCTCATAATGGAATTTTTACTCCTTTTTCTGCTATAATACCAAGTGCCGCCAAAAATCCGGATCCGGCGCCTTATCTGACTAATGGCGTTCTGAATGCTCTA
The DNA here is from genome assembly GCA_035609135.1 of Eleutherodactylus coqui. NCBI lineage: Eukaryota > Metazoa > Chordata > Amphibia > Anura > Eleutherodactylidae > Eleutherodactylus > Eleutherodactylus coqui. Next base: position 245,465,032 of record CM069410.1, on the reverse strand, counting down.
CACGATGGGGCGGCGCGTCGGCCCCTGGGACATGGATTATAATCTGGTATTGTGGCCCCTGTAAGAGGGTTGCGTTTTTTTTTTTTTTTTTGCATGTGCAAAAGTACAAACCTGCTTGTGCAAATATGCAGCACACGTAGCGCAAATGTAACTGCGCTTCCACCCGTGTGACAGCGGCCTGGGGTTATGTTCACACCGCGGAATTCACTGCAGAATTTTCCGTGTGAATGCTGCCTCAAAATCTGTGACTTTGGCGCGGGTCTGCACGCTGAATTTGCTTTTTCAATCTGCAAAATTAGCACGTGGAATTCTGATATGGCGAATCCTGTTGTCACACAGAAAAGCGGCATCTCTGTGCCCGCAGACAATGCACCATCTTCCCTGCTCCCAGTGCCACCTGCAGGGTGCGCTCATTCTCATTCACCCAGCCTACATCTTAATGGCCCAGTGTGCGCACCCAGCTTTCCCATCCCCTGCCACTCAGGATCTTCCGCTGTCCGGGGTACTCTGGGCCTTGTGCAATATCCACCCCTGGATATACTAGAGCCCAATATAACATTGCAGTGTAGCGCTGCCCCTGCTGGTCATTCTGGACAACTGCCTCATGGCCCTGGGCAAAAAGGCTATTCTGAGAGTTCTGCAGGCGTCTTGTCCGTTCTGTTCGCCCCTGTGCCATCGGGTCCATCTCTTCTGACATCGTTCGCCGGGCGGGCAGGGCTGAGTATCTTCAATTCCGTAGTGTGACCGGCGCGCTCCCGAACATCCTCATGTGAGGACATCGGGTCCGAGGGGGAGTTGGAATATGTTATTCTCTGCGTGCCCCCAAATATCAGCACAACGTCCTCTAATAGGTTCCCCGGCCTCCATGGGCACTAATATTTCTGCGGTTGAGCAGTTTGGCGCGCTCTCTCTCTCTCGCTTGGCGGCTGATTGATTGTTTTTGCTCTAACCCCGAAATTCCCCTTGCAGCAGTAAGACTATTCTCTCTCGCCAGTTCAGCAGTCAAGCGATTGTCTCCCTGAAATCGGCGTATGAGCGATGGCCGCTGTCTCTCTTCCCACAAAACCGTCATTTGAGTGATTGGCGGTCCAGCGATTGTCTGTAGCCTTCTATTAAATATGAGTAGCCATTACCTTTATTTGCATCTCAAAAATGTTGAGCGATTGCCTTTTTTTAGGTGCAACTTCATCCTAGATTGGTGATGACCTGTTTAGGCAATGGAAAGTTAAGAGTAACTGTAAGAGGAATTGGCATTTTCTATCCATTGAGCGCTTGCCCGTCGAGCGGATGTGATGTAGATAATGCAATAGGCTATTGCTCGACTGGCAACCGCTCTACTGTTTGAGAATGACCTTTGCTGTGCCGGAGATGGAAATCCACCACCAGGCGCCTACTTATGTCTTCCCTAGGGAAGTGATTGGTCTTCATAGTCATGGACTGAACGCAAGTCTTAGCAGGGGGTTACACTGTCTGCTCTATATCAGGGTGGCATGCAGTGGGTATGGGAAGGGCGTGCCACCTACAGCTTATGGGAGATGCCACAGAACAGCCTAGATGTCATTTCTGTATAGGAACGTACTGCTAACGGGGCTGCAGCCAGGGAGCAGGATGATCGGGTGCAGTGGGCGGGGTTTAATAGTTGGGTGGGAGGAGAATACTATACTGCAGCCAAAGGGATTATGGGAAATTTAGTAGAAACACCAAATAGGATGTTTTTAAATAGTATGTAAACAAACAGTACAGAGCGGATTACGGCCCCTTTACACGGGACGACCTGTCAGGCGCAGATGCCCAACAAGTTGTCCCAGTGATAGGCGTTCCTGTGCATCGCCCAGTGAATGGAGGTGGAACGAGAATCGCCCGGCTCACCCGCCGCAGTCACAATAAACGGGCCGATTCCTCGTCCAGTTTGTTTGCATGCAGAAAGAGGAATGAGAAGTGAATGAATTCTCATTCGCAGTTCAGTCTGGGAATACATCTACACTGAGGGATAATCGTACAGGCTCTACCTGGAGGCAGAAATCTGAACAGTTCATCGGCCCGCGGTAAAGAACCCTAATGCTGCGTTTACACGCAACGCGAATCGTTCAGTTTACATGTGAGCCAATGACGAACGAGAAGCGTGACGGTGCCAGCTCAGGCGCCCGGGCAAACGACAATTGGGAGATTCTCGGCCCGTTGCTCAGGACGAAAAGCAGAAAATCTCTAGGAAAGGGACAGCTGGACGACTTCTAGTGGTGTGTGATGATATATGGCTGTTTAGCTTGGACTTTGTTCTCGGACGGCCCCTCTAAGGCGCCCTTCCCCCGCTGCAGGGGCCGCAGCAGTAGGTTACATTAAATTCTGTGATTCACCCAGCTTTCCCATCTTCGCCTGTCCTGACCTCGGCTTGGATCTGCTGCCTGCCCTAACTCAGTCTGTCTCATCATTGCTCAAGAACTTCCCCAGCCGTGACCTCTCTGTGTTATCTAGTTTTTTGGGGGGTTTTTTATGGGAAAAATAGGAAAAAAGTGTAGAAAAACTTTTACTAATGTAATTAAAAAAAAAAAATTTTTTACTGTTGAAATAATTTGAGTGAACGTCTCCTTTTTTTTTAACCCTTTTATTTCATCCCCACGGGGGACTTGAACCAGCAATCCTTTGATCGCTTGTATTATGTACTACAATACCTCAGTATTGCAGTATATAGTTATTTTGAGTATTGCCTATGAAGCGGGCTGGATGGGCATCTTCACGAGGCTCCGGCCACCACACTGGCTCATCGGCACCCCTGATCTTGTTGCCATTCCACCGATTGTTCAGATGCGCCGTCAGCTTTGATCCGGCATCCAGAGCATTGCCTGCTGCGATCAGAGCTGGCAGCTGTCAGAAACGCCTGCTAACCGCCGGCTATGAAGCTCCATACACCCTCCCCAACCACATGAGGTATATTTACATTACACGGTCAGGAAGGGGTTAATGCTGGTTTTTCGGAAGGTCCCGGCCAGTTGCATCAGTTCTGTGTGATATGCAGACGTGTGAAGGTCACCGCGGCGACATGTGCCGTCAGGATGTGATGACACCGTGCTGCCTGCAGTGAGGAAATAGGGGACGTGCCGTGACACAACGGCGGCGGGGACGGAGGGACGGTCTGACATTACTGCGGCTGCTGCCTGTCCTCCATCGCTGGGACACAAGGAGTATTCCTGTCTGCTGTCATCAGTCTTATAGTGACACTCTGGTCTGGACGCGTGCGGCGCCATAATCGCAGATCCGTAGAGATGGGAGCGGCGCTGTAATAACCCCCCTTGTACGGCCGTCTGATCTGGATGCGTACGGCGCCATAATCGCAGATCCGTAGAGATGGGAGCGGCGCTGGAATAACCCCCCTTGTACGGCCGTCTGATCTGGACGCGTACGGCGCCATAATCGCAGATCCGTAGAGATGGGAGCGGCGCTGTAATAACCCCCCCTTGTACGGCCGTCTGATCTGGGCGCGTACGGCGCCATAACCGCAGATCCGTAGAGATGGGAGCGGCGCTGTAATAACCCCCCTTGTACGGCCGTCTGATCTGGAAGTCTACAGCACCATAATCGCAGATCCGTAGAAATGGAAGCGGCGCTGGAATAACCCCCCTTGTACGGCCGTCTGATCTGGACGCGTGCGGCGCTATAATCGCAGATCCGTAGAGATGGGAGCAGCGCTGTAATAACCCCCCGTGTACGGCCGTCTGATCTGGACTCGTACGGCGCCATAATCGCAGATCCGTAGAGATGGGTGCGGCGCTGTAATAACCCCCCTTGTACGGCCGTCTGGTCTGGACGCGTACGGCGCCATAATCGCAGATCCGTAGAGATGGGAGCGGCGCTGGAATAACCCCCCTTGTACGGCCGTCTGATCTGGACGCGTACGGTGCCATAATCGCAGATCCGTAGAGATGGGAGCGGCGCTGTAATAACCCCCATTGTACGGCCGTCTGGTCTGGACGCGTACGGCGCCATAATCGCAGATCCGTAGAGATGGGAGCGGCGCTGTAATAACCCCCCTTGTACGGCCGTCTGATCTGGACGTGTACGGCGCCATAACTGCAGATCCGTAGAGATGGGAGCGGCGCTGTAATAACCCCCCTTGTACGTCCGTCTGATCTGGACCCGTACGGCGCCATAACCGCAGATCCGTAGAGATGGGAGCGGCGCTGTAATAACCCCCCTTGTACGTCCGTCTGATCTGGACGCGTGCGGCGCCATAATCGCAGATCCCTAGAGATGGGAGCGGCGCTGTAATAACCCCCCTTGTACGGCCGTCTGATCTGGACGCGTACGGCGCCATAATCGCAGATCCGTAGAGATGGGAGCGGCGCTGGAATAACCCCCCTTGTACGGCCGTCTGATCTGGACCCGTACAGCGCCATAATCGCAGATCCGTAGAGATGGGAGCGGCGCTGGAATAACCCCCCTTGTACGGCCGTCTGATCTGGACGCGTACGGCGCCATAATCGCAGATCCGTAGAGATGGGAGCGGCGCTGTAATAACCCCCCTTGTACGGCCGTCTGGTCTGGACGCGTACGGCGCCATAATCGCAGATCCGTAGAGATGGGAGCGGCGCTGTAATAACCCCCCTTGTACGGCCGTCTGATCTGGACCCGTACGGCGCCATAATCGCAGATCCGTAGAGATGGGAGCGGCGCTGTAATAACCCCCCTTGTACGGCCGTCTGGTCTGGACGCGTACGGCGCCATAATCGCAGATCCGTAGAGATGGGATCGGCGCTGGAATAACCCCCCCTTGTACGGCCATCTGATCTGGACGCGTACGGCGCCATAACCGCAGATCCGTAGAGATGGGAGCGGCGCTGTAATAACCCCCCTTGTACGGCCGTCTGATCTGGACGCGTACGGCGCCATAATCGCAGATCCGTAGAGATGGGAGCGGCGCTGTAATAACCCCCCTTGTACGGCCGTCTGGTCTGGACGCGTACGGCGCCATAACTGCAGATCCGTAGAGATGGGAGCGGCGCTGTAATAACCCCCCTTCTACGGCCGTCTGATCTGAAGCACATGGTGGTATATATAGCCACATGTGGTCCTGGTTTAGCCGCAGATTGGGCGCACCCGGGTGTTTCCGTATTGGCGCTGTGTTTTATCCTGCGGCTGTTTCTATACCTCTGTGTAATGTTTGTGGGACCCCGTCCTCCTGCCACGGTCTCTTGGCAGCACCGCCCTAGATTGGTGTTATAGCAGAGGTTTCCTACGGCTGCCCGTTTGCCCTTTTTCTGCCCTCACATAGGGGAACACACGAAGGGACGGCATAAGGCTGCCACGTTTAGCTGTTTTTTGCCAGATTTGTCGTTAAAAAAAAAAAAAAAATTCATCACGCCGCATTTTTTCCCCCCAGTAAAATAGTAGAACTCGACTGCCCCCGCCATAAGGCATTGGGGTCCGTGGGGTGCCGGATCAGTCCTATGACTGCCCCCGCCATAAGGCATTGGGGTCCGTGGGGTGCCGGATCAGTCCTATGACTGCCCCCGCCATAAGGCATTGGGGTCCGTGGGGTGCCGGATCAGTCCTATGACTGCCCCCGCCATAAGGCATTGGGGTCCGTGGGGTGCCGGATCAGTCCTATGACTGCCCCCGCCATAAGGCATTGGGGTCCGTGGGGTGCCGGATCAGTCCTATGACTGCCCCCGCCATAAGGCATTGCCGGTGTGAATGGCCTCCATAACCGCGGCTCCTCCGCGCTGCTCATTAAGACGTCTTACTGACAGCTCTGGGGTAGGAAATGTTGAGCTATCAGGGCTTTCAGTGGAACACGTCAGACGTCCCGATGTCTGGGGGCCGCGTCAGACGTCCCGATGTCTGGGGGCCGCGTCAGACGTCCCGATGTCTGGGGGCCGCGTCAGACGTCCCGATGTCTGGGGGCCGCGTCAGACGTCCCGATGTCTGGGGGCCGCGTCAGACGTCCCGATGTCTGGGGGCCACGTTCGTGCGGTCAGCGCCAGGCCTGTTCTTACAACCTCCTTCAATCACTGCAGCCAGCCTCGTTAGAAAGCCTCGTTAGAAAGCCTCGTTAGAAAGCCTCGTTAGAAAGCCTCGTTAGAAAGCCTGGTCGTTAGCACTGCCGTTGATGTCTGTTCTTTTTCTTTTCTGCAGAGATGGCGTCGGACGTCCCTGCTCTGGGGGTGCCCTCAGGAAATCCCGGTTCCAGTGCCCAGGCCGGAGGGTCCATGGTGCAGAGAGCCAACAAGCGGCGCTCGGGGTACGATGTGATGCAGTGCGAATAGCAGAGCGTCTAGTAATAATACTGTAACATTCCGTTATAACTTGGCACGGCCCCTCTACAGGGACCTCCTACCTATAGGGTGGGCGTAACTTCCTTATGGATGAAGGTCCAACTGGTGAGACCCCCACCTTTCCAAGAAGGCGGGTGATTGCAGCTGGGATATGCCACCATACCATTCACTTCAATGACGGCGCTACTGAGTTCATGCGCTCTGGCACTCTCATTGATGTAAGAGGAGCAGCGGAGCACCTGCACAACCCCCACTGTATTCACTCATGGATTGGTCAGACCCCTTAGGTGGGTTGTGTGGAGGTGCAAGCGGTCCTGTGGATAGGGGGGTTTGGTGGGGGTCTAGCGGTCCTCTGGATAGAGGGGTTTGGTGGGGGCGCTAGCGGTCCTGTGGATAGGGGGGTTTGGTGGGGGGCGCTAGTGGTCCTGTGGATAGGGGGGACTGGTGGGGGACGCTAGCGGTCCTGTGGATAGAGGGGTTTGGTGGGGGTGCTAGCGGTCCTGTGGATAGGGGAATTGGTGGGGGCGCTAGCGGTCCTGTGGATAGGGGAATTGGTGGGGGCGCTAGCGGTCCTGTGGATAGGGGAATTGGTGGGGGCGCTAGCGGTCCTGTGGATAGGAGGGGTTTGGTGGGGGCGCTAGCGGTCCTGTGGATAGGGGGGGTTTGGTGGGGGGTGCTAGCGGTCCTGTGGATAGGGGGGTTTGGTGGGGGGTGCTAGCGGTCCTGTGGATAGGGGGGTCTGGTGGGGGGCGCTAGCGGTCCTGTGGATAGGGGGGTCTGGTGGGGGCGCTAGCGGTCCTGTGGATAGGGGGGGTCTGGTGGGGGCGCTAGCGGTCCTGTGGATAGGGGGGGTTTGGTGGGGGCGCTAGCGGTCCTGTGGATAGGGGGGTTTGGTGGGGGGCGCTAGCGGGCGGTCCTGTGGATAGGGGGGTTTGGTGGGGGGCGCTAGCGGTCCTGTGGATAGGGGGGTTTGGTGGGGGTCTAGCGGTCCTCTGGATAGAGGGGTTTGGTGGGGGCGCTAGCGGTCCTGTGGATAGGGGGGTTTGGTGGGGGGCGCCAGCGGTCCTGTGGATAGGGGGGTTTGGTGGGGGCGCTAGCGGTCCTGTGGATAGGGGGGTTTGGTGGGGGGTGCTAGCGGTCCTGTGGATAGGGGGGTTTGGTGGGGGGTGCTAGCGGTCCTGTGGATAGGGGGGTCTGGTGGGGGGCGCTAGCGGTCCTGTGGATAGGGGGGATAAAGTTTATACCTTGGCACAGACTCTTAACATATATTTACATCAGGGAGGCGCGGGGTTTGATAGAACGGGATGAGGAGCCGATCCTGCCCCGTACACAGCAGGCGCTGGCTGTCTTTGACAGCTGACACCCGCCCACAAAAGCCACAATCAGCTTGAACAATGTTCGCAGCTGTTAACCCTTTTAATGCCGCTGTCAGTTCAGACAGTGACATATAAACGTGCCAATCCGGGTTCCAGAACGGCACCCCTGCGATGAGATCACAAGGTGCTGAAGGCCTGAAGGCTGCCACGACTGACTGCTTGTGGAATGGCTCGATAGACTGCCTGTCAGAATGCAATATAATGCAGTTATACTCTGAGCAATCAAACGATCGCAAGTCCAAGTCCCCTAAGGGGTCTAAAGAAGGGCCATGTGAAATTAGTGGAAATAAACAGTTTTATTAGTTATTAGAAAAAATAAAAAGTAGTAAAAGTTAAACCTATAAACTATTTGGTGTCGCTGCATCCGTAAACGACTGCTTTAACAAAGTGACACATTATGTATCCTGCATGGTAAATGTTGTCGAGCAAAAAAAGAAAATGCACGACTCCAGAATTGTCACCCTGACTCCAAGAAAAGAGGAAAAAATAAAGTTCTCTGTCAGACGATGGCAGCGGATAATTTATTTAATTTTTTTTTTCCCAAAGACTGTTTTTTACTTTTAAAAGTCCTGCAGCAAATAAAAGCTGTATGAACTTGGTGTAATCGTGGCGGCCCATGAAATGATCCTGTCCTGTCTGCTACATCGTGCCTGCGCCACACTTCAGTATTGGTGGTATGCACAGTGGCGTAGTTAAAGCGACCCTCCAGGCCTGGAAACCAAAGATGGCCGCTCCAGCTTCTCTGGCTATGCACACTGTCTATTAGTCCGCATCATCATCAGTTTAACCCCTTCATGACATGGCCTATTTTGGGCTTAAGGACGCAACAATTTTTGGCGGATTTTCTTCTCAGTTTATCAAAAGCCATAACTTTTTTACTTTTCCATCGGCGCGGCCGTATAAGGGCTTGTTTTTTGCGTGGCGAACTGTAGTTTTTATCGGTGCCACTCTTGGGTACATAGACAATATCGTAAAACTTTTTTTATTTTTTTTTATGATAACAGGGAGAGAAAACGCATCAATTCTGCCATAGATTTTTTTTTTTTTACAGCGTTAATCATGCGGCATAAATGAGACATTCCATTTTTTTCTGCGGACCGGTACGGTTACAACGATACCAAAATTGTTACATTTTTTTTTAGGTTTTCCCACTTTTCTGCAAAAAAACCCCTTTTTTTTGGAAATCTTTTTTCTATTCTAAATTACTGCATTCGAAGTCCTGTAACTTTTTTATTTTTTGATGTACAGCACTCTATGAGGGCTTATTTTTTGCGAGACAAGCTGTAGTTTTTACTGGTACCATTTTGGGGTACATCTGTTTTTTTTTGATCACTTTTATTGCGTTTTTAGTGAGGCAAAATGCTAAAAATTTGGATTTTGCCTCAGTTTTTTAGCGTTTTTTTGGGGTTTTTTTTCCGTGCACAGTCAAAAGCATGTGCAACTTATTGTACGCGTCGTTACGGACGCGACAATACCAAATATGTGGGGTTTTAATTTTTTTTGACCTTTTTTTATGCTAATCTGAGAAAAAGCATAAAAAAATGTTTTTTTACTCTTTTTTTAAACATTTTTTTAAATTCATTTTTTTAATCTTTGTTTTTTTTTACACTGTTTGTGTCCCTCTGAGGGACTTTAACCACTGCCCTGATGATCGCTGTCATAAGGCATGGCAGGACTACTGCTGTGCCATGCCTTATCGCTTATACAGCGATCTCAGGCATAGGCAATACAGGACACCAGTGTGACAGGCCGGGCTCTCGCGATGACATCGCGAGTTCCGGCCGGAGACAGAGGGAGCGCGATCCCTCTGTGAACTCTTTCCCTGCCGCGATCTACTTAGATCGCGGCAGGGAAGGGGTTAACAGCGGGGGGGCGCATCTCCGATGCCCCCCCACTGTTGCAGCGGGACGCCGGCTGTGACTGACAGCCGGCTCCCGCTGCGGGATAGCGCGGGATCATATGTGATCCCGCGCTATCTCCAGGACGTAAGTTTACGTCCTGTTGCGGGACGTACCAGGCTGCCAGGACGTAAACTTACGCCCTGCAGCGGGAAGGGGTTAAGGCTGGGTTCCTACGGGACTATTCTCTGCAGAAATCTCGCGGTTTTGCCACAGTGAAGTATGTCCTTGTCGAGGCCCGGAGGGTCACTCAGTCTGCTCATCGCCCTCATTGACGTTCCGTCCGGCTGAATCTCGGACTGTGGCACAAGTGCAGCCTATTGGAAGGGCATGGCGTCCCCAGCAGATGGGCCCATTGTTTAGATGCACAGATACACAGTGATTACGCGGCTCCGTTGACTTCAATGGTCTATTTAGGTGTGTAATTCGCACCAAAACAGGACATCCTGCATATTTTTTAATGCGGCTTGAAGCCGCGTTGAGAATATTTTCATCTGAATCCATGTGCCCGTGTAAAGGAGCCTTACGTAACGGGGTTTGCTCTGCAAGATCTTGATGTGCGGCCGCCGAGGTGGTGTTGATGCAATGCTTTCTTTGTTTTCCAGGTTGGATTTTGATGACGATGATGATGATGATGATTCGAACAGTAAATTCCTCAGGTATTGTTGGTACAGTATATATGGCCAGAATCTGTGTTTTGGCATTTTTTTACCCTCTCACTAATGGATCCATTAAAACCATCTACACGCATTTAGGGGAGATTCATTAAGGGGGTTGTTCAGTTACGAGTTGATGACCTAACCTTGGCGGAGGTTCGTCTCCTGGGACCTGTGCAATCAGCTGTTCACCATGCGCTTCTACACTGACCTGATTTCTGCAGGAAGCAGAGAGTGCCGTTCTCATTGCAGTGGTCAGGCTTGGTATTACATACAAAGTTCACATGTTTCAATGGGAACTTTGCTGCAATACCAAGCTGAGCCACTGCAGTGGGAACGGAGGTGTCTGCTTCCGGCAGAACACAGCCCAGTAGTGAGCGCATGGGCCCAGAGAACAGCTGATCGTCAGGGGGCCCTGGCAATGGATCCCTGTCGATCTACTATGATGACCTATTGTGTGGGTACGCCATCAGTACCTTACAACTGGACAAGCCTTTTAAGACTGGCATTTCATACACAAGTCTTAAACTGAGTTCTGTTGACGTAAAAAACACCTAACTTATTAACAGGCCTATCTTCGACTGTCTTTAACCCCTTCCCACTCCAGGACGTACGTTTACGTCCTGGAGCGTCGGGGTATGTATGCAGAGAGGTCGTGGGGCGACCTCTCTGCATACAGCGCGGGCGTCAGCTGACACCCGCGGGCAATAGCTGCGATCGACCGTTTGGCAGGAGCGATCAAAGCATTGCATATTGTAGTCCCCTAGGGGGACTTAAGAGTAAAGTAAAAAAAAAATCAATAAAGTTTTTTAATTGTAAAAAAAAAAAAAAAGTAATAAAAGTTTAAATTACCCTCCTTTTGCCATATCTGTAATTAAAAAATCAAAATCACAAATTAAAAATGCATATTTGGCATCGCCGCGTCTGTAAAAGTCCGATCTATCAGAGTAGCACATTATTTACCTCGCATGGTGAACGCCAGAAATGCACTTTTTCAGTCATCCTGTCTCCCAGAAAAAACGCAATAAAAAGCGATTACAAAAGTCGTATGTATTTCGAATTGGTACAAACGGAAAATACAGGACATCCCGCAAAAAATGAGCCCTCGCTGAACTACGTCGACAGAAAAATAAAGTTATTGCGCGCACAAGATGACGGCAGAAAATAATTGAAAAAAATTAAATGTCTTTGAAAAAAAAAGTAGTATAGTAAAAAACCCTATACAAGTTTGGTATCGTAGTAATCGTACCGACCCATAGAATAAAGTGATCATGTCGCTTTTGTTGCCGTTTTTGCGTCGTAGAAACAAGACGCACTGAAAGATGGCGGAATGTCGTTTTTTTTTTTCATTTTACTCCACTCAGAATTTTTAAAAAGTTTTTCAGTACATTATATGGTAGATTAAATAGCACCATTGAAAACTACAACTCGTCCCGCAAAAAACAGACCTTCATACAGCGATGCCGATGGATTAATAAATGAGTCACGATTTTTTTTTAAAGGGAGGAGAAAAAACAAAAATGGAAAAAAAAAAGCCGTGTCATGAAGAGGTTAAACTAGAAGAGGAAATCTTCTTGGGCAGTCCAACTTGCAGTACTTCATTTGCCCTGTGGGGGTGCTGCAGGGGAATTGAGCAGCTGGGTTCCCTCTTTGATTATAGTTGAGTGCAGGATACAGACTCCTATGCAGTGTAGAAGTAGAGGATATGTATATTTTTTTTAAAGAGTAACTGTACTTTCCAAAAACTTTTGACACTGCTGAAGTTCTTAAGGTGGGCTCATCTCATAGGCTTTCTGGTGAGCCTGTTTTCAGCTAGCAAGCACAGACAGCGCTGAACACTTCTGCTTCATTCTTCAGTCCGTTGGGGTCTCGGCACCCGGAGCCCTCAGTGATCAAAGCTTACTTTTTGGAAAGTACGGTCACGCTTTAAGTCATTCCATGGCTGATGTACATTTCCACCGGGACAGGACCCTGATCTCCACGGCTGACCACGTGTCATTGTGCAGGGCGTCCCGAGGGACAGATGTACTGTTGTCACAGCGAGAGGCTCAGCCGTGGGAATGAAAGGCACCTTATGTGAAGGTCTCTCGTCTGATTAGTCTGTTCACCTTGTGAATTCCAGGTGTGACGACGACCAGCTTCCCAATGACAAGGAGAGGTTTGCCAGGTAAGTCGTCCTGTGTCCTGATGTACTTCTTACATAAGGCCCAGTAGTCCTTGTCTATTGCGTATATGAACGTGCTCTGCTTTAGGTTACCGCTGTACTTGTGCCCTACTAGCTTATGGCTTGCAGGTTGTCCACATCTGTACTGTAATACCTGGTAAATGGGCCACTAAGTTGTGTTTTCGTGACTTCTGCTATGCTGTTGTGTAGTTTCATCCATTCCCGGGAAAGCCATGTGAAAAGCAAGATGGCCACCATACGGCTGCATTGGACATTGTTGCCCCCTTTTACCCCATGCTTCTCAGGGGCATTTCTGTCTATGCAGCAGTATAGGTGGCTGTTGGCAGTGCCAGGCGTAGCCCATAGATGGCAGTGGTGCTGCTTGTAGAAGAAAATGACCCTATTTTCTAAATTTTGGGGTGGAAACACTGTTTAGCAGTGCGTTCACATGTCACTGATTTACTGCAGATCTGCAGCAAATCGGCAACGTGTGAACGCACCCTAAAAGGGGTATTTCCATTTTGGAAAGTGATGGCATATCGCTAGAAGATGCCATCACTGTCGTCAGAGGGGGTCTAACATCTTGGACCAAGAAGAATAAAAAGACGACAGTTCTAATTCAGCTTTGCGGGGCCTTAAATTGCGCTTCTAGTAACCTAATCGCGATGATTTTAATTTCCTGCAGTGTTTCAGATGTTTGTCCTTTTCTAACAAGCCTCCTACACCTCATGTCACTTCCAAATGTTACTGAGAGGGTGCGGAAACATGGCATCTAGAGATGAGCGGGCATACTCGCTAAGGGCAATTGCTTGCTCAAGACACAAGGTCTGGGTGCCGGCGCGAGGGAGCGGTGAGTAGTGGCAGTCAGCAGGGGGGAGAGAGATCTCCCCCTTCTCCCCTGCAGCTCCCTGCCCGCCGCCGACACCTGATCCTTTTGTCTCGAGCAGCCAGGTACTCGCTAAGGGCAATGCTCGCTCATCACTAATGGCATCCCAACATATGTACTCAACCAGCGCCAACAGCAAAGCGCTTCTGTTCTGCTGCAGAAGAAGAGACACCTGACATTCATTGGGGGTCAGACGGGGCTCGATACTACCGTATGCAGGACAGTTCTGCCCTCTGTGCCAATGTGACGAGGGGTATGGCCCGGCTATTGGAACCTTACCTTCAGTAGGTGTTGAGCACTCTACCTGAGCGATCTTATTAGGTAGCGCAAGCTGGTAGGTCATTAACCCCTTCAGTGGCAGGTTTACTATTACCATGTCATGCCTCACAGGACGGGTTTTTCAAATGAGTCAACAATACAATTTAATGTCGTAAGTATTTATTAAGGAAAGCTACAATCACATCGCAACATTTTTTTTGTAATGAAAGAATACATTTATAACAATTTTGGAGAGTAAAAACCTCGGAAGATTTCAGACTTCAGATGGCGGCTCGGTGCTCTGCACACTTCAGCACTAGAGCTGTCCACGGAAATCTTTCAGGGTTTAACTCCATGGTCAGTGCAGCAAGCCTCGGAGATTTTCGGAGTGTACCACTAAAGGGGTTAAAGGAAATCTGTCCCCTACATTTTATGTATGAAGTGAATGAATCCTAACATACAATCTGCCGGCTTCGGGGGACAGACTGCCACTGTTTTTATTTTTCTCTATACTTTCAGGATGAAAAATCCACCTTATGTGCCCCCCCCCCTCCCCCCTCAATTTTTTTCGAAACGTGATGGGCGATTCCAATACTGAAGTCTTCTGGAGTCTCTTCCCCTACAACTTACAGGCACATCCCTCACACTGATGATCGACATCTCCGGTGAGTCTGCTCCAGGACATGGTGTCATTAAGACCATGAAGAAAGGAACAGATCTTACTGTGAATGCGCCAAAGCTGCGCAGACACACGGCGACTCCGGCCTGAGCTGCCAATCCTCATGAGGGATGTACTTGCAAGTATGGAGGGGGAGAGAGCCCAGACAACTTCAGCAGTGGAGCTGCCATCGGGTGGTTCAAGAGTGATTTGCCTCCCGCACGGTAAGCGCAGAAAGTCAGATTTTTCGTCATTGACTGCAGTTCCTTCCCAGCATAGAATAGTATAATCACCTACGCTATTCTGTTTGGCACATGTGGACCTCCTCAGAGACCACCTGGGTGTCAGTTTTTGAGCTACAAAACCTTTCGGGCCCAAGGATCCATCCGGTCTGACCGGAGCTTACCGCCTGCATCGGTGGCTACATAACATCCGCAGCCCACCATTACTGCTGCCGCCAGCTTTGTGTTCAGCGCTGACAGGTCACATCCTGGGTTTATATGTCTGCTCTCCTGGCAAAACTGGATCTCTGTCTTCTGCAAACCCCGAGGCCATACAAGGTGTAGAGCCGGTAGATCCAGACCTCTTCAAGACATCTTCTTTTTCTTTCTGTTGACTCAACCTACCTTTACACAGGAAGACGGTCTCATCTGGTGGAGCACGCCGATGATGTCTTCCCGCCGCCCGACTCCATTCACTGCAAACAGGCAGTCGATTATACATGAATGACTGCCTGTTCACACCAGTCGCTTGGTTTTTAGGCAAGCTAATCCAAGCAACTCCCAGTGAGAACGCGCTCCGTGCTGCCGGTGACCGTGTGCACATGGGAGGACTGTCGCCCGAATCTGCTGTTTACAGCCATTATTCAGGCAGTAATCGCCTCGTGTGAAAGTGCTTTAAAGTGCTTCAGCTTAAAGGGATATTGACTCTTATCGCCCATCCACAGGATGGATATGTCTGGGAATAGGGGTCCTGTGTGTCGCCCCCTCCCCCTCACTTTGGGTTCGCTGCACCCTCTGTAATGAGAATAAACTGAACGGAGTGCTAGCCATACGTGCGCGGGGCCAATCCATTCATTTCAATGGGGCTGATGGAAATTGCAGAGTACAAGCGCTCCGCTATCTCCGGCAGTCCCATTGAAGATGAAGGGAGCACTCAAGCTCCTCACCACTGGGGGTGCTGTGAGCCCGCAGTAAGGCTGAGTGGGAGACACGGGACCACCGATCAGACGATCACCTATCCCATGTAAAGTCAATCTTGGGAATATACTGTTAATGGATATTAGTATTTAGTCATTCGAGCCCACTGGTCACGGCAGGGCTGGACGACTAATGTGTCTTGGCAAAGCTGAGCCACCCCATACACATGTCAGGGGCAATAAAGGGTTATGGCTGTGGACTTCAGTGCCCAATCCTTTTGGTAGCCGTCTGATGGTATCCATCGCTTTATAAGGTGTAGCATACCCCGATGGAAGTCTAGAAGGCACGCTGGGATCTAAAGGCCAGGTGAAGGCGCTGAATGGTGTCGCCCACAAGCTCTCCTGCTGCCTGATTCCTTCTATACGCTGGGATCTAGAGTCCCACTTTCCGGGTATCTCTTAGTCTCAGGACGCCATCCATCAGCAGTGTTGTGTTGTGTCAGGGGTTGTTGGCTGCCGATCACACGAGGTCTTGGGTGATGGCGTATCTGGAGGCTGCCAGAAGGGTCCTCCAAATACTGCTGAGGGGAGATAAGCCCGTAGATAAGAGGTCTGCTGATTCATCCCATACCCCAGCGCTTGCACCAGAGAGCAGGAGACGCCTCTCAATGCTGACACCATCCTCTAAAGAACATCGAAAGGCCACAATATTTTAGCTGGAGGAACTGAATTGTGACCATTCGGCCTTCATCCTCTGGCATACGAGAAATGACCCCATGTAAGCCGCTGGGTACTTGTCAAGTTTCACAATGCGCATCAGTATGTTCTTGCAGTAAATTCCCTCCCCCGCCTCGCCCCCCTAAGAGGATTGAATGCAGAAATTGGATTTGCCTTTTTACAAAACGTGAAATAATCCTTTTGGTGACTGAAATGAAGGCTGTTTTATTACGCTTGACCCCGCTTAAACCACTTGCAGTACCACTTTTCACCACAGTTGGTGGCTGAGTTTCCATAGGCACCAATGAAACGGCGCCCCCATTATTATCAAAGTGATCACTAATTTGGGTAAAATGCAGATTTCTGAAGTGTTAAATGTCCGGCAGTTATGGGCGCCTTATGGATACGTTCAAAAGAGTTGTTCTTCAACGATTAAGGCACAAAAGGTTTTCCGTTTTGAGGTGAATGCTTTATTCTCTGCCATCATCCCATCCAGATGCCAACTTCTTAAAGCAGCCTTCCAGTCCCAGATAATCCCAAGATGGCCGCATCGCTTCTCTGTCTGATGCACGCTGGGGATTGGTAGTGCGTTGATGGCCTAAGGGTACTTTTATAAGAGCCAATAGCCGCCTGAATAATCGCTCGTCAGGTGATTACGGATGGCGGTCGGCTCGTGTAAACCGGCACCTGACAGAATACTGAGCAAGAAGTCGCCAGTCCCTTCTGTTCGGACTGCTCGGTGAGTATGAACAGGCAGTCGTTCATCTTTGACTGACTGCCTGAGCGATAGTCTTCCCATCTAAGACCACCCTAAGGCTCTACATGCTACTCTGATTGGGCAGCACTGCTCATGTGTGCTTGTTCTGCGCAGTATGCCTCAGGTAGTTGGGGAAGCGGCGGGGCCAGCTTGGTTTGTCTGGGACCGGATGCTTTGACTTGATTTCTGTTTTCGGCTGCTTAATAGGAGCCAAACAATGCAAAAAAACTGAAGCGCCAAATCTATAACGTAACGGACGCAATCGGCACCAGACGGACCCCACTGGATATAATGGGATCGGGTGGGCCTTCTGTAGGCTGCTCTATTATTCGGGACTACATGCCGGATGTGCCCCATAGGACCCCAGGAGCCTCCAGGGCAGATGTGAATGTGGCTAATGCTGTCATAAATTAGTATTTTTAGCTTTTCTAACCCAAAGAGGTTCCTTCCTGTATATACAGCGGTTTAGAGGTTAATCACACTTACAGACCGCGCCGACGCGTCCGCCCCCTCCGGTTTTATCAGTTCCCCATTTGCACTCAGACTGTAGGACTTGTCTACGTCTGACTTCCCGCTTTTTGCTATAGTTCTGTTCTCAGCATCTGCTGTACGGCATTGTGGAGGACGTAGTGTTTACCGTCGCCGTGTCGTGAAAAAGCCGCGCTCCTCGCCAGAAGGGAACCAAATGGTTGTAGGCTGACTTGGGAGTGAGCTTTGGTTGTGAATGGAGAAGATGATCAAAGCCCTGGGGATCGGAGCCAAGTGTTTGCCAGCTGGTTTACACGTGTGACCTGTCTAAGCGTAGGGATCGCCTGCGTTCACACTGCATCCCCGAGGTATACTTTCCATGGAGGCCTCAGACACATCGGTCACCCATAGGCTGTCACAAAAAGGGGAGAGGGCAGCGGATGGTTAAGAATTAAAAAGGGGCATTCGGGTATTTTCTAACTGCTAACCTATCCAAAGGATAAGTAATGACAAGCTGATAGATTGGGGTCCGCTGCTCGGGACCCCCGTCCATCAGCTGACTTGTCTGGCCCGCTGCACTCTGCAGCAGACTGGACTTTGTTATCGAAGGTCAGAGGAAGGAAGGGGAGCGCTGCTCTGCTCTGCTCTGCTCTGCGCTGCGCTGCTCTGCTCTGCTCTGCGCTGCGCTGCTCTGCTCTGCTCTGCTCTGCGCTGCTCTGCTCTGCTCTGCGCTGCTCCACTCGTGGTCGGGATGTCACATCCTGTCTGAGCAGGAAGTGTAGCACAAGTGCAGCGCTCCCATTGATTTCAGCGGGAGTGAAGTTGGCGCTCCCCCTGCTTCCTCTGACCATTGATGACGTCCGGCTGATCAGCTGATGGATGGGAGTCCCAAGTGACGGACCCCCGTCCATCAACTACTGATGACGTATCCAAGGGATCGGAATAGCACTTTAACGCCCGTCTTTGTTGACTTGGTTGTAGTGGTGACTTTATACACATGTGACCGCTGCAGCCAATCACTGACCTCCGTGATACACCGCTCGAGATTGCAGAGGTCAGTGATTGGCTGCAATGGTCATGTGTGTAAGGACACAAAATAATCCAAACTAAGTAAATGAAGACCGGTGGTGAGGACAGGAGTGCTGAGAATGAATATATATATATAATTTTTTTTTTTAACCATCTGCTGCCCTCAACCCAATTTTACTACAATGACTTGGAAACCCCCTTAAAATGAATTTTTGCTGTAGGATTTCTCAGAATAGCGCATTGGACTTACGGGGTAGGAGGTAGATGGACACATACCGGCCACTCTTTCGGCCTCCGTTGAGTGAATGGGTGTGCCTATGGATATATTTCATGTATATATGCTGGGAGGCTCCCCGACACAGTGTGACTCTACCCTTATTACATGGTATCGGCTTACTCTTCTATCAGTTACTTGTGATTGCAATGGACTATTGGATGTTGTGGGAAGCTACTGAAGTAGTATGAATGGAAGGATCACCCCATCCATGTTTGTACCAATGTATCCAATAAGACAATGAGACAATATTGTATGGAGGGCTCATACATGGAGGGCACACCCATCTAACACCAATGCCTGGGTAATAAGTCTGGGGCCCCCCGGCTCCGGCCCCCCGTCTCCTCCCAGCTGAGCTGGTTGGTTTTGTTTCCAGGTCAGACGATGAGCAGAGTTCAGCGGATAAGGAAAGACTTGCAAGGTAGGAGCAGGAGCATGGCGAGACCGCTGGCTGATGCTTCCAGGTGCCTCTGCTTCCAACTTCCTTCCTGTCCTGCACTGTCTTAGTCTTTTACATGTTCCCTACTAGATGATGCCACGAGCAGCGCCCCCCGGTGCACATGGTCTCTGCCTGTTCTTGTGTGAATGAACTGGGAATTAATGGAATTATCGTACTTTTCTGCAAAACCAACTTGTGGCAGGTCCTATTCCTGTCCGTGTCACGGATGAGGATGCATGTCAGCACGGGTGTCCGTGTGCTGTCCCATGTGAGCCGGCCCGAGTCTTTCGGGTGCTACTCCTAATACTAGGGGTGTGGTGTACACCCAGCCTTCGGGCACACAAATATATGTAGTAGAAATACGCCGTGACGAAATGGGACTTATTCACTTCGTATTGGTTTTTGGTTTTTTTCTTCTTTTGCGCGGTCGTATTCATTGCTTTTTTTTTTTTTTCACACGTGGAAAAGAAAACCCCAAAGACGGCCCCATTGACTTCTCCTGCCTTCATGCGTAAATACGTAGTGAGCGTCATGTATGATGAATTTCACTGCGTATTTACGCCATTGACTCTAATGGGCAACTTCAGTCAGTATTAAGGACCAAAATCCACATGTCTGAAGACCCCAATTCCAAGCCTTGGGGCTCACGCTCTCCGTACTATGGGCGTACAACATACCTGTGTCAGGTGGAGCGCAGAGAGGGTATCCAGGCAAAAAGTATTGATGATGAGTCCTCAGTAATTTAATCTAGGGGACCCACTCATTGGCATCCCCGACGATGAGCTGATTGCCCGGCCCGCTTTTGGTGCACCTGGACATCATCATAGGGAACAGGAGCCGAAGTGCCCTGGCTGGCCTTACTCCTATTGGAATACATGGGAGCAGAAGCCGGTTCTTACACTTCCAGCACCGGGGACGGGCACGGAGGTATGATAGCCCATTGGTTTCACTGGTAGTGAAGCCCGCTAGAGCACGTCCTCTCCTGTCCCCTGTGACGACGTCCGGCCCCGCTGCACTGAGAGTGGGCGGGGCGATCAGCTCATTGCTGGAGCAATCAGGGGGGAGTGTCCTACTTCTCAGTCACATGACCAGCATTTCTAACTGGGAAACTACAGTTGTCTCCTGGCACCACCCGGCTCTGCAGTAACTCTGTTCTGTTTGCACTGAAAGTTAGTTGGATCAGTTTACCCCTCTGTCGTCCTCCTGAGCTTTATTTAGGCCGAATGCAGACGGCCGGGTCGGTTTCCGGCTGTGAGATCCTCGCAGCGGGATGCGACCTGTGTCCCTGCAGTGATCCCCGGCTTACCTGTCCGGCGTCTTCTCTCTGCTCCGCGGTTGTGCCGCCTGGCGTACAGCCGCACATGCACAGCGCAGAGCCGTCGGGCCGCTGATGACGTGGATAGTGCGAGCCTTAGAATAGAACATGCTGTGATTTCCACCCTGCGAGCGGCGTATTGCAGTTGATTTGCGCTTGTGGGCATAGACAGGCATTTTTTACTGCATGTCCTATGGGCTGTATTTGCTGCGGGATCCCACAGTGCAGATACGCCTGTGTGCATTGGGCCTTACACAGTGTGAGGAGGCAGAAGTTCTGCAAGACTTACCTCTCATTACCTTTTAGTAAGACCAACTGACCTGTACCCGTGTATATGAAATGGTTAGCCTTTAGTCAGAGGAGGGGAGCTGAGCTTACCGAATGCAGGGCAGAGAGAGCAGAGACCCAGCCTGCACCGCACATAGAGAGCAGAGACCCAGCCTGCACCGCACATAGAGAGCAGAGTCCCAGCCTGCACCGCACATAGAGAGCAGAGTCCCAGCCTGCACCGCACATAGAGAGCAGAGTCCCAGCCTGCACCGCACATAGAGAGCAGAGACCCAGCCTGCACCGCACATAGAGAGCAGAGACCCAGCCTGCACCGCACATAGAGAGCAGAGACCCAGCCTGCACCGCACATAGAGAGCAGAGACCCAGCCTGCACCGCACATAGAGAGCAGAGACCCAGCCTGCACCGCACATAGAGAGCAGAGACCCAGCCTGCACCGCACATAGAGAGCAGAGACCCAGCCTGCACCGCACATAGAGAGCAGAGACCCAGCCTGCACCGCACATAGAGAGCAGAGACCCAGCCTGCACCGCACATAGAGAGCAGAGACCCAGCCTGCACCGCACATAGAGAGCAGAGACCCAGCCTGCACCGCACATAGAGAGCAGAGACCCAGCCTGCACCGCACATAGAGAGCAGAGACCCAGCCTGCACCGCACATAGAGAGCAGAGACCCAGCCTGCACCGCACATAGAGAGCAGAGACCCAGCCTGCACCGCACATAGACAGGGACAGAGCAATAACAAAGGGAAGGATGAGCCGAGCATGCTCCACCAGAGTGGGGATCTACCGGAAGACGTGTCCAGGACCCACCAGATGGTGGCCATGGGATGTTTAGGGGGGGATGAATCCGGACTGGTGCATTTTCCAAAAATGTATGTATTTGAAAAGATTAAAGGGGTATTCCGGTTATGCAAAGTTGCTGTCAAATGGCTACTAATCAAATGTTATGAAAGTTGCGCAGTGTGTTGGCGCTACATTAATAAGGATTATCATTAAAGTTTTTGATGCGGTTTTGCTGTGGATTTTGTGTCTGTGGCCTATAAGCCATCACCTTCAGAAGTGTTTACTCCCTGGTTGCCATGGATACGTCCTGTAGGTACACCAGCGCTACAGGACGCGTTTTTTTGGGGATTTTTTTCCTTCGGCTCTTGGGGTTAGATAGCTGACTGTTATCAGGGAATCACAAACATAACGGAAGTCCTGAATCCGATACATAACAGAAAAAACACCCGGCCCGATGGACAGCGACTGCAAAACTTTATTTAACTCCTTAGTGACCAGCCTATGTTGTGCCTTAAGGACCAAGTGAGCCATGAAGGCTTTTTTTTTTTGCGCTGTAAATTAAACTTTATTGAACTTTTTTTTTTTTTTTTTTGCGCACTACTTTTTAGTTCCTGAAGGGGTCTTGAAGCTTGAAGATGCAGCGGTTTGATCACTAGGATTGTACACTGCCTTCCTTGTGTAGTTCATTCTTCTGATCCAGTGATGGGAGGCGGAGCCTATTAGGCCGCATTACTTGACAGACATGGAGGGCTCTGTCGGGCTGCCAGCTGCCGTGGGAGCATCAGTACCTTGTAATCACACTGCAGGGTGCTGATGGTGACACAAGCCCCTCCCCCTGTCATCTGCTTACATGCACCAGGTGCTATTGATTGTGGCATGTAAGGGGTTAAACTGCCAGGATCTGAGGTTTCTCCTTTCCTGGCTGTTATAGCAGGAGCCCCGCTGTCCGTAGTCAGCCAAGCCACCGCCTTAAAAGGATGCAATTGCAGGGTTAAAGCCCATTAGTGAGGTCAGTAAAAAGGCGGCATTAGGTGGTTAAACTAGAGAATTAACCGTGACGAGCGTGCGCTCGCGTTCTCACTGTAAAAACCGACACAAACCTATGGAAACCCATGAGACTTATAGCGTCTGCGCTAAACATTTCTAAGGTCTCGTGCCCACGGGGAACATCGGGCCCGCACGGATTTCTGCTGCAGATGCACTATAATTGTCAGCATTTTTTTTTTTTTTTTTTGAAGCAGATCAATTGTGATGTGATCCCTATGAGCTCCCGCACGCACACTGACATGGAGCATGTCGCGGTTTTTTTCACACGCGTGAAATCCGCAAATCACTTAAAATACCATCCGCAGCTATTTAACCCCGGATGGTCAATGCTTTCCTATGGGATGCGGATTTGCGGGTTTTTTTTCACGCATGGATTCGCTAAATATAATTTCCCCGCGGACATGAGGCCTTAGCGCATTTTTCCGTGAACATAAGTACATTAAGAGCGTGAAGCGAGCAGCCTGTAACCCGGTAAATACATCACAGTACTGGTACTGATCTAGAGAGAAGCGTTTCTCGTGCTCCAGAGCTGCATTTGTAGTTCTGTTTTTCATTACTTGTTTTTATTAGAGGCTATAAGTAAGGTTGTCGAGGAATGCTCTAATGCCGCTCATAAACATCAGCTGCACCTCTGCTAACCCTGCCGGCGGGACTGTCGGCTTCCTGACAGCAGATGTGAGGGGGAGAGAAGGTCTGGACAATTGGATTTCAGCTGCCTCCTCCCTTTTTTTTTTTTTTGTTCTCTCGGGCATACAGAACACACAGCGGACTGAGCATGTGTATGGGGCCGGAGTTGGGCAAGATAGCGGTCGGCCAAAGCTATCCAACCGCTATCTAATGAGTATCTTTCATTACATGACAACCTACAGAATGCCTTTTCTACTCCGTGTTCAATACTGTATCAAATCTTAGGTAAAGTCCCCCATGACTGACTCCTAGGGTGACATCACATTGCAACGTTTTCTTGTGGGGTGGTTTGCCATTGCCTTACCCAGCCATCTCTACCGACCTCAAGCCGCTACCTGAACCATGCAGGGATTGAGCCTCTGCAACCTTCAGGTCGTGAGCGAGAGCTTAGGACTGCATTTCTACTGCCTTAACGCTATGCACCACACAAGGCTCTATAAAATCTTAGGAAGATACAAATGCATGCCAAGCAGAGAAGACTGGATACTGCAGGGAGAGAAGGAGCCTTCTTGTCCCCCGCTGGCCACCACTTACACGGACAGAAGTGACCATTACAGCTTTAGTACATATAGCTACCGTCTCTGGCTAGAATGGGGCTACCACTGCGAATTTGGTCTTGTTTGAAAGCCAAGACTCTTATTAGCTTTCAAACAAACAAGCCCAAAACCTTGACTGTAGCCCTGTTCCAGATTGATCTAGAGCCATTAGGATTGAGACCACATAATAGACAGCTACATAGCTTCCACATAGTGCTGCTCCCAAATAACAGTGCTAAATAATATTGCTTTTGGTTGGTCCTGTGGCTGGCAGATGGGGGTCCTGGACTATTGCCAAGTTTCCCCACCCTAAAACTGTCTGGTATGGATCTGTAGGATGACAATTGCTATAGCAGCCTATATAGATGTTCCGCACATAAGGAACCCCTTCTGCGCTCCCCCAGATCAGCTGTTCTGGACTGGATGTTCTAGTATTTGCATTGCTGCGTTTGCTCGCTCCATTTCCTCTTCTATGATGAAGTTGGACTTTTTATGACTTTTCATCACTTCCTTACTAGAATGCCCTGGACCACGGGCGGTTTCTACTTCGGTCGGCATCTGCTTGCTCTGATCGAATGGAAAGCCAATTAGACACCCCCCCCCCCCCCACCCCCCGCCCGCTTCCATTATTGTCTGTCGGCGCTGGATACATTAGTAGTCCCATCACGTCTTCACAAGCCAGATGGGCATGCTCAGCGGCGGTCTGTGGGGAGTCGGCTATGATGAGGCTCTATAAAAACTAGTCACCATAAAGATGGTTTATTGTCTGGAGCTACTAATCCGTCTCCATACATAAGATGCTCCTTCTATTCTACTGATATGGAAGCGAAGAATATGCCATCAGTGCCACCTTCACATTGGAGATGGGTTGGTTGCTAGGAATGGCTGTCTGACAACCTCCTGTCAAAGGTTCTAGTTGTCAGGCAGGGCATCCATAGCAACTAGTCCGTCTTAGGCGATTCATTCTCGGCTCAATGCTTACAGATGAAAAAGGGGACCATCTGCTTGGCATGCTGTCTGCCATGTCTATTAGACGTATGGTACAGGCTTGGTATATTTAGCAGCCGAGCCTTCAGGAGCAAGATGGCGCGGGGCAGTGGGGAGGCAATGATATCTGTATAGTTGTACTAACCTGCTGTTATTTGACCCTCTCTTCTACTCACTTTGACGTGCATGGCTGGCATGATGGCACCGTGTCTCATAACCCTGAAGAAGTGGCTGACCTAACCCTTTTTCTGCTCTTCTGCGCAGTCTGACCGTTCTTCATTATGTTCTGCAGGGAGAATCACAGCGAAATTGAGCGGAGGAGAAGGAATAAAATGACGGCGTACATCACAGAGCTCTCCGATATGGTGCCCACATGCAGCGCCCTGGCACGCAAGCCTGACAAGCTCACTATTCTGCGCATGGCAGTGTCTCATATGAAGTCTCTGCGGGGAACAGGAAACACTCCCACTGATGGCGCCTACAAGCCATCATTCCTGACCGATCAGGTAAAGCTTGGTAATGAGGGGGCTACGGGCGAAGTGTTAGAGGGGCTCTGTCGCATCTATAAGCACCATCAACTAAGTTATGGGAATTATGGAAACAGCATAGCGCCTCCCACTGCTTCTGGCCACCGCATGCAGAGGCATGGCTGACATGGGAATACCCTTTAAGGCCTCATGTCCACGGCATAATTCTAATTTAAAATCCGCAGTGTTTCTCCCGCACGCGGATCCGCGCCCCATAGGGATGCATTGGACACCCACAGGTAGTTAAATACCCGCGGATGTCATTTTTCCCTTCAGGCGCGGAGCCGCGTGCGGGGAAAAAAAATCGCGACATGCTCCATGTTAGTGCGGGTCTCCCGCAGGCTTCTGTTGAAGCCGTCCGGATCCATGGAGCACCCGTACCAGAATTAAACTCGCCTCTTCGGACGCTGCGGTTCTTCCTTCCTTCGCGGGCGGATCTTCTTTCTTCGGCCTGGCGCATGCGCGCAGCATGGCAAGCACATCCGCCAGGCCGAAGAAACAAGATCCGGCCGCGAAGGAAGAAAGATCCACAGCGTCCGGAGAGGTGAGTTTATTCTTAGGCCTCATGTCCGCGGGGCCGGAGGGTCCCGCTACAGATTCTACATGGAGAATCTGCTGCGGGCCTGATTTTCCCCGCGGACATGAGGCCTAAATGATGTCACTGTGGTCCGTGGGGGTCTCTAGAGATGCCTTCAACAGACCTTTATGTTCTAGGTAAAACCTTGTGCAAAAAAAGGTTAAAAACTGGATGTACAGTCAGTAATCAGTGGCCACAGCGGTCAGACTGGTATGTTTTGTGATTTATCATGTGAGCATCCAACGTTCCTGTTCTGTAGGTGAGAGAGAAGTGCGTTTAGATCACTTCCTCGTTTATACTGGCCTCGCTGTTATCAGCTCCAGCAGATGCTGGGGCAGCACAATTGTCTGTAGATATGATGTGTACAGTTTTCACTCCTCAGCTGTCTCCAGAGGTTCCTTTAAGGTCTTTTTACAAGGCAGTTATAAGTTTTTGTTTCAACTTTTAATGTCCTTTTATTTTTTTTATTAATAATATTTTTTTTTTACTTTTACATTTGCTTCCGTTTTTTTTTGTTCCCCCTAATGGGACTTGAACTCGCTATCATGTGATCGCTCATACAGTATAATGCAATGCCGTGGTATTGCATTATACCGCATTCTGACAAGCAGTCTTATCATGATGTGCCATGACATCTCTGGGTGCCTTCAGGAGGCCCTGCGCTGTCATGACAACCGAGCGGCTCTTCACGCCAATACGGGGATTTAAATGCCATTGTCACAGTTGGTAGTGGCATTTCAATGGTTAACAGCCACAATCAGCGTGAGCGCTGATCGCTGGTGTCGGCTGTGAGAGACAGGCGGTACCTGCCTTGTATGGAGCGGGATCAGCCCCCGATCCCATAACATAAATATATGTCCTGTGGAGTGAAGGGGTCGTCCGGGACTTTTAGGACCTTTTTTCCTATTGACAGCCTGTCCTCTTTGATGATTGGTGATGGGGTACATCGGGATCCCCTCCGATCAGCGGATTCTCAGCCACACTGTTAGTGTTGCCGGAGATATAAACAATGATTGTTTTTACTAACTTACAGCAAGCAGAGGTATTGAATGGACTGAGAAATGCAGTAGAGAGTTGCAGATTTGTATTTTCCATCGTACAGTGAAGGACCTTTTGGGTCTGTTGTATCCGGGCTTCTTACAGATCCATAGCATGGTGCCATTATTGTTTCCCCTTACGCATAGAAACCCCAAACATGGGTCCTTAGTTTTTCCCCAAGCATCGGCTCCCATACATACACTGGGGGAACACAAGGGGAATTATACGAATGGATGTCTTGACCTGCATATAGAGGTTTGCGCCCCCTAGTGGCCGCATTCCTGACTCTGTAATCATTTTTTCTCCTTCTGTATTTCCCCTGTATAGGAGTTGAAGCACCTGATTCTGGAGGCCGCCGACGGCTTCCTCTTCGTTGTGTCCTGCGAGTCGGGAAGGATTGTGTTCGTCTCGGACTCGGTGACTCCCGTCCTCAACCAGCCGCAGACAGAATGGTTTGGGAGCACCTTGTATGACCAGGTTCACCCCGACGATGTGGACAAGCTTCGGGAACAGCTCTCTACAGCGGAGAACGCCATGACGGGTGAGACGCGGGCTCTATGTGGTGCCCGTAGCCATTATTTAGGCGGCATGGAACCTAGTTTTTTTTTCTGTCTTGAAGGGCGCATCCTGGATCTGAAAACTGGCACCGTGAAGAAAGAGGGTCAGCAGTCCTCCATGAGGATGTGTATGGGGTCTCGGAGGTCATTCATCTGCAGAATGAGGTAAGGGCACCTACATTGGGGTCTGCAGCAAATACAGAGCTCACTGGGTTTTCAGTGGGTTTCCCCCCGCAGTGCCGCTCTGCATTAGACAGAGTTAAAGGGGGATTCAGGTTACTAAATCATTTTTCAAGTTTTTGCCCATCCACTGGACAGGTGAAAACTGAGGAATCATTTGGGGTCCGACCGCGGGGATACCCACGATCCCGAGAATGCAGCGGTCTTGTTTTTTTTCCCCACCCCCAGACAAATCCTCTACCCAATCTCACCTAAGTAAGGTCACGTTCAATGGAGCGATGACCACACGTGCACAATGGCCTCCAGCGTTGACTGTGCGTGCGCGGTGGTGCTTAGTTCATTTCAATGGCGCTGACTTAACTCTTTCCAATCCACTGTCTGACGTCTTCCTACGTTCTGACTCAAGCTTGTACAGCTCCAACGTCAGAAGACGTCCAACAGGGTATTCTTACCGTTTATTTGCCAGCCACTCCGCTGTCGGAGCCTCTCTGGCACGCACACACTGGCTTTAGCCAGCAGATGGCACCGTTGAAGAACAGCAAAAAGAGCCTTTTAGGAAACCCTGAATCCAAAATTGGATTGGAAAGGGTTAAACAGCTGAGCACTATGCTTGGTTTTTTCCATCAGGCTCATTGCAGCGAATGCAGCGGTCAGCGCTTCATTGAATGTGACCTTGCTCAAGTCTGATCTGCAGTCCTCTGGTGAACGGAAGTGGGGAAAACGGGACCCCTGCATTTTTGGTATTGGTTGGAGGAAAGGGGGGTCCGAGCGGTTGGACACTCGCTGTGATCCATCAGTATTCGCTCATCCAGCGGATGGTTGAAAAATAATTTTGCAACCAGAACACCCCTGTTAGGCCGCCTGCACACGGGCGGAAATCCCGCGGCGGTATTTCCCGCGGGATTTCCGCCACTGAAAGTTTGCATAGGAGTGCATTACAATACGCACTCCTATGCAGACGGCCGCGGTTTGGCCACGCGAAATCTCGCGCGGCAAACAAACCGCGGCATGTCCTATTTTTGTGCGGGGCTCGCACTCACCCGGCCGCTGGCTCCGGTCTGCGCATGCGCTGGCTGCGCCGCAGCCGGCACATGAAAGAGCCGGGGCCGCCAGGCGCGGGTGAGTACGCGCTCGTCCCTGCAGGCTCTCGGGTCGGGTCCCGCGGCGAGAATTCTCCCTGCCGGATCCGACCCGCTCGTCTGCAGGCGGCCTAAGTGGTTTTGTGTCAGTGGAAAAGCTGAAGGGGCCATTAGTCCTTTGCCTTGCACAACCGCTTCATTCTACATATGGGTTGAGGCAATGCCTGGCAGAGGGGCCACGTGCTGTGCAGCCGCTGTACCGTTGCTCCTCATATCTCCATCTTTCCTTTATCCCTAGAGTTGTTAGATGGTAAGACTGATAGATTTGGACCTACATGCAGCTTTCCACAGATTAACCACTTCCTGCCCTGTGACGTACATACAGCACATTAGATAACACAGTCTGTTAGCTATTGCCGTATCTGTAACGACCCACACAATAACTGGTAACCGTTGTATCCAGCATGGCAAGCCGCAACAAGACAGAAGAGCCTAAATACATTTTGTTCAGGTTTCCGTTTCTCCTCCAAAAAATGCAAAAAAAAGTGATTATAAAAGTCACCTGTACCGCAAAATGGTGCCAATAAAAACTACAGCTTGTGCAGATCTGCTCACGGGCAAATACAAGCACTCTGAGTCTGAATGCAGACCGCAAAGCAAAATTCCAAAAAATGCAATCCTATGGCAGCGGGCACGGGCGGAAATTCTGCGGGAATCCCGCAGCGGATTTGGCCTTGTACCGCATGGTGAATGCAGTAAACACAAAAAATAGCAGAATTAGTTTGTTTTTCCACCCGGCCCCGACCAAGGGCAGAAAAACTAAACAATACATTATATTTATACCCAGAAACGGTGCCAATGAAAACTAGACTTGGCATTCAGTGACCCGCCCCCAGATGGAAAATAAAAATTATGGCTTTTGGAAAGGGGAGAGGAAAATCCCCCCAAATCATTGCGTGTTAATAGGTTAATGAGTGTTAAACAAGTTGTTTTTTTCCAGATGTGGGAACGCTGCGGTGGATCCGTCCTCCATGAACAGGCTCAGCTTCATGAGGAACAGGAACAGGTGATCTATGGGGGGCTGCAGCCAGTCAGATAGTGGCCTGCTGTGATGGGGGGCTCCATTCCAGGGGGCTGCAGCCAGTCAGATAGTGGCCTGCTGTTATGGGGGGCTCTATTCCAGGGGGCTGCAGCCAGTCAGATAGTGGCCTGCTGTTATGGGGGGCTCCATTCCAGGGGGCTGCAGCCAGTCAGATAGTGGCCTGCTGTTATGGGGGGCTCTATTCCATATGTCCTTGACAGAATGAGTCTTACCTTTTTTGTGTGTTTCAGGAACGGCCTTGGTCCGCCCAAAGACGGAGAGCCTCAGTTTGTGGTGGTACATTGCACAGGATATATTAAAGCATGGCCGCCTGCAGGTAATTCATGGATTCTTCTACTTATCAGACTGTGGCATTTTAAATAGTGCAATCCATAAGATGCTTGAGTAGAGCGCCCCCTGTTCAGTCCATGGCAGATGGATGTGCGGGTGGAATGAAGTGTCAGTCAGTGGCTTTACTCCGATCCATGATGCCAACCACTCAGCATATGCTGTCATAACTGCCTATCGTCACGTCTCCTGACTAGGGCAGCGCAGTGCCAGGCATGCCAATGTCAGCGGTCTGTCACTTATATCCATCTGTGCGTCGCCAGATCGACCGATCTCCCCATGTTACTGGGTATAGGGAGGACATGTCCGTCAGCGGCAGGAAAGGGTGCATACATCAATACAAATCTGTCCAGGACGCCTCTTGGACAAGTAGGCGTTGTAAGACCTGCTGCACTGTCCCCCTGACATGACGCTCCGAGCATCTAAAGGTCGTCTAGAAGTGGAGGAAATTGTATCTAACAGATGGAAATACTGTGAAATAAAAAAATGACCCATTAACCTCTTAAGGACCAGACACCTTTCAGGGATTTTACCCATGTGGTGGTTTTACTTCCCCGTTTTTTCTTTTTTTTTTTTCTTAGGCTCCCAAAATTATTTTTGCTGCATGTTTTTTCCCCTTTGACATATTGGGCTAATTTTTTACTTTTATTCCACTGACCTTTTTTTATTTATTTTTTTTTCCCCCCCTAAATTTTTATTAGGGGTAAAAAAGATTTAAAATGCTGTTTTAATTTATAGTTAATTTTTAAAATGTAGTAGATTGATGCTAAAATCAAAGTGCAGGAATCTGTTCCTCATTGGTTTTTGCTCGGCGTCAGCAATGGGAAAGTTTCTATGTATCGATTTTTACTTTATTAATTAATTTTTTTAAACTTTTTGTAACATCTATGACCCCCATGACGTCATATAAGACCTCTGGGGGGACACTTATATTGCCGGTTTTTTTTTTGTTTGTTTTTCTAAATGTCCCACTTTTCCACTGTAGCAGGGGCATCCATAGGAGTCTCAGTTACAGGGAAAAACATCCCCCTGCAGTGACAATAGTCACTAATACAGCTGATCAGGGTCAGCTGAGACCCTGCAGCTCTGCCGTAGCGGGGACCACCTGGCGGTCACGTGATTGCCTGGTCGAATGGGGGAAGTAACACTTCCCCTGTCTCTGCACTACATAGCGCTCATTGAGCACAGTGTAGCCTGTAATGGAGAAGGCAGAAGCGTTTAAAAACAGTTTCTACCTTCTCCTCCGGGTCCTCGGCTATGACTAACAGCCAAGGACTCGACCTGCTCCTGCTACATTGCAGAAGCTATAATCCTGTGCCGTATTTTTGCTATTGGACAGGGTTAAAGCCCAGGACCAAGCGCTGTAAATTTATTCTACTTGGTCCGTTAAAAGGGTTATCCAGCCCCTAAAAAGGGTGATGCTAGCACGTACGGCACGACTGCTGTATTTCCACCCGCTAGTCTAATGGCTTCTACTCCTGGACAACCCCTTGAAATGTAATATGCAGCTGATACAGATCTGCCTGGAGTTGGGTCATACTAACGGATTATTATATTGCCAGGGGTGACGTTACCAGACGACGACCAGGATGCAGGGCAGAGCAGCAAGTTCTGTCTGGTGGCCATCGGCAGGTTACAGGTGAGTCCGGGGTCTTACTGGGATGAGTTGTACATCATGTGAGGGGGTCCTCATGCCGCTCATGTCCCTTCCTTCAGGTAACAAGTTCCCCTAACTGCACAGACATGAATAGCATCTGCCAGCCTATAGAGTTCATTTCTCGACACAGCGTGGAGGGCATGTTCACATTTGTGGACCATCGATGCGCTGCGACTGTGGGCTACCAGCCGCAGGTAAGATACGGCTTTGGGCTTGGTACATATTACTCGTCTTTCATGTTAACATTGAGTTTCATTCATCACATGCGGACTTTACGTCCCCCTGCCACATGATCTTCCCTCGCATGACCGTACAGGGTTACTTCTGGCCCTTTTATGACAGGATGCAGATCAAAGCCATCGCTGCTCATTCTAGAATTTCCTTCTTATTGTCTGTAAAGGTCATAAACCGGTTTCCATTCTCATGTCTTTTATTTTAGGAACTCTTAGGAAAGAACATTGTGGACTTTGCCCACCCGGAAGATGAGCAGCTGCTGAGAGACAGTTTCCAGCAGGTAATCTGTACGTTTAGGGACAAACCCATCGTAGATTATAGTGCAAGCGGGCAGTCTGTGTTCTGGACTCCCCTTTACCATGCATGTTCTTACCATAGAGATAAGCAGCTGTCTGGAGGTCTCTGGTAACCGCTTATCTCCACGATGATAAATAATCCTCCTTTTTGGCTGGGTTCACACGGGACAGAAATCTCGCGGCTTGGCCACACCGAAAACCCAAGATTTCCGCCCACAGCTTCGTTTCCGCCCGGCTTTGCCACAACGGATTAGCCACTCCATGTGGATGAGATTTTTGCAAAATCTCGTCCACATGGCTGGCTTATCCGGTGATTAGCGACCGTGGGCAGAATTGCTACACGGAAATTCCGTCCCGTGTGAACCCAGCCTTACACTGAAAGAGAATTGGTTGCGTGAACGAACAAGCTGATGACGTCATCACTAGCTCATTTGCACTGGTGCAGTGTGTTTAGATGGGCAGATTCATTGTTGACTCATTCAACTAGAAGTTTACACTTCTCCTTGAGTGTTTAATCCATGTTGAAAAAAATCATTTTGCAACCACAACACTGCGCCCCCTGTTGGCATGTGTCAGATGCGGGCATGCTGCGCCCTTAGTTGGCAAAGCTGGCTTTTTCTACAGCAATGCATAAAATTGCTCTCTGATCGGCTGTACATCTCCACATGTGAACAGGGGGATTTACAGCCGATTCGTGGGAACGTACGATTGTACTGATGATCGCTTGTCTCCGTACGATCCCCATAGCTGTGGTTCTCGTCTCCGTATGATCCCCATAGCTGTGGTTCTCGTCTCCGTATGATCCCCATAGCTGTGGTTCTCGTCTCCGTATGATCCCCATAGCTGTGGTTCTCGTCTCCGTATGATCCCCATAGCTGTGGTTCTCGTCTCCGTATGATCCCCATAGCTGTGGTTCTCGTCTCCGTATGATCCCCATAGCTGTGGTTCTCGTCTCCGTATGATCTTCATAGCTGTGGTTCTCGTCTCCGTATGATCCCCATAGCTGTGGTTCTCGTCTCCGTATGATCCCCATAGCTGTGGTTCTCGTCTCCGTATGATCCCCATAGCTGTGGTTCTCGTCTCCGTATGATCCCCATAGCTGTGGTTCTCGTCTCCGTATGATCCCCATAGCTGTGGTTCTCGTCTCCGTATGATCCCCATAGCTGTGGTTCTCGTCTCCGTATGATCCCCGTAGCTGTGACTCTCTTCTCCGCATGACCCCCGTAGCTGTGCATCTCGTCTCTGTGCCTTCCCCGTAGCTGTGCGTCTCGTCTCTGTGCCTTCCCCGTAGCTGTGCGTCTCGTCTCTGTGCCTTCCCCGTAGCTGTGCGTCTCGTCTCTGTGCCTTCCCCGTAGCTGTGCGTCTCGTCTCTGTGCCTTCCCCGTAGCTGTGCGTCTCGTCTCTGTGCCTTCCCCGTAGCTGTGCGTCTCGTCTCTGTGCCTTCCCCGTAGCTGTGCGTCTCGTCTCTGTGCCTTCCCCGTAGCTGTGCGTCTCGTCGCTGTGCGTCTCGTCTCTGTGCCTTCCCCGTAGCTGTGCGTCTCGTCTCTGTGCCTTCCCCGTAGCTGTGCGTCCTCGTCTCGGTGCCGTCCCCGTAGCTGTGCGTCCTCGTCTCGGTGCCGTCCCCGTAGCTGTGCGTCCTCGTCTCGGTGCCGTCCCCGTAGCTGTGCGTCCTCGTCTCGGTGCCGTCCCCGTAGCTGTGCGTCCTCGTCTCGGTGCCGTCCCCGTAGCTGTGCGTCCTCGTCTCGGTGCCGTCCCCGTAGCTGTGCGTCCTCGTCTCGGTGCCGTCCCCGTAGCTGTGCTTCCTCGTCTCGGTGCCGTCCTCGTCTCGGTGCCGTCCTCGTCTCCGTGCCGTCCCCGTAGCTGTGCGTCCTCGTCTCGGTGCCGTCCTCGTCTCGGTGCCGTCCCCGTAGCTGTGCGTCCTCGTCTCGGTGCCGTTCTCGTCTCGGTGCCGTCCCCGTAGCTGTGCGTCCTCGTCTCGGTGCCGTCCCCGTAGCTGTGCGTCCCCGTAGCTGTGCGTCCCCGTAGCGGTGCCGTCCCCGTCTCGGTGCCGTCCCCGTCTCGGTGCCGTCCCCGTCTCGGTGCCGTCCCCGTCTCGGTGCCGTCCCCGTCTCGGTGCCGTCCCCGTCTCGGTGCCGTCCCCGTCTCGGTGCCGTCCCCGTCTCGGTGCCGTCCCCGTCTCGGTGCCGTCCCCGTCGCGGTGCCGTCCCCGTCGCGGTGCCGTCCCCGTCGCGGTGCC
This sequence comes from Eleutherodactylus coqui, assembly GCA_035609135.1. Lineage (NCBI taxonomy): Eukaryota > Metazoa > Chordata > Amphibia > Anura > Eleutherodactylidae > Eleutherodactylus > Eleutherodactylus coqui. The sequence goes on along the minus strand of CM069410.1, from coordinate 245,430,588 downwards.
GTCCCCGTCGCGGTGCCGTCCCCGTCGCGGTGCCGTCCCCGTCGCGGTGCCGTCCCCGTCGCGGTGCCGTCCCCGTCGCGGTGCCGTCCCCGTCGCGGTGCCGTCCCCGTCGCGGTGCCGTCCCCGTCGCGGTGCCGTCCCCGTCGCGGTGCCGTCCCCGTCGCGGTGCCGTCCCCGTCGCGGTGCCGTCCCCGTCGCTGTGCCGTCCCCGTCGCTGTGCCGTCCTCGTCTCGGTGCCGTCCTCGTCTCGGTGCCGTCCCCGTAGCTGTGCGTCCTCGTCTCGGTGCCGTTCTCGTCTCGGTGCCGTCCCCGTAGCTGTGCGTCCTCGTCTCGGTGCCGTCCCCGTAGCTGTGCGTCCCCGTAGCGGTGCCGTCCCCGCAGCTGTGCGTCCCCGTCTCGGTGCCGTCCCCGTCTCGGTGCCGTCCCCGTCTCGGTGCCGTCCCCGTCGCGGTGCCGTCCCCGTCGCGGTGCCGTCCCCGTCGCGGTGCCGTCCCCGTAGCTGTGCCGTCCCCGTAGCTGTGCCGTCCCCGTAGCTGTGCCGTCCCCGTAGCTGTGCCGTCCCCGTAGCGGTGCCGTCCCCGTAGCGGTGCCGTCCCCGTAGCGGTGCCGTCCCCGTAGCTGTGCGTCCTCGTCTCGGTGCCGTCCCCCGTAGCTGTGCGTCCCCGTCTCGGTGCCGTCCCCGTAGCTGTGCGTCCTCGTCTCGGTGCCGTCCCCGTAGCTGTGCGTCCTCGTCTCGGTGCCGTCCCCGTAGCTGTGCGTCCTCGTCTCGGTGCCGTCCCCGTAGCTGTGCCTGCCGATCTGCATTCTTGCCTATTATCATTCAATAACATCAGGTCAAGAATCGGCCTACGGAAAAGGACCTTTAGGCTCTTAAGCGTTATCAGCCGCTTCCTGCCCCTCCTGTTGTTAATCTATTCCTATACTGCTCTGCAAGCAAATGAAGACGTGTGTTTCATCCCTTACCCAACCTCTAGGGGGCATCATTTCATCATTCTGATGTCTTAGTGCAGCTAGTTCCCTTGTGATAACGTACAGAAGCGTCTCTCCGCGTGGACTAGATCATACTGCATTACATATTCGGTCATCTTGTCTCCCCCTCTAGGTGGTGAAATTAAAAGGTCAGGTTTTGTCCGTCATGTTCAGGTTTAGATCCAAAAACCGTGAGTGGCTGCTGATGAGGACCAGCTCCTTCACCTTCCAGAACCCTTACTCCGATGAGATTGAGTATATCATTTGCACAAACACCAATGTAAAGTAAGTCACGTGGGTGTGGCGGGTGTTTATATGGTACGATGGGGACTTCTGACTTTTGGTTTTTTTTTTTAAAAGTGGTTTTCTGGGACTAGAATATTGATTCCGGTTCCTTAGGTTAGTAGGTCATCTGTATCCGGTCACTGCGGACCCCACTGATCAGCTCTTAGAAGAGGCCCCAGTGCTCCAGCGAGTGCCGTGGCCTCCTCACTGCTCATCAGGCACAGCGCTGTACATAGCGGGTCACTTGAATGGGATTCAGCTGCTTATAGGCTGTGTGACAAACATGATGTGGCCGTGCTCCCCTGAGCGACTTAGCCTCTTCAAAGCAGCTGATTGGCGACGATCCTGATCAGCAAACCCCCACCAATCTGATATTGACTCTATCCTGACGATGGCTCATTAGTATCCTAGTCTCGGAAAACGGTTTTAACGTGTGTTTTTTTTTTTTTTTTTTTTTTTTTTCTTCTAATTAATTATCTCTTCTGTCTAGAAACTCTAACCAGGAGTCACGACCAGCCTTAGCCAGCTCTATGCAAAGACCACCATTAGGCCAGAGCATTCCACACTCTCTGGACATGGGGCCAGGACAGTTGGCTGCCAGGTGGGTAATATGTGGGTGATGGTGGAGGAGGCGACATGTCTGGAGTTTACAGATCGGTGAAACTTTCATTATTTGTCACTGAGCTGGGATCTGTTATGCCCCCATGTCATCGGGGCCAGGTGCATAGATTTGCATCCACAGCCCCGATAACACTATCGCTACTCTTTTTTCCCTACTCCCTCCCTCTCCCGCCAGATTGGCTCTCTTTAGATTTTTTTATTTCTTCCTGTACGTTGAATGTGTTAACCCTTTCCAATCCATTTATTTTTTCTCACCCATTCTCCCCAGCTCCAAATAAATTGAAGCTGGGAGAATGGGTGAGAAAAAATACATTTTCCCTGCACCCTCCTGAACTGACAGAGTTCAGGAGGGTGCAGGGAGGGACCTGCTTACCTGACCGGCGTCTTCTGCATTCTCCTTCTGCCTCCCGGCTCGGCGATCATGTGACCGCTGGGGTCAGGTGACACCTGGCGGTCACATGATCGCCGGGTCGGGAGACAGAAGGAGAATGCACAAGACGCCGGTCAGGTAAGCAGGTCCTTGCACGGTGCAGGCTCCCGGCTCGGAGTTCATGTGACCGCCGGGGGTCAGGTAACACCGGCGGTCACATGATCGCCGGCCGAAATCTATGCATTACATAGCGCTAATTGAGCGCTATGTAATGTGTAAAGGAGTGGGCAGAAAGGGTTAAAAACCCTTTCTGCCTTCTCCTCGGGGGTCCTCGATGACGACCAGTAAAGGAGTGCATCTGCACCCGATGTGTCTGACGATCGGGTGCAGATCCACTCCTGCACTGCAGTGTCGGGCCTGCCCCGACATCGGAGCTGTGGAGGGAAATTATGATGTCGGGGCAGGCCCGACATTGGACTGGAAAGGGTTAAGTGGGCAGTCCCCACCGCTCACCGTTAACCCATTGCAATCCAATGTTTGATTCAGGGTTTCCTAGGGGGCTTTCTCTTTCTGCCATTACACAATGGCGCCATCTGCTGACTAGAGGCGGTACTGCGGTATGTGACATGCTGGAGAGGCCCCTGACAACAGAGCGGCCAGTAATATGCAGTAAGAATACCCTGCCGGACGTCTTCCGACATCAGAGCTATACAGCCTTCAATCAGAATGTCTTCAGACGTCAGACAGTGGATTGGAAAGGGTTAATCGAAGACTTAAAATTTGATTGACATTAATGGGGACCACTTACTCGAAACACATGAAATGCTAATCCAAAAACGGCCCATAGGGGGCTATGGGGGTGAGTAGGGTGAAACGTAGAGCAGTGATGGCATCAGCAGGGCTGCGGTTGCAAAGCTATGCAACTGGCCTTGCTGACCTGAGGGCATGACGGGTCCTCTTTAAGGACTAAGTAATGCGTATAGTTCTGAAATATAAATGACAGCAACTATATCAGTAGGTGGCGCTATAGGGTATTTTACCACATCTACTGGAGTAAAGTGGTCCGCTTACCCAACAACATTTTGTTGCATTCCTCAGCATGTCCTCCTCGCCTCCATGCAGTGAGAGAAGTTTCCCCCTTCGGGGACCCGACAGACCGTCGCACCAACTACGCTGTTTATCCAAGTTTGGTTACACTGCGATCAGCTGCTGAACTTGGTTTAAGGGAGAAGCGCTGCAACAATACTACTTGGTCTGTGATTTGCAAAAGCAAGTTCACTTAATCTGCGATCAAAGGTTGAACCTAGAAGAAATGTTTTGTGCACGGCGATTGGTGACTGTAGTCAGGTGACCTTCCCAGCATTCATAGCGATAATAAAAACCTGGCAGCAAATGTGGGTGCAATATCCCCACCCAGGAAAAAGCCGATCAGCCAAGGCCGCCATCTTGGATTGTGGCTGCTAAACGAAGTTCAACTAGTTTGATCTGCCAGAATCAGGGGATCAAATTGATCTGATCTGATCCAAGATCCCGGACCGAACCGTGTTGGTGAAACGTGTTTTTACTTGATCACATATCAACGCTTTGGTGCATTGGGCCCCAAGTCACGTCTTACTGAGCACTCCTCCCCGCTGTGACACGTCAACAGTCACATGTCTGCAGATCATAAATCACGTGTCTGCTGGCGTGACCCAGAGAGGAGTGCTGCGGGATGAAATGTGTCCCAGAATGGAGGGGGTTAACTCCTCTTATCGCATGGAGGCCGGGAGGGCACACTGAGGAAAATTGGAAGCTACAGGACCTTGGGCCACGGGGAGAGGGATGAGAACCTCAGCAGAGCTGAACTTCAGTAAAGCAATTAGTAAGTGCTTTACCTGGAACACCTATATGCAATACTGAAGTTTGCTCTGCCTGGATTGCCCCTTGTGGTCCGTTTACACGTAACAATTAGTGCTCAAAACTCGTTCAAACAAAGAAATTTGAGCGATAATTGTGACGTATAAATACTAAAAAATGGCTGACTATTCGCTCACTTGTCGTTATTGCTGACTTTCAGTCAGCGAAAAAATGATCACTGGATCACCGGCTTCTCGTTCCGTGTAAACGCTCCCTCTCAGCGCTCCACATAGGCCGCCTGCAGACGGGCGGTTCGGATCCGGCGGCGAGAATTCTCGCCGCGGGACCCGACCCGAGCGCCTGCAGAAACGAGCGCGTACTCACCCGCGCCCGGCGGCCCCGGCTCTTTCATGGGCCGGCTGCCGGGCAGCCGGCGCATGCGCAGACTGGAGCCGGCGGCTGGGTGAGTGACGTTTCTGTGCGAGGCTCTGCGAGCCCCGCACAGAAATAGGACATGCTGCGGTTTGTTTGCCGCGCGACATTTCGTGCGGCCAAACCGTGGCCGTCTGCATAGGAGTGCGTATTGTAATGCACTCCTATGCAGGCTTTCAGTGGCGTAAATCCCGCCGCGGGATTTCCGCCCGTGTGCAGGCGGCCATAGAAGGTGAAGTGCTGAGCAAGAAGCCCACGATCCCGCTGTAAGTCACTGTAAACGCTCTGCAGGAGCGCCAACGACCTTAGCGGTGATGTCAGCGCTCATCCAGTCGTTTGAACGCCTGTCGGCCCGCGTAGAAGGGCCTTTAAACGTAGCTGCCCTCTGCCTCGCATGGATATTCTGTTCTACCCTAGTCTGGCTATTGTAGCACTAACTTCTTCTCTTCCGCCCAGACCGCCGCCTCCACCACAGTCAGAACTGGATGTTGTTCCCAGTAGAGATAATTTGGTTGCATACAACCACTCGCAGGTAAGTTACAAATGTAGTGACGGCCATGTTACTGATGACTCCCCTCGTATGACTGCTTTTAGGGCTGTGTGCGCATCAAAATGCTGCCCTACAATGTGAGATTAGCCTGGTGTTTAACACTAAGGATGTACCGTTACATCCTGCAGGCTCAGGGTTTGTATGGAGGGGGATCGTGGGTCGCCCTCGCTCCGTACAATGGGGCTCCAGCTGCCTGCAACGCCTCCAATAAGCTGCGCAGCTGATTAGAGTTGTTAACCCTTTAAATGTCGCAGTCAAATCTGGCAGCGGAATTTAAATGCCCCGACTGATGGTTGGGGCCCTGCATTGCCCCCCGATAAGAGCTCAATTAGCCGTGCAGCTGCCATTGTAGTCTTCTGAAAGCCCCCAGGGCTACAATTGCAGATTAGCTATCAAGTCATGCCTGTGGTGTGGCTTGATGGAATGCATTTCAGATTGTGGTATAATGTAAGGCTATGGTATTGCATTATACTGCAGGAGCGATCACACCTTCGCAAGTACTTGTCCTGTGGGGGCTAAAGAAGAAAAAAAAACCCACAACGCCATCATTTTTTGTGGGTTTACCCATTTATGCAAGTCAGCATAATTATGGTGCTACCTAATTGGTAGTGGTTTTTTTTTCTGCTTAATAACTGCAGTCAGGATTAGCCGCAGCATATAAGCACTAGATTGGCCGTGATTAGAACTGGTCCATTGTTGAACACAGCTGGGTATGGAGAAGGGAAGCGGCTCGGCTCCCAGGCCCACTTTATACAACCCCCCCCAGGACCGCAGGACCCATTGTAGCCGTGAAGCGATTAAAGAGAGGTTTAACCTGTAAACCTTTCCTGATCTATCACTAAGCACGCAGTCCCATGGTGGTGAATGGGAGAGGCCAGTTAGACATGCGGCCATGTTGGTGCCCCTTCTTGCTCTACTGGTTGTGGGGGTCCCAGCACACAGATCCCACCTATGAATGCGAACGGCTGAACAACATGCAAACGCAATTGAAGCGATTCTTCTGCCTAATAAAACAGACTGCATGAGTTTGTTCTCACTCTGTATAAACGGAGCCTAATTCTTCATCTACGGGGGTGTTTTCAGAGTGAAGCAGCAGAGTTGTATTTGTCACTTTCCTTGTTTTGCTTTGCTGCAGGTTCCCGTTCAGCCGGTGACTACAGCAGTTCCTGATCATAGCAAGTCTATGGAGAAATCCGATTCTCTTTATGCGCAAGACAGAGATTCCAGGTTTGCAGAAATCTACAACAGCATCAACCCGGGTGAGTTGGTCATGGAGGACGGATAGATAACATATGACGTCGGTGGGCGCTATATACAGCCCGATGCAGAGAGCTCCCCCCAGTGGAGACTGACTGCAGACAGAACTTTATCATATAAGTGAGTGAAGAGAAGCTTGTGGTTGTACATCAGATGTAAAAAAGCGTCAACCGCCATGCAAGTCTATTATGGATCTGCACACACACAGTTTAAAGGGCACATGTCGTCAGAAAAAAGCTTTTATGTACATTTTTAATTTATTTTTACATTTTCAATATCCCAATCTAGACTTGTCGGTTAGACACGTGTGAGTGGTGGAATATCCTCCATAACGCCTTTTTCTAAAGGCCTCCATGCACACTAGAGTTTGGTTGCCTGAACTTGCTAATAACGGTGATGCCAGATGACTCTGTGTATGGGAGGGCAGCTCAACTTTTACCTGCCAGATGATCTCTGCAGAAAGAAGGATCGGGGACATCACATTTCACTGGCTGATACTTTTGTTCCCCGAGAGATGGCTAAACATCCTAAACTAGAAGAAGATGGTGCGAGAAATCCATCTTCACTGCATAGCAAAAGGGGAGTTCCAGCTGCGCCTGCACTGTTCTCTGTAGTGCAGACAGAGCTGCTCCTATATAGCAGTTTATTTTAGAGATGCCTCCTTTATATTTTACTTTTCCATCCTCCTGTACCCTCATGATTTGTCTGTTTCCCAGGCTGGTTTTGTTGCTGTCCCCAGGCATTATGTAAGGAGAACCGTTCTGCGCTGCAGACGGCTTCCCCCCTTCACAGTGCCCTTTCCCCACTGGACCTCATGCACTGTCAGGGTCTCGTTGCATCGTGTGTGCAGTACTATGTGACAACCCGATGCGCTGAGTCTGACAGTGTATGTATATGTTGGGGAATGGGACGCTGTGAAGGGAAGAAGACCTCCCCAACACAGAACAGCTTCTACTAATACAGCACCCAAGTACAGCGGCAGGAGTGGGACAAGACATTAATAAAACACCCAGGGCGGTGGGACAGACAGATTGGGGGCACAGGACGGTTGAAAATATAATGGACAGATTTACTAATGCCCTGTTATATGAGAATAGCTATAGAGAACAGTGCAGGCACAGCTGGAGTGTCCCTTTCTGCAATGCATTTAGGTAATAAACGTTTTTCAGTCCATTGTTCACCTAGCTGCACAGAAGAGGGGATTTGTAAGAAAAATGTACAGAATAGGCTGATAAGACATATTGCAAAAATGCCTATCACCTATTCTGTACATTTTTTTTTTTTTAAAGTGCAGTTACTCTTTAAGTTGCCGAGACCGGTTGTTCCTCATCTGTCATTGTATTCTCACAATTCTAGACCAGAATAAAGCACTCAATCCTAGCGGAGTCCCCGGCAATCAGCAGCTCTTTCAACAAGCCAGCACTTTCACGCCAGCCCCCCGCCCGGTGGACAACTTCAGGTGAGAATCCAGCAAATCTTCCAGTTGAACTGACGTGCATGCAAAAAGAGGAGTCCAATAAGTATGAAAAAGTGACTATCCAATCCATGTGGCCTTTTCATGGCTGCACTTCCGTTTGTGAACACCAGGTGGCAGTGTGGACCTTTTTCAGATCTTGATATTTTTTTTTTTTTAGGGGTGGTGGGATAGTTTCTCCAGGCAACATTATCCAGCAGCCCGTGTCCGCAGGGCAGATCCTCGCACAGATCTCACGGCATACAAGCCCCACACAAGTGACTGGGACTAACTGGAGCTCCGGCACACGTCCGTCCTTCACAGCACAGGTAGGAAGCTTTACTGTTCATCGTGATACATCTAAAGGTCTCCGTCTTTTGGGTCTGCAAGCTCTTGGATTTTTATGTTTGCCTTTATAACTCTCTCATTCTAATTTACAGGCAGCAAAGACTCAGTCTCCTCCGTTTGGTATGGGAAACTTTCAGACCGCTCCTACCAACTTCAGCCCATTGTCCTCCCAGAGCTCAACCTCCTCTCCAGCTGGGGCCACATACCCCAACCTGGGCAGCAGGACCAACAGCTTCGGTAAAGAGAATTGGCCTCATGTTTTCTGTTTTTGGGCTTTTATTTCTTGCCCATTGTTTTGTTTCTTGGATTATCTTGAACTGCTTAGTGACTGCCCATATGCCTTTTTACGGTGGTCACCAGTGGGCTCTATACTGATGCAGCACCTTTTGTACAGCGCTGCATTGGAATACTGGCATGGCTACCACAGGCCAGTAGGAATGGGGCTCGGCTGTCTGGGGACACACCAACACCTGTTTGAACAGTGGAGGCCAAAGGAACCGCTGATCCCTGCTGTTCCACCCATGTGGCCGTGGCTTTTAAAAATCTGCCAGAGGGAAGGGCGTTCCCTCTTATCACCTTTCGGGCCCATGTAATGGGATTACAGGGTCCCAATGGGTTGCGATGGCACCTGGAGGCTAGAACATGGCCTCCGGGTCTGCCATCTACAGTGGCCTATGACACTCGGCATCCAGACTTTCTGGATTGGTGCTGGCACCCCCACCAATAAACTTATCCTCTATTTTTTGTGGGATGGACCCTTTTAATTATAGTAGCTTCCATTGTACTTTGTATTGTGTCTAAAGCAACCCTCCAGTTTCAGGCTAAATTCAGTCCCGGGACAGGAGGAAGGGGGCGTGCAGGTGGGGGTATAATACCTGCAATTGTTCTTCTCTGCTATCCGTCCCATCCACTGGTTCTCGTCCTGATTTTGGCTGTCCAAGATGGCTGCACAACTTTCTATCTAGCTTATGCCTGCTGCATTGCTCTCCAATTTGCCTAACACGACCAATACACTATGAAGATTGCGCTGGAAATCTTGGATGACCAAAAACGGACCCCAGACCAGCAGAGCAAACAAGTGCAGGTGATATACACCCTACCCTCCGCCAGGCTTCATCCAGGATTTTGTCCCTAAACCGGAGGATCACTTAAATGTTTCCTGCCCTACACAGTAAAAAAAAATGTTATATATACCTACCTACCTGGCGGGTCCCAGGAGGACAGTATTTTGGGATCGGTTGGGTCTATAGTGGTTTATAGACATGTTTGCTGCCTGCTCTAAGTGTTCCCCATGATATATGCTTACTATACACCAAACCTGATGTGAATACCGTAAATATCACCTGTGAAGTGGCGATCATGGCCGCTACATTCTAGTACTGACATTCTTGTTTGTCTTTTTAGCCACAGACGTGGGACAGCCTCGAGTACCCTTCCAGACTCGGGCAGCAGATGCGGTAGGAGTGTGGCCCCAGTGGCCCCAGAGTCAACATCACGGTCAGAACAATGCAGAGACTCATGTCCAGTCACAAGCCAACCAGTCAGAAGTCTTCCCAGTAAGTCTATTCCCAGTCACTCCAGTATGGCCGACACAGTCGCTCCTTAGGGAGCGGGTGCAGGGCAGACAGTAATACTCATGCTACCTGCTGATATGAACCTTTATCCTGACATTTCTGTAATTGCACACTTGCTCTCCCCCATGCTTGCCGAGTGGTCTCCCTCATGTGTACATTCAGCTGCATGGCACAATGGGAAGAGCCCACCAAACACCAATACAGGCTTATACAATCGGGGGTCTACAGGGGCGTATCTATAGGGTTTGCAGTTGTACTCAGGCCCTGGGTGGGCTCAAAAGAATCCTCTGCCCCATATTGGGAGGCCACAACTAAATGAAGTGTGATAGTTGGGGGCCCCTGTTGTAGACATCACATTAGGGCCCATTGGGTTGCTGTTGCACCTCAAGATGTCTCCCACTTGCTGCTATTTATCTTCTTAGCAAGCAATCTTGCATGCGAAGGGAGAGGTACTGCAGCTCCGTGCCCCTGTCTTCCGTGCCCCCTGTCTTCCGTGCCCCCTGTCTTCCGTGCCCCCTGTCTTCCGTGCCCCCTGACTTCCGTGCCCCCTGACTTCCGTGCCCCCTGACTTCCGTGCCCCCTGACTTCCGTGCCCCCTGTCTTCCGTGCCCCCTGTCTTCCGTGCCCCCCTGTCTTCCGTGCCCCCCTGTCTTCCGTGCCCCCCTGTCGTTTGTTTTACTCTACTGCATTACTTCTAATGGCGTTTTTGAGAACTGGGGGATCCCTCAATATATACGGGGTGCAGTCAATAATCCGGCTCCGGCGCTATATCTCACTACTGGTGTCCTACACAGAGATAACAATAGGGTACTTGAATAGGAAGACATTGATGCATTACATGATGGTATGGAGCACCGGCCTCTGGGGGCCCCGGAATATGGACTATAATCTTGCGTTATGGCCCCTGTAAAAGATCGAGAGGAAAACCCAATTGCAAAGTTGAAGAGTAGCATGTGAGGAGCAGAAATCCACTTTCCATGTCTCTTTAAATCTCCTAAGACCGCTGCTAGGACTGAAGAAGAGAAATGTAAGTTCTGGTATTACGGCCTGTGTGAAAGAGTACTGGAAGTGGGCCCCTTCTGCTACGATAGAACGGATAATCCAAGAAGTCGTCCGCAGGAGATTCCAGTACCGATTCACGTTGGGACTCCAAGTACACTTCTGCATAGGCCGTAATACCAGGACCTATATTTCCTTACATCAGTCCTAGCAGCGGTCCCACGGGACTTAGAGAGACGCGGGAGAAGCTTTCTGCTCCTCACATGCTACTCTTCAACTTTGAAGTTGGGTTTTACTCTCCATCTCTTACAGGGGCCATAACACAAGATTGAAATGTTCCGGGGCCCCCAGGGGCCGGTGCACCAGACCACCATGTAACGCACCCATGTCTTCCTATGTTATCTCAGTGTAGGGCACCAGTATTGGGCTGTAGAGCTGGAACCGGCTTATGACTACACCCGGTATACACAGAGGTAAGCTGGAAGTAGAGGCATATTCCTGATTGACTTCTTCTCGCCCCCAGGATATGTTGTCCATGCTGGGAGATCAGACCGCAAGCTACAACAACGAAGAGTTTTCTGAGCTCAACATGTTCCAACCTTTCGCTGAGTAAGGACAGATAATGGATCCAGATGCCTACAGATGAGCACTCGCTCCCTCCTCCCCTCAGGCTCTTTTCTCTTGATCTCCTGCAATGGCCAAGGAGAGAAGATGACTATTTGCGGATGAAGGAGGTGGATGATCCAACCAGGACATGGGGAGGAACCATCACAGGGACACCACAGAACTGCCTTCTATATGAACTAAGGAGAGACCCTCTCCAACCCTCACCAGCTTTAAACCCCCAACATCGTGCCACTGATTATTATTCATCTTCCTCCTTGAATCCAGGGTTCATGTGACGAGAAGACCAGCAGCACCCCCACACCCCCGAAACATTTCATTATGATGTAGTGACCTTAATATAAGACCCTAAAAGCTATCATTTTAGGCTCTATCAGGGATGAAACTTGCGTAGGATAATCACAAACATTGTCGGTGCCTTTTTATCATGTCAGGACAGGAAATTGCTAAAAGACAAAGAATTCGTGCCCAGGGGGTAGTGCAACAAACCGTGCCCAGGGGGTAGTGCAACAAACCGTGCCCAGGGGGTGGTGCAACAAACCGTGCCCAGGGGGTGGTGCAACAAACCGTGCCCAGGGGGTGGTGCAACAAACCGTGCCCAGGGGGTGGTGCAACAAACCGTGCCCAGGGGGTGGTGCAACAAACCGTGCCCAGGGGGTGGTGCAACAAACCGTGCCCAGGGGGAGGTGCAACAAACCGTGCCCAGGGGGAGGTGCAACAAACCGTGCCCAGGGGGAGGTGCAACAAACCGTGCCCAGGGTACTCCTACATCAGTGAGACACATGTAAAGTTTTTAACTGCTTTCCAAAACTTTTTGGCATGTCATAGGGACGTGTCAAAAACTTTGATCACTGGGGGTCTGAGCGCCCGGACCCCCACCAATCGCTAGAACGAAGCAGTGGAAGCTCTCATCAGAGTGCTGTTACTACTTGCTACCTGAAGATGAACCCACAGAGTTTCTGTTGAGCCAGTCTTCAGCTAGCGAGCTGGGACTGCACTCGGCTGAGCGCTTCTGCAGCTTCGTTCGGGGGCTCAGCACTTGGGCCGCCAGCTATCAAAACTTTTGAGATGTCCCTATGACATGGCAAAAGTTTTTGGAAACTACAGCCACACTTCTAAGGACCGTTCTTTAACTCTTTTGATTACTTCGAGGAGATACTTTGGCGTCTACTTATTCATCAAGCGTTAAAAACATCCAATATTCTAGACCAATTCCTTGAAGTTCAGGCCTGTGCAGCATGGAGAACAGCCAAGACCCTAGTGGGGTAACTCAGGACTATCTTAAAGGGGTTGTCTCACCATGACCTAGATCATATGTGGGGAGGTTCCCTGCTCGGGACGTCCGTCCTATGAGCCACTTGCTCACTGGTAGAGCTGGTCCATCCATGACTTTACATGGTCCGCCATTCATTTGGCATTGCCAGAGGTCAGAGAAGCCGGACTTGCAGTGATGAGCCGATGGACAGGCCAGCTTCCATTTACAAAGAGGCTGCCTTCGTAAGGGAACCCCTCTAATAAGGTGGATTTTGTTTAATATTTGATAATACTGCATGGATGACAATCTTTTACTGAAAAGCTTTTCGGAATTTCAAGATGGCCGCCATTAATAGTGAAAATAGGAGAAATCTCTAAATGGCGGCCGTTCTCGCACTTCAGAGAAGTGACCGCCCTAAAGTACCTGTTTTTGTTTTTAGATGTTCTAAAATCAGAATTTTGGGATATTCTCCTGGTCCGTACATACAATTCAGTCTGAGGCCGATTCTATTGGACTTTTGGGCAAACATAGAGTGCAGCGTTAAAGCGGTTGTACAGGGTTAGGGGGAAATGGCTGCTTTCTTGCGGAACCGACGCCATACCTGATTGCAGCTCTATTAAAGCGTATGCACTTGGGCTGCTATACAGCCAATGGACAGGAGTGGCGCTGTTTTTGGAAGCAAGCAGCCATGTTTTCTCTAGCAGTGGTGCCCCCTTTAAGGCTGCTGCGTCCTGTGTAGCCACTAGCGTGTGAGCCGTATACCGTCACGCTGTTTGACAATCCCCGGATCAGCACAGGTTTTTACGTCTTGTATTACGTTGCGCACGTTTCTTCTGCAGGATAACCGGCTTCTTTCTTGACTTTTCCGCGCTCTCTTGTTACTTCAAAACTTTTTTTGTGCAAAGTGTTTTATGTGTAAACAATATGAAATAATATAATTTTATGATAATTTTTACTCGCTCCTGTAAGCGCGGTGGGCTTCTGTGGCTTCTGTGGCTTCTGTGGCTTCTTTGTGTCTTATTCCCATGGCCGGTTCACCCAAGTATGAAGAGTGGTCCTGTCTAATCATGGTAAGTGGGGCTGAGACTAGAGCTCTTCAACAGGAGCGCCGCCTATGTGCTTTATGGACGCAGCTCCAGTGCAGACCGCTTGCACTACGTACTCATCAACTATGGGCAGACATGTCTGCTTTGGAGCTGTGTACTTACAGGGGTTGTCCAGTTGAAAACTATCCTAGGATAGGCCATTAATCGTAGATCAACAGGAGTCTGATGCCTGGGATTTCCACTGATGAGTTGTTCACAAGCCAAAGCGTTCCTGCATTGTGCTGATTTCTGCAGGAAGCAGACAGCTCTGTTCCCCCTGCTGTGGCCAGACTTGGTATTGCACACAACATTATCATTCACTTCAATGATGACTAAGTCTGGTTACTGCTGTGGAAATGGAGTTGTCTGCTTTCTGCAGAAATGGGCTCAATCCATGAGCACACGGACTCCAGGAACAGCTAATTAGTGGGGATCTCAGGCAGCAGATCCCCGCTGATCTACTTTTGATGGCCCATGCTGCAGATAAGCTATCAATAGTTTACAACTAGACGACCCATTTAAAGGTTATGGACAAAAAATAATTTGTTTGCTTCATAAATGCAAGATGCAGCGACTTTCTGAAATGGGATTAATTACCAACTTCCTACCAATTTTGCTATTGCAGAGTCTGTGACTTCTGCTGCGTGTGGAGCCGATGACGCACTCCTCCTCGCTGTGTCGGCTCTCTCTGTTTCCGTCTTTTCTCTCTTTAAGGCTAATTGCATATCACTGGCACATTTATGCGGCCGGAATACTGATTAGTGTCCTGGCCTGGCTGCGGGTCTCTGACCCAAACTCATCATAAATGTCTATAGAGTTAGTGTGAGGGGACCCGTACTTGGGCCAGGACACTTGTCTGTTACAGATGCATAAATGTGCCTGTGATACTTGTATAAACTGGCCTTGGTGTTCGGCTGCCTGTCCACGGGCGGGTTTTTATTGCGGATTCTCACTGCAGGGAAAGCAGTGAAAGCTCTCCATAACGTCGCTATGCAGAGCGCTCCCCCCCCCCCCCCCCCCCCCCCCGTCCACGAGCGGAGAATCATTGTGATTCTGCGAATTTACCGCGATTCTCCGTGGTCAGCCTATCAGCTCCTGCTCCTGGGCGCCAGTATCCCGCGGCGGGATATTGCAACGCCCGTGGACAGGCAGCCTTACAGATGGCAGCAGAGGAGATTGTGCAGAGCAGAAAAGAGTGTGGAGAGAGCAAAGCATCCAAGTTATCAGGGAGGGCAGATCACAAAGGGTTTAAATAGGGAGGGAAGCACAAGGGGAGGGAGAAATCATATAGGCTATGCATCAGCGTGGAGAGTTGAAAGAACCTGCGGCAGATTGTCAGGGCAGGGAGGGGAGAAATCACACACCACAGCATCAGTGTGTCAGCAGAAGGGAGCAGAGATCCCACATTGGCTGTAGAGAAAGACATCTGTACAGGAATGAAGTTGAAACTAGTAGCAGCTAAGTACTCGAGCGAGTAGTGCCTTAGCCGAGGATCCTCCCACTCGTCTCTAAAGATTCGGGGGCCGGCGGGGGGCAGGGGCCGGCGGGGAGGAACGGAGGGGAGATCTCTCTCCCTCCCCGCCGCACCTCACCTCCGCGGCGGCAGCTGAATCCTTAGAGACGAGCGGGAGGATCCTCGGCTAAGGCACTACTCGCTCGAGTACTTAGCCTTACCAAGTATACTCGCTCATCTCTATTTAATGTTTTTATTAAAGCTTTTGTAGAATTTTACACAGTAGTAACTAAACAGACATAACGAGTAGCGCGTCTCGCAGGCCTGCTGCATTAATATAAGGGCTATAAAAAAGATAGATCGCAGCAAAATATAACAAGGTGCCTAACTGACACCCCTTTAGTAATTGTACTTTGGCAGTGGATCGTTCGATTACCGGACCCGCAAATACACTTAGCCCATCTGAACAGGAGAAAGATGGAAAAGGAAACAAAGTCCAGTTTTTAAATAGCGACGACGACAAAAAAAAGAGAGAAGAAGCAAATAAGAAAAGAGACCCAACACACCGAGCGTACACGCAGATAGGGGAAGGGAGGGTGAAGAAGAAAACAAGAAAAAAAGGGGGGGGGGGGGGGTACTGGGAAAAGAAAAAGGGGGGGGGGGATAGGAGGGGGGAGGTACCGGGAATAGAAAGACAGACAGAACAGGGAGAAGCCCTTTCGTGGCTAACAAAAAAAAGGTGGATGGCCGCTCAATTCCAGTGGGTCGTCAATCCAGGAATCAGGTCCGCATCATGACTTCATGAAAACCCTGGGACGACTTGTCACCTCACCCCCCCGTAATATTCTGAAACTCAACTGAGTCACGAAATTCGTTCCATATGGACCAGGCGCGCCTGCCTGAGCCCTCACCCCCAGCTCCTCCATGTACATCAGTTGATTCAGCTTTTGAATAAATTCCATAGCCGAGGGGGTAACGCCGCTTTGCCAGTGGCGTGGAATAACGGCCCTGACTGCGGTGCGGAAATGGCGTAGGAGACCCTTCTTAATCATAGCAAAGGGACCGGGGATAATTGGGAGCAGCGCCAGTTGTGGGGTGACCTCCACTGTGCTACGTGCCACCCCCTCGAACAGCTCAAAAACCGTCCTCCAGAAATGCTATATAAGCGGGCACTGCCACCAGATATGCAGCATGGCACCACGTCCGACCCTACATGTCCAGCAAGTATCTGGCAGCGATTGAAATATGCGGTGAATCAGATCTGGGCATCTGTACCACCTGGAGAGGAGCTTAAAGCTTTTCTCCTGCGCCACACAGGCCAGGGGTAATCTGTGTGCGAACGTGAATGCTCTCCCAATCAGAGTCCTGCAGCTCCAAAGACAAGTCCCTCTCCCACCCCTTGGTGTATTGAGGAAGACCCTGTGTGAGCTTCCCTAATATAATACCGTAGATCCTTGAGACGACACGGGGACGGGGATGGGGATGAGGATGGGGGGGGGGGGGGGGGGCTAGTTTGTAGAAATAGTTTTTCAATGGGTTCAGTGGGATCCCAGAGGTGACTCTACCCCATCCGAGCCCTCCAGAAGGAGGACAATTGGAGGTACTCCAGCCACTGTAGTTTCAGATCTGGCCGGGACGCCTGTACATCATTGAATGATGGGAGGCCCACCGGACCTGTTATCTGGCAGCACCTCATGTCCTCCTCCTCTCTCCAGTCAAGGAAGCTCTGTTTCTCCTGTCCCGGGGAAAAGGCAGGGCAGTGGGACATTTTTAATCAAGACTATGTACTTCATTTTTGGTATATTGCAGCCATTAAAATACCTTTGTATCCACGTCTGTCCTCAACCCTGAATTTCAAGGGGTGAGCCCCAATGTCCACGGGCAATTTGATTTGCAGAATCGACATGGGTCACCTGCGCAGAAGATTCGCAATTCAAAGTGCCTGCAGGGAAGCATTGGCAGCTGCGACTGCATTAAAGCCTGTAGGTTTGATTTGCGGACCGTTTGGTGCAGAAAACAAATCTTAGCACGCTGCATTTCAGTGCGGATTCCGTGCGGACGGCTCCATAGAAGTCAATGGCTGCAGACTATTTGCAGTCCATCCGCAAATACAATTGCAGATACACTGCAGATTAAAAGATTACAATCAGTTAGGTAGGGGGGGGTTGCAGTAAATTTACGCGGAAGAATCAATACATCCGCCATCTCCTGCGCATGGTTTTCTGTAGGTCTCCCATTGCTTAAATCCAAATGCGGAATGAAATCAGCCCGTGGACATGAGGCCTTATCCCATCAGTACAACTCTTCGCTAGGTGCCCCTTATAGCTGAGTTCTCCCATTGGCCTGGATGGAGCGCTGCTCTGGAAGTCTGGACCCAGTCATGCATCTTTGCTCATTAACTTATCCAAATTGAAGGATGGAAGCCTCAGCGCCCCCGGCTCCACCAGATAACAGGTAGGCCGTTCCAAGTCATCACCGCTCCCAACCGTCTCAGATGGTCATGACATTCGGTAGGCTGATCAAGGACATGAAGTAACTTACAGATGTTACCCTCCATGATGCACAGTGTTCATACAGCAGGGCTGCAAACAGAAGACATTGTGACATTTATACTTACCAGATCCACAAAAACCAATAGCTTTGCTTCTAATTAGGGTGGAGCGTTGATCTTGGGCTTATTTTAAAACTGATGACGCACACCTCTTATGATTTTTTTTTTTACAATCAAAGCTTTACATTATCCATTTCAAGGTCACATGATATAAACTTTGACTTTGTTTTGTGGCGAGCTGCAGTTTACAAACAAGCCCTCAGCTTGGTCAATGGAAAAATAAAAAAGGGATGGATTTTTGAAAAATGGAAATAAAAAATCCCCTAAAATCATTGTGTCCTTAAGTAGCAAACTAGACTGCCTCCTTAAAGGGGTATTCCTATCTTGCCTTTTCGTAGCTGAGAAGGGAAACCGCTGCTATAGTTAGTCACTCGGCCGGAGCCTACGGAAACAGTCAAGCACTTCACCCCAGCGCTGCTGCCGGAGCTCATATTCACTTCCAAAACAGTTCCGGAAACGGTGCTGGGCTGAAGTGTTCGGCGGTTTCTGATACGTAGTTGGAAACGGGGCTGGGTTTTCCCATCTTGGCCATGAAAACCCCAAATGGGAATACCCCTTTCAGGCTGGGTTTATTGACAACCTTGCTGCAGGGCTCCACCGACAACCAGCATACCTCTTTGGTCTATAACACAGGATATATAATGTTGGTAATGTAAGGGCAACGTAGTATGTTAGGCTGAAGGGAGACAATGTCCATCTGGTTCAGTCTGTTTCCACCCCCCACCCCCCTTTGTTGATCCAGAGGAAGGCAAAAAAAACAATGAGGCAGACGCCAAATAGCCCCCTTCGGGGGGAAGAAATTCCTCCCCGACTCCATAATGGCAGTCAGAATAATCCCTGGATCAACCTCTTCTTTTTGGAGCTTGTGGCTGTAAATCTCACAGAATTCTCAGGCTTTCGAAATAAGGAATTTTAGTCGCCCCGAGTCGCTGCAAATTGTGATTTGTACTTGTAAATATGTTATGGAAGTCGTTGACTCCATGTAGAGCGACATTCTTTGTAAAGGAAGATATCACTACCGCCCATGGACTTCGGCCAAGGGTCCAACTCTGCCTGCTATAAGAGGGTTAAAAATATCTCCTAGTTCATTTATTGTTTTTGTCTGCTGGAAAGTTTATACGCTGGGACTTGTAGTGCTGCAGTTAGAGCTTATTCATAAACATCAGTCTATTTAAAGGGGTATCCCATGACTCAGAATTGTTTCACAGTCACTCTGTCCTTCCTGGTAACTGCTGACCGGGACATGTGACTTGCTGCAGCCAATCACTGGCTATAGAAGGTCCCTGCTGTGACTAGTGATTGGCTGCTGCAGTCACATGTCCTAGTCAGTAACCATGGTTGTAAAGCTGTCAGCCGCCGGCAGGCAGCCGATGAGTGAGGACGTGTAAGTGACAAAATGACAGAAAAACGTAAACAACGCTGCGGCATTAAATCCTGTGTAAAGCTTAGTGATTCCCAAGTGGAAACGATCCGCAAGATTCAAAAGGCCTTTGGGGATGAAGTAATGGGCACCACACAGATCAAGGAGGGGTACAAGCGCTGCAGAGATGGACGCACATCAGTGGAGTCAGGCTCCCTCTCTCCAGGGGACTTCTGGTTTTCCCCCAAGCTGAAAATACCCTGAAATGAAGCAGATTTCAGTCCAGAGACGACATCATGCAGAATGCGAGGGCCCAGCAACACCTCATCGCGAGAGGCATTCCAGCACTGCTTCCGACAGAAGCCTTGGGAAGAATGTGGCTCCCCGAGGGGACGAAAGGAGATCAGTGGAAGATTGTTGGATGTGAATGCAAATATTTTTTATGAATTACGGTCGGATACTTTTTTGAACACCCCTCGTAATACAATAGGCCCAAGGAAAAGGCTGGGGTGCCAGCCAAGGCGCTGAGGCCTCTTCATCCAGGAGGGGTGCCGGTAGTCAGAACCCTACAGATCTGAAACTGATGACCCAAGTCCCTTTTATGATTTTGTGAGCATTAGATTTAGCAAGCAGAGAGAAGCAAGGTGTAGCGGGTAGTTAATGGTGACTTAATGAGTCATTTACATGTTTCAAGCTATAGCTTGTCAATCAAATAGCTTAAAATGTGTAAGAATGCCTTTACCTCTCTCTGGAGTTGGTGGAGGCCCTAGAGTTAGTTGAGAGAGGGGCCCTGATAAGTTAAAGGGGTTGTCCGAGACTTTTACTATTGATGAGCTATCCTCAGGATAGGTCATCAATAGCTGATCGTCGGGGGTTTATTGCTCAGAATCCCCACTGATCAGCTGTTCCCCGGGCCCATTGTCAGTGTAGACGGCGCTGGAAGCGGAGAGCGCTGTCAACATTGCAGTGACCCAGTTTGGTACTACAGGCACTGCTACTATGGAGTTCAATACCAAGCCGGGCCACTGCAATCCCGACAGCGCTGTCTGCCTCCAGCACTGTCTACACTGACAGCAGGACTGAGTATCAGCCGATCGACAGCGATCCCGACCAGTGGACCCTCTCTGATCATCTATTGATGTCCTGTCCAGAGTTGGACAAAGCCTTTAAAGTGCCCCATTTCTTCAACACCTTTCATTTGGCCTTGTACATTACAGGTGTATCATGATCAGTGGTTGTGTCCATTTAGGTGATTTCAGGCTCAGAGCGATGAAGACTGGAAGTTTCTAAATATTCAACCCACTGGACGATATCTGGCTCCTTGAAGATGGTTATCTCTGTATGGAATGACTCTTCTTGATAAGAGTCTCTTATGTAAAGAATGTAAGAGCCTCTTAGTATGAAGCTGGCAGACATGTTGATTTCTTCGTTTGGCCTTGTGTGACCCGATATATCCTCAAAACGAGAAAACCACAATATTGCAAAATTCTACATATTTCAGTATGAATAGCGTGGACCCTTTTCTAGTGGACATGTAACCCTGATTTTGAGGTTGTGATGGCATAAGAATACTTGGGTCTCCACTGCTCCATTGGAGACCCAACAGCCACAACTACTAGACAACCAGCATTACCGATATGGACCTGCAGTTGCCCGTCCGAGGCCACATTCACCCCTGCGTTCAGCTTCTGGGATAGTTTCCGTTGTTCAGTAGCTCCATTATAGGAACGGGACAAAGAAAATACCAGAATCGCCGGATACCAACCGCATCGGACAGACCTCATTCGCTATAATGGAGACTGTCTAGCTTCTGGCATGCCAACCGGCATTTTCTTGGCCAACAGTATGCTACGCTACTTCACCGGTGAGTCTGTGCCAGATCTGTGCTGGAGGATTCGTCAGCGGGTTCTTCAGGAATAACCCCCCATAGCATGCAATGGAAGAATGATTCTTCATTCACATGAGTGGAAACCAATTGCCGTTTCCACTCGCGGCTGAAAAAAATCGCAGTATGCTCCATTTTTCTGCACTTTCCTCACAAACGGAAACCATCCGACCCGCCGCCCATCCGCAATTCACATTACGGACGAGCTACGAATTCCGCTGGAAAAGGAGAAATAAACAATATATATCTGTACTGTGCATGACTGACAGCGAGCCGTGCGGACCATCCGCAGTGCTGAAAGACGAAAAAGAAAGCCGCTACGCACGGACGCTGCTGGTGCCAGGGCTGGATTCTGCATGCGTCATGCGGCTGCCGGGTGCATGCGGCCAAAGAGTTAACGGTAGAGCTTAATGCTACACGGTGCATTCCTGTTGGGTTGAGTAATAAGCATGAGGCTTCATTCATACGAGTATATATATACGGCTATGTAGCCATGCTTTCACGCCCGGCTGATATACACGACCATCTTAGGGAGTGGATTTGAATGCATTCGTGAATTTGCGTCGTGTAAAAACGCTGGACCGCAAAAAATAGAACATACACAACTGAAATCAGCGGGCGCTTTTGCGCTTGTCCAGAAAAGATACTTCTGGTTCTATCTTTCAACCAATATACGCCGGCGGCTCCCATAGACTCCTATGGGAGTTGGAGAAATAGGGAGGGGCAGGGAGTTTAGCAGATTATAGGTGCCTGTATGTAGGCTTTTGAAGTCCTTCTGACGATTTATGCCGAGCGAGGGATTTCCGGGCTGCGACGTATTTTCTCGCTAATACTTCACACCCGGCCTTGTGAATGGATGAGCAAACTATAATTATGCTCAGGACTTGATCGCATGATTTCTTCATTCACGCGTATTAACGCCGCGGCTGGGCCTTCGTAACTCGTCTGAAGAAGCCCCGATAGGAACAGATAGTGGCATTAGGCTTCGCCATGCCCCGTCCAATGTAGGGATGCAATTACCAAGCTTCTCGCAGGCTCTGCGGATGGTAGACATCGTGTTAAATGGATGCTACACTGTGAACAAACTTGTGTTTATGTGAAAGCACTTTATTTACCTAATATGCTGTATTTGTGTTCAAAAATCCCTCTAAAAGGCTGAACACTAGGGGTCTCCCTCCCTTCCAATTTGCTTGCCATGGCCTGAAGTCCATCTGGGGTTGGCTCATTCTGCACCTAGAAGTCTATGGAGAAGGGGACAATCACAAAAGCTCACGCCGATGATACTGCCACTAATGGTGTTTGCTGTGTCACAGCTACCGCAATCACAACTACTCTGCTTAATACTGCTGTACAATGTTCTCCATGATGCTATTACTTATGAAGGGGTGCTACAAGGAGAACGATAAGAAGTGCAGTGTATGGAGACATCATAGAAGCAGTCTGCACCCTCCAGCTCACAGATAGAGAAGAGACCCTGCTTTCCTACGTGTACAGTGACATTGTATTACAAGTTGGCACCCACAGATATAGCAGATCCTGCTCTCCTATGGGTGTAGAGCGTGTGAGACTACTTAGCAGCAGTATCCACCCAAAAACTCAGAGAGAAAGATTGATCCTGCTATCCTAGATGTGAAGTGTATGAAGATATCCGAGCAGCAGTCTACATCCACCAGCTCAGAGATAGAGAATAGATCCTGCTCTCCTATGTGTACAGTGTATGAAGATATCCGAGTAGCAGTCTACACCCACCAGCTCAGAGATAGAGAAGAGATCCTGCTCTCCTATGTGTACAGTGTATGGAGACATCATAGCAGCAGTCTACACCCATCAGCTTAGAGATGAAGAGATCCTGCTCTCCTATGTGTACAGTGTATGGTGACATCATAGCAGCAGCCTACACCCACCAGCTCAGAGATAGAGAAGAGATCCTGCTCTCCTATGTATACAGTGTATGGAGACATCATAGCAGCAGTCTACACCCACCAGCTCAGAGATAGAGAAGAGATCCTGCTCTCTTATGTGTGCAGTGTATGGAGACATCATGGCAGTAGTCTACACCCACCAGCTTAGAGATGAAGAGATCCTGTTCTCCTATGTGTACAGTGTATGGATACATCATAGCAGCAGTCTACACCCACCAGCTCAGAGAGAGAAGAGATCCTGCTCTCCTATGTGTACAGTGTATGGAGACATCGTAGCAGCAGTCTACACCCACCAGCTCAGAGATAGAGAAGAGATCCTGCTCTCCTATGTGTACAGTGTATGGAAACATCATAGCAGCAGTCTACACCCAGCAGCTCAGAGATAAGGAAGAGATCCTGTTCTCCTATGTGTACAGTGTATGGAGACATCATAGCAGCAGTCTACACCCACCAGCTCAGAGATAGAGAAGAGATCTGCTCTCCTATGTGTACAGTGTATGGAGACATCATAGCAGCAGTCTACACCCACCAGCTCAGAGATAGAGAAGAGATCCTGCTCTCCTATGTGTACAGTGTATGGATACATCATAGCAGCAGTCTACACCCACCAGCTCAGAGAGAGAAGAGATCCTGCTCTCCTATGTGTACAGTGTATGGAAACATCATAGCAGCAGTCTACACCCAGCAGCTCAGAGATAGAGAAGAGATCCTGCTCTCTTATGTGTGCAGTGTATGGAGACATCATGGCAGTAGTCTACACCCACCAGCTTAGAGATGAAGAGATCCTGTTCTCCTATGTGTACAGTGTATGGAGACATCATAGCAGCAGTCTACACCCACCAGCTCAGAGATAGAGAAGAGATCTGCTCTCCTATGTGTACAGTGTATGGAGACATCATAGCAGCAGTCTACACCCACCAGCTCAGAGATAGAGAAGAGATCCTGCTCTCCTATGTGTACAGTGTATGGATACATCATAGCAGCAGTCTACACCCACCAGCTCAGAGATAGAGAAGAGATCCTGCTCTCCAATGTGTACAGTGTATGGGGACATCATAGCAGGAGTCTACACCCACCAGCTCAGAGATAGAGAAGAGATCCTGCTCTCCTATATTTACAGTGTATGGGGACATCATAGCAGCAGTCTACACCCACCAGCTCAGAGATAGAGAAGAGATCCTGCTCTCCTATGTGTACAGTGTATGGAGACATCATAGCAGGAGTCTACACCCAGCAGCTCAGAGATAGAGAAGAGATCCTGCTCTCCAATGTGTGCAGTGTATGGAGACATCATAGCAGCAGTCTACAACCACCAGCTTAGAGAGAAAGAATAGATCCTGCTCTCTTATGTGTATAGTGTATGGAGACATCATAGTAGGAGTCTACACCCACCAACTCAGAGATAGAGAAGAGATCCTGCTCTCCTATGTGTACAGTGTATGGAGACATCATAGCAGCAGTCTACACCCACCAGCTCAGAGATAGAGAAGAGATCCTGCTCTCCTATGTGTACAGTGTATGGAGACATCATAGCAGCAGTCTACACCCACCAGCTCAGAGATAGAGAAGAGATCCTGCTCTCCTATGTGTGCAGTGTATGGAGACATCATAGCAGCAGTCTGCACCCACCAGCTCAGATATAGAGAAGAGATCCTGCTCTCCCATGTGTGCAGTATATGGAGACGACATAGCAGCAGTCTACACCCACCCGCTCAGAGATAGAGAAGAGATCCTGCTCTCCTATGTGTGCAGTGTATGGAGACATCATAGCAGCAGTCTACACCCACCAGCTCAGAGATAGAGAAGAGATCCTGCTCTCCTATGTGTGCAGTGTATGGAGACATCATAGCAGCAGTCTACACCCAGCAGCTCAGAGATAGAGAAGAGATCCTGCTCTCCTATGTGTGCAGTGTATGGAGACATCATAGCAGCAGTCTACACCCACCAGCTCAGAGATAGAGAAGAGATCCTGCTCTCCTATGTGTGCAGTGTATGGAGACATCATAGCAGCAGTCTACACCCACCAGCTCAGAGATAGAGAAGAGATCCTGCTCTCCTATGTGTACAGTGTATGGTGACATCATAGCAGGAGTCTACACCCACCAGCTTAGAGAGAGAGAGGAGATCCTGCTCTCCTATGTGTGCAGTGTATGGAGACATCATAGCAGCAGTCTGCACCCACCAGCTCAGATATAGAGAAGAGATCCTGCTCTCCCATGTGTGCAGTGTATGGAGACGACATAGCAGCAGTCTACACCCACCCGCTCAGAGATAGAGAAGAGATCCTGCTCTCCTATGTGTGCAGTGTATGGAGACATCATAGCAGGAGTCTACACCCACCAACTCAGAGATAGAGAAGAGATCCTGCTCTCCTATGTGTACAGTGTATGGAGACATCATAGCAGCAGTCTGCACCCAGCAGCTCAGAGAGAGAAGAGATCCTGCTCTCCTATGTGTACAGTGTATGGTGACATCATAGCAGCAGTCTACACCCACCAGCTCAGAGATAGAGAAGAGATCCTGCTCTCCTATGTGTACAGTGTATGCAGACATCATAGCAGCAGTCTACACCCACCAGCTCAGAGATAGAGGAGAGATCCTGCTCTCTTATGTGTACAGTGTATGGAGACATCCTGGCAGTAGTCTACACCCACCAGCTCAGAGAGAGAGAAGAGATCCTGCTCTCCTATGTGTACAGTGTATGGAGACATCATAGCAGCAGTCTACACCCACCAGCTCAGAGATAGAGAAGAGATCCTGCTCTCCTATGTGTACAGTGTATGGGGACATCATAGCAGCAGTCTACACCCACCAGCTCAGAGATAGAGAAGAGATCCTGCTATCCTATGTGTGCACTGTATGGGGACATCAGAGCAGCAGTCTACACCCTCCAGCTCAGAGATAGGGAAGAGATCCTGCTCTCCTATATGTGCAGTGTATGCAGACATCATAGCAGCAGTCTACACCCACCAGCTCAGAGATAGAGAAGAGATCCTGCTCTCCTATGTGTACAGTGTATGGGGACATCATAGCAGCAGTCTACACCCACCAGCTCAGAGATAGAGAAGAGATCCTGCTCTCCTATGTGTGCACTGTATTGGGACATCAGAGCAGCAGTCTACACCCTCCAGCTCAGAGATAGGGAAGAGATCCTGCTCTCCTATGTATATAGTGTATGGAGACATCATAGCAGCAGTCTACACCCACCAGCTCAGAGATGGAGAAGAGATCCTGCTCTCCTATGTGTGCACTGTATGGAGACATCATAGTAGCAGTCTACACCCACCAGCTCAGAGATGGAGAAGAGATCCTGCTCTCCTATGTGTGCAGTGTGTGGAGACATCATAGTAGCAGTCTACACCCACAAGCTCTGCGAAGACTAAGAATTACAGATACAGCCTTCAGAGGGGAAAACTAGTGACGAGGTTATGTAATAGTCAGAATTAGAGCTCATTCACATGGGCGTATGCAATTTCAGTCTGTGAAAAATGCAGCATTTTCGCTGTGTGTATATACACGTATTTGGTGTGTAAGCATATTCAATGCATCTTTTCAGGGGCACCAAAAAAACTCAACAAACCACAAGTAATGTCACAATTTTTTAATCACTGCCAACATGCGTAAAAATGCAGTGAATACTCATACAACTGCATATCTGCTGCATTGTTACGTGATCCTATAGACTTTAATGGGCAATTTCAGTCTGTGATACAGACCCAAATGGGGCATGCTGGGATTTATTTATGTGTGTCTGAATATCCCGCTGCAAATCAATGGGGTTTATGCTGTCCGTTTTATACTCCTCACCCATGTGAGTGAGCCCTTAAGGTCCATTTACACGGGACGACTGTCGGGCAAGTGTCCTCCTTCATGTTACACCCACGGCAGTTTATTCTGGAAGTCGAAAGAATAACCTATAACAAACACAGAGAAGATCTGTGAAAAATCAGATACCAATCTTTATTAGTAGCAAGCATGAAATATATTTGTATCCCTCACAATATCTTAAGGCCCATTTAGACACAAGGATTATCGCTCAAAAGATGTCTTTAGAGCGATAATAGTTCTGTCATTTACAGCGCAAGGTGATCGCTCAAACGTTGAGGGATCACCTTGCGCTCTTAGCGGAGGATGCAGAAGACAAGCGGGGCTGCTTGTCTTCTGCATCATCCAGCTGTTACCCGCTCGGAGTGCCCGGCTGTTATACAGAGGATGCAGAAGACACCACCACTATGAAGTGTATGGCGCTATACCTGGTATGCAGGGAAGAGGATGCAGGACTTACCTGACCACCGCAGCTTCTTCAAAAAGCTGATCAGTGAGGGTCCAGGATGACGGACGCCCTATTAATCACATATTGATGACCTATCCTGAGGACAACTCATCAACTCATCAACTCAACACATCTGAGGCCTGGAAAACCCCTTTACACAAACAAGAAAATTATTCTGGTATTCGCCTCAATGTTATAGGCACAACTACATAGTGGAGGGTCTAAGCACCCCCACCCCACACTTCATTACCTGGCTCCACTTTGAAACTGAAATGGGAACTATCTGAAGTGTTGTGTCTAGATGATTGTCTTCAAGATTTCAGCAAGTAGGAAGCTTCTCTCTTATTCTTGGCATTGATGTAGAGTTTCAGGATAGATAAGGTACAAGAAGGTTCTTCAAGCTCGCCAACCTTTCCAACATATAAAAAAGCGGGTTTAGCTTCTGAGGACATGAACAGTACCAACCTCTGTCAGCCACCACTCACATTGAGCAGGTAGGTCGGTCTTCACATCTATCTTCCAGATTAGCAACATATGAATCCCCTCCGGTCTTCTATTTCCATATCAATGTCCTACCTGATTTTTTGTAAAAAATGCTCCTTTGCTTTGTTCCTTGTGTGATATTATACCTGATGATGCTAATTTTTGCTTCCTTTACGTGTTTGTGCAGATGATTTACTCTTCCCTGTATAGATGTTTGTACATTTTTGACTGTAGAAAGCCATGCACTTCCGTGCGGTCCACCTTCTGGGCCTGGTGGCCATCATGATGCCTGTTGACTGCAGTCCCGACCCCAGTCTTGACAGCCACTGGTACCTCTGGGCTAAGACACATGAGAAAATGTACAACAACAAAGTAGGTCTTGTCTTATTTAATCTCAACTTGAAAAGATGGCGGTATTTCTGGCTGTGATGCCAAGCTTGTGGCAAATGTTTCAGGTAGATGAGCTGAGAAGGCGTGTTATCTGGGAGGACAATCTGAAGTTCATCATGGTCCACAACCTGGAACACTCGTTAGGTCTTCACTCCTATGAGGTTGGGATGAACCATCTTGGAGACATGGTAAGAGTATTAGAGGAATGTGGAGTATAGAGGAGTACTGTTGAGCCTAGAACAAAGAATAGGACCTTCATAGGTGGATACAAGCTGCACATGAAATTATGATGACACTTAACTAGTTCATTATAGATGATTGCATCCCTGTGTTGCTCTGTACGTTGAAGATAAACATTGGCATGTAGTGGGGGCAATACACCAATGATCAGCCCTATTTCCATCCTTCAGTGCTACCTTCTGTGAGGATTTATCAAGCACTTTACAAAAACTTTTCTTAATTTGTCTTACAGACTAGTGAGGAGGTGTTGGCGGCAATGACTGGGCTCAGACATGTAGATATTTCCATGTCTAATGACACAGACTTGTCAGAGAATGTATTAAAGTCAAAGGTACCCGAGTCCATAGACTGGAGGAAACAGAACTGTGTGACAGATGTGAAAGATCAGGTATGTACCGGTTATATTCTCCATGGTTATGACCACTAGGTTGACTTAAATCCCGAGCTTTAAGAAATGTGGCACATTGATACAAGTTGGCTCACCTATGATTGGGACACTTTCGGCTTTAAAAAAGTTATACATTGACACTTGGGTTCCAGGATAGGGAGACTTGGGTTCTCAGATAAGTGACCTACAAATACTTGGGTTCTAAGGTTTATAAAGCACAGACACTTGGATTCCCAGATCAGTGACGCACAGATGCTGAGATTCCCAGATAGGTATACTTGGGTTCCCAGGTAAGTGATCCACAAATACTTGGGTTCTCAGATCAGTGATGCACAGTTGCTTTGGATTCCAAGATTGGTGAAGCACACACATTTGTGTTCTCAGATCAGTGATGCACAGACACTTGGGTTTCCAGATAGAGACACTTGGGTTCCTAAATATGTGACTTCCAGATACTTGGGTTCCCAGGTTTATGAAGCACAGACACTTTGGTTCCCAGATCAGTATCACACCAAACCGTGTTTTCCAGAACATGTCCTACTGCTTCTGTATTGAGGATTGTAATTCTATCTTTGGTTGTCTTCTATCTTCAGTCCAACACAACGACAGCATTGACTTTCCCGTTTGTTGACTTGTGGCCACTTTACTTGACCTGTGTTCTTCTATCCCAGGGTATGTGCAGTTGTAGTTGGGCTTTCAGCAGTGTGGGCTCCCTGGAGTGCCAGTTGAAAATACGAAGTGGTAAGTTGGTTTCCCTGAGTGCCCAGAACCTGGTGGACTGCTCAAGCTCGTATGGGAACAGCGGATGTGCTGGAGGCTTCCTTGTGGCAGCGTACAGATACATCATCGACAATGGCATAGAATCAGATAGTACCTACCCGTATGAAGGACAGGTAATCCAAAGATGGAGTAGTGACGTCATCAGTGATGCTCAGAATGATACGACATAGTACTGTATAATCTTATTACTAGGATAAGACGTGCCACTTCAGTGCCACAAAGAAGGCTACGAGTGTTACCAGCTACAAGCAAGTGCCATTCGGAGATGAGAATGAGATGAAACTAGTCGTGAGTAAAGTGGGTCCTGTGTCTGCTGCCGTTGATGCCAGTCGCAGATCTTTTTACCTATACAAAAAAGGTATCCAATTCCCACTATACATATGTGTGACCCATTATGAATATGGCTAAGACCCCCAAACCGGCGGCTGAGGGCATGCGGTAAACCACCGAGTGTAAGCTTGGGTCAGAGACTCCTCTGAACACAGTTTTTGTGCTTAGTGTGGTCTTGTTTTGGCAAATAGACTATAGACAAGACAGAGCTCATGAGGATCTACCTGTCCATCATGCCCACTCATGTCCCGAGGCTTGCTGCTTAACCCCTTCCTACAGAGGCCCTTTCTGGGTCTTTTTTTCTCAATTTTTTTCTCCTAACTTTCAAAAAGTCATAACTTTTTTCCATTTTTCGGTGACATCGCTACTTCAGGGACTGCTTTTTGCGGCACGAGTTGTATTTTTCAAAGGTACAATTTAATGTACCATATATTGTGTTGGAAGACTAACAAACTTGTAAGTGGGGCAAAATGGAAGAAAAAGTGTGAAAATGAACCATTTTTGGGGTGTTTTGACCTTACAGAATTCACAGTGCAGTAAAAATGACGTAATCATTATTCTAATAATCATTATTATAGTATTCATAATTATACCATTATGGTGTTTTCAAATTTATATAGTTTTTTTTATGTAGTACTGCTTAAAAAAATTAAATACTTGAAAAAAATTGCTTTCTGTCACCAATTTTTGACCCCTCTAAATGTATTGTTCTATTATGTATAACGTTATTATTTTCCCGTTGGCGCAGCTGTGTGCGGCTCATTTTGTTTGTTTTTTATTCAGTTTTGCATTCACTTTGTGGGATTAATAAGGTGATATTTTAGTACATCGTTCTTTTGCAGCTGCTACACCATTTTTACTGGGAAAAGGAAAGTTTTTATGCTTTTTTTCTAATAATTAAAAAAATCTTAAACTATTTTTAAACCATAATTTTTATAGTCTGCATAGAGGACTTGAACTTGCGATCATTGAATTGCTTATAAAGTATAATGCAGTACCATAGTATTGCATTATATTGAATGTTTACTAGCATTCTACTAAGACGTGCCTTAGACACGTCTTAATAGGCAATCAGCCATGGCAGCCCTGGAGGCCTTCAGAATGCCCCCGGCTGCCTTTACACCTGGAAGGCATCTCATGACCTCATTACAGGGCGACTGTTCTGGACATGTCAGTCCCAATCAGGACTTTTACATGCCGCTGTCAGTGTTTAAAGGGTTAACAGCTGTGATCGGAGGTATCTCTGGCTATTACGGGTGCCTGTCAGTTGTCCATGATGGCTGATACCAGCCACATATGGAAGAGCACAAGCCCGCCCCATATATGCCATATACTATGGACGTCTATATACGAGACTGCACAGGACATATGTAGTTAGGACACATTCAGGTGGCTGTAAGGGGCCTTTCACGTAGGTAAATTTTACCACAAGTCACAGTATATTCCGCTACCGAGCCCACTTTTGTACTGTACATGTATGGAAGGGCTTAAAGGGATTTTTTTTACAGAAAGTGCACCTCTCTAGTCTACAGGTATTCTCTGGTATTGCAGGTACCCAACAAGGATGAGCTGCAACAGCAGACCTAACGTTAGAGTGACCGGAAGGTATGTCTTGTACACCTACCTCTAATTTGTATAACACCCCTCGCCTCTATTACTAGGTGTGTACTACGACCCACTATGCTCCAGCTCGCAGCCAAACCATGCCGTACTTGTCGCTGGATATGGCGCTGAAGATGGAGTAGAGTATTGGCTTGTTAAAAACAGGTAAAAGTCGTATTTGTTGGGTTGATCTACCCTGTTTCCCTGAAAATAAGACATACCCTGAAAATAAGACATAGCATGACTTTCCAGAATTTTTGAGGATGCAAAATTATTTTTCAGGCTTTTTGAGGATGCTTGAAATATAAGCCCTACTCCAAAATTAAGCCCTGCTAACAGTTAATTAAAAAAGTCAATTTAAATAGTGTCCAGGCAGCTATACATGTAAAAAAAGTTAAACCTGTTTGAACAAAACTTAATATAAGACACTGTCTTATTTTCGGGGAAACACGGTATATCTTACTGTATAATACACGGTGGCCGCGGAATACTATCCTGGCACCACACTCGTATGAAAGCTGTCTGATAGAAAATCCTTTTTGTTGTCCATACCAATAAATCAGAGCACTGGGCTAATTTTCTGTGGCCCACCCTGTACTACAGAATCAATAATCGGGTCTTCAAGGGCCTATAGAAAGGATGGCCTAAATCAACACGGTGACTTGTAGGGTGATGGTAGCTTCTCGTAAATGTAAGTCACTATAGAAGGATCTCTGTAGGCATCATCATTCTTTTATGCCCTGAAGTCGTCTACTGAGAGGGCCAGTGGGTGGAATAAGGATCACTGCGGGGGCCTATAGAGGGCCTTGAGTAGCAGCAGTAATGCCGTTCTTTTCCTTCCAGCTGGGGACCATCATTCGGAGATGAAGGCTACGTAAAAATGGCAAGAAACCATTACAACCACTGTGGAATTGCAAACTATGGCTCCTATCCAGTTGTCTGAAGGAATCTCTTCCTAATCTTGATTTTTTTAAAGGGGTTATATTATCTGCTCCTCCAGTCTGCTGGTTCGGGGTCCTGGTGTTCAACATGCAGGACGGCCATCGCAGTCTTCCAATTTTTTTAAGCAACCCTCCAGGCCTAGAGAAACAAAGATGGCCGAACTGCTTCTCTGACTACCTGATGCACACCGTAGTCTAAGACACTACCTGCTGCTCTGACTGGCCGGCACCGCTCACATGGGCAGCACTGGCCAATCAAAGCAGGTGTAGTGTCTTAGACTAATGATGTATAGTAATATACAGAGTGCATCCTATAGTCAGAAGCTGACCATCTTTGTTTCTCTAGGACTGGAAGGTCGCTTTAATGAGTCGGAAGACTGCGGCGGCCATCCTGCATGTTGGTCCAGAACCAGCAGATTGGAGGGGCGGATGCACAGATGTTGTGAATGAGCGCAGGTCACTATGGCGCCCCTTAATTTAGGATCTGTTAAAATTGGTATTTTGGGAGCCACTCGCTCACACGGGCGTACGTATTTGCTGTACGTGAAAAACCGCAGGTGTGAGTGCCCAATAGCAATCAATGGGCTTCTAGCACCGTGTAACACGCCCCCATGTGAGCGAGCCAAAGTACCTCTGGTTTGGTTCTTAAAAGCAACCCTCTGGTTGGCCAACACGATTTTAAGACTACATAATCCCCACAATGCATTGTTAGTTCTAGACTACTAATTCACTCTACCTGCTCTATGATTGGATAGAGCTGTTCATGTGATCACTTCCAGCCAATCAGAGAGCAGCGTACAGTTGGCATTAGGTAGTTAATAATTGCTGCAGCCATCTTGGACGGCTGGGAACAAGGCCCAAAATTGGCAGATTAGAGGGGCGGCAGAGAAGAACAACTGCAGCTTTTGTACCCCTTTCCCGTCCTGTCCTGAAATCGGAGGGTTGATTTAATGAAATCTGTAAACATTCTTCAACTTGAGTGAAAAAGTGCGCATATTTACTCTTATTGTAAACCACAATAAAATATGAAATAAAACGAAGAGTTAATCCTGATTCCATGAACATTTATTGTTATATTAACGGGTACAAATACTGAACGGAGTTTTCAGCTCCACCTGGTGGTCATCACTGGTGCTGCAATATTCTTTATTATCTGGAATCTTAAGAGCTCATTCACATTGGCGTGAGCGTATTTCGGTCCATGGATACATTGCGTATTCATGGACTGATAAATGCCTATTTACTGCGTCGTATTTCGCCAATTCTGCGTATTTACACGTGCAAAAAATATCCAGAAGGGCCCATTATTTTAGTGCGCCAAAACGCAGTGAGTACGCTGGTTCCCTACGTATTTGCACTGGCCCATTCACTTTTACATAATATGCAGCAGAACCGGCCATGCTGCGTATTTATTCACCCGACCAGAAATCTGGAAAATATGCAGATATGAAATAACCCATTGAAACCAATAGGTTCTATTAAACTGCGTAATTACGCTGCGCAAATTCGCCCATGTGAGCAGTTTGGTATCATCCAGAAATGGCATCATCCTTACCTGTAAGCCTTTCAGTTGCAGAAAAAAAAAAAGCAACATTCTCTATTTTCTGCATATTTGAGCAGCGCAAGAGACCACTGAAATCAATGGGCTTGCAAATGTGCCGCGAATATGCAAAAAACCTGCATATTCGCCGGAGCATATGGGCACAACATCAATCAGATTTTGTGCCTATATATTTGTGCATGGAAAGCCAACCCCGCCGTGCCTGAAATACGTGGATGGCAGTGCATTTTGGCCGTGCGAACACGCAGCATGTCTGCAAAGCCAATTTGTGCTTGCACCCATGTGAGCCGCGGCCTAAAGCTGCGTTATAGTTCATTGGGATTATTTTCAGTGTTCCAAACATTTTTTTTAATGGCTTGGTATGCAGAAGAGAGAATAATCTGCAGATGTCGCCATGCCAAAATGACGTGTCTGTAGAATGGAGTAGCTTTAGTAAGAGCTCTGCTGCGTCAGATGCCAGTTCAGAGCTGCCTGTCTCTACTATTGATGGTCTTCGGGATGGATCATCAGGAGTTCATCTGCTTGTGGTTCCTACCACAGACGAGACTAGTGCAATGACCACTGCCTGCACCAGACAGCGCCCAATGCCAGATGTGTCTGAGAATCCAAGGCGTAACTTACACCCCCTAATGGGTCCGTAGGCTGCAGTCAGCCGTGTCACTTCACGCATCTTTTCAAAAAGCGGCGCGATGTCACAGCCGGGTGTTCAGTGTATGATGATACGTAAGTTTAGCATTCCATCTGTTCTCTGTGAAGGAAGTGTTGTTACGGGTTATAGTAATGTCTCCTTGTATAACACCACATACAGTGGATGTAATAAGTCCTCACACCTCTGGTTCAATGCCAGGTTTTTGCCATGTTAAAGAATCCGACAAAGGTGAATAAATCTGCATGCCCTAAAACTTAGACTTTGTTGATGAATAATACCTTTGACGGTATTATTGTATCTTGTCACCACCATGAAGAATGGGTGGAGACAAGATGAACGCCCCCAAGCGATGCCCACGATGTTATTGGCTGGCCTGGAGAATAGGTGGGCATTATCTCCCCTCCCTGTAACCAGCTTCTGCACTGTGTATGCCTGCGCACCTGTTCCCCGCTGACAGCTGTCTGTGCCGCTGTCCCATCTGTGCTCCTGCTGACAGGTGTATATGGCTGCGCTCCCGCCCCACGGCGATGCCGGAGATGCTGTCTGCCTCCATGCCAACCTTGTGTCCGGCGATGCCGTCCCCCAATGCCAACTGTGTCTGACTGCGCTCCTGTCCAGGAGCCGTGCGGCCGTGTCATTGCCAGAGCCACATCCAGGGGCTGTCCCTGCACTAGCAAGAGCTGGAGTGGACTGCTGGAGCAGCTTCCAGGAGCCGGCCGCATCCAGGAAGAGGAGCTGCGGCAGTGGTCTTTCTGGAGCCGCTTTCAAGAGCTGGCCGGCCAGGAGCTGCAACACTCGCAGCAGCAGTGCCTGCGCCAGTTCCAGGAGCTGCCCGTCCAGGAGCAGCCGCAGGGGCCCTGCCGGAGGCACTTCCAGGAGCTTGCCAGGCTACCGGCGTGGGGGGAGTGCTAGAGAACACAGGAGGGCACGTCTGTGGGAAGTCCACAGTGCAGAAGCCGGTTACAGGGCACAAGACACAGCGTCGGAGGGCTGAGTGACAGGAGGCTAGAGGTGAGATAATGCCCACCTATTCTCCAAGCCAGCCAATAACATTATGGGCGTCGCTTGGGATTGTTCATCTTTTCTCCATTCATTCTTCATGGTGGTGACAAGATACAATAACACCCCCTTTGACTTAGACCCCGACCCAAAAAGAATGAATGCGGTCTACCAGCATGGCACATCTTGACTTGTCGATCTTTGCCCACTCTTCCTTGCAAAAGCACCCCAAATCTGTCAGACTGGAGGGCATCTTGTAAGTAGCGCCCTCTTAAGGTCACCCACAGATCTTCAATGGGATTCAGGTCTGGGCTCTGGCTGGGCCATCCAAAATCTCTGCTCTTCGTCTGGTTTTGTCATTCTCTTGGTGATTTGCAATGGACAGTGGTAATACTGATGGTCTTCCCAGCATTCTTTGCAGGGGTCTTATGAAAACTCACACGAGAACCCCTTTTTGTATTGCGTGTCCGGCATCAGGAACCCATGGAGATTCATGGTTATCGGGAAGAGAGGCTTCAGGTAGCCTCACAGTTCCCCTTCAGCGCCCACTGCTGATGAAAAGTAGTATAACGTGTTGGCTATTCAAATGAATGTCCGTCTGTATAATACATGGAGGGGCCATGAAAAGCATCATGTAAGTGCAATATATATAACCCTCCATGATACTGATGACATCACACATACGATAAGCAGTAAGTACTTGTATCCGGGGAGCGATGACATCACACATACAATAAGCAGTAAGTACTTGTATCCGGGGAGCGATGACATCACACATACGATAAGCAGTAAGTACTTGTATCCGGGGAGCGATGACATCACACATACAATAAGCAGTAAGTACTTGTATCTGGGGAGCGATGACATCACACATACGATAAGCAGTAAGTACTTGTATCCGGGGAGCGATGACATCACATTCCAAATGTTCCATAGACCGAGTCTGTAGCAACAGCACCGCACGAGACTGATAAATCGAGTGCGCACATTTCCAGGTCGTACTTGCTCCTTATTAGTAGCTGACGGTGAAGATGAATGTTAAAAGGGGTCGTATTAAGATTTTAAGTTATCCCCTATCCACAGTGAATGATAATTGTTCGGGCTAAGTGCGAGCCAACAAAAAACGGGAATCGTTCGCTTTTCGTCTGTCATTCATTTTCTGCAGTCATAACAATCATCGTTGGCTCATTCACTTATCGCGCTCGCTCAGTCCTTCTCATTCACTTATGTAAGGGATGAACGGTTCCAACAACGCAGTTCCCTGCCTAAACAGTCTGCACGAGTGCGAAGGAGGTAGAGATGGCGTCACTCACTCGTTCAAACGAGAATCAGCTCATCTGTAAGGACCCTAAGGTAGTGCCGGTCACGCCGATTACAGTGATATGTCTGCGGTGTGGATCTGTGCAGTAGTTTGGGAGAAACTTGTATTTTATTAGGAGCAGACAGACACAGAACTAGTCATGGATATTCACAAGCTGCAGCCTAGCCACACCCACCCTGCCCTCCAGCCAATGATTGTCAGCTCCCTCACTGTATGCACAGTAATAGGCAGACAGATGTCAATCATTGGCTGGAGGGTGGGGTGGGTGTGGCTAGCCTGCAGCTCATGAATACCCAGGACTACTTTTAGTAGTCCTCTACGCATGTGCAGCTACTAATAAAATAAAAGGCATACATATCAGTGTAGTCAGTAAGGCACTACCGTATGCCGCTCTCAGAGAGGGGTGTATAAAGATGGTGACCGTCTTATAAAGCTATGACTTTCCTAAGTAAATTCAATAAGGGTTTGGAGGGGCTACAGAGATAATTCTGGGGAGTAGGAGACTTCAGACATGACTGGTGTGTGATGAAGGAGCTGTAGATTCTACATATATCTCATGATTGTCTTCTCTTACAACCCTTCACAGACTACTTCATGGTGTACCTTGGGCTGAGGCCCACAACAATGGTAAAGGACAAGCAGCCGGCTGTGGGGTCCTTACATGGTGCCGAAAGTGTCCTGTTTCCTCTTTTTCCCATCACCTCTCCCAGACGCATCTCGGATGAGGGGCTTACAGTGGCCACATGCAACTGTCCTTAGGCTGTCTTCACATTTGCGTGAAAATCGTGCGATGTTTGCTTTTCCTTTAATCGCATCACAACGCACGGACTTGTGATTTTCGTGTGATGCGTTTTTAACATTAGAGACTCCTATTGTCTATCTCGTGAGAAAATCGTAAGCAGCAACAATGCAAGAAAAAGCATCGCCGACGCTCAGACATCGCATGAGCACATGTGTGATTTTGCCGCAATATTCTCGCGGCGATATCACGACTGCCAGTGCGAAGGAGCCCTCATTCTTACATCTTTCACTTATCGAACTGGACTAAAACTGAAAGCAATGGCTTGTAATAGTGCCAGCTGAGAAGTGTAGCTGAACACCAAGGGAAACGGACAGGAGTGGTGAGGAGAGCGCTGCATCAGAAGAGTGTCCCCCACCCCTTCCCCCGGGGATCGTCAAATCAGATCACTTGGACTGAAGACACCTAGTAACGGGAAGGAAAAGTGCCTCCTAGAAGGACATGTGAGATTGTGTTTAACAGAGATAAGTCAGAAAGAAGTGTTGTGTCTGAACTGTCATCTTGCTGTATTCTTGGAAAATCAAGGTTGGATTCTGTGACTAAAGAAAACTGTGTACCACCGGTTTTGAAACTTTGTGTGTGGGCTCTATTATTTGCCGACGAGTATCTATCTATGGGGAAAGAGGTACTGGCGTCACGTGACAACACTCTGGAGATTTATTGCCACCATCTACTTTTTGCCTGTTCTATCTTCGCACCTGTACATCACCGAGCTAGGCCCTTGCTGTCATTGCCAGGGGGAGATATTAGAGCCACCTGTGACAACCATCTGGAGAACATCCCCATGGTCTCCTCCGCAATGGCACGCCTCAAGCTCCAATGCCACACTTGTTGCCCCAAAGGGGTCTGGTGCCAGTTGGCACATCAACACCAAGAGGGCTCAGAGCAGAACAACCAACTAATGAGTCAACAGCCAATAACCCCACAGACTATAGTCAGACTCTGTCCATGTCTTCATAACCGGGGTTCCCAGAGCCTTCTCAGATCCTTCCCCAAACACCGTAGCCACAAAATCCTCACCAACTCCAAACCCCGCCATGGCCAAACACAACCATCCCCAAGTTCTGTACAGACGGATTGAGCTTCCTCTAGGCCATCTAACAAGCCTATTTTATTCAGCATGGTCACCGTTTTCTTGCAGCGTTAATGACATGATAATTTTTTCTCTTCTGGCCAGTACCATTTCGACAATACCAAAATAAGTTTCCACTTTTGCACAATAAAACCCCAAGTTGCGCTGCGATGCGATAAAACAAAGACTTCATAGGGAATATGCGCGATAAAAAACACTAAACGCAGAAAACTAGGGCATGCAGCGATCTACAGATCTCGTAACATCACAGGTGGGAATAAAACTGTAGGAAAGCATGGGGGTCATACAGTATGTAGCGCCGCTGATCTCTGTTTGTATGCCAGACTGTTTACTGTACATAATTCTGCTCCATCTGTACATTTACACAGAGGACGCAATTGTTCAGGATTAGTTCCTATCTTTTGTAACCCCCCCCTCCCCCCCCCCACATCCTGTCATTGTCAGCCGACAGATCAGCATTTGATTTTTCCATAATGGAAAACAGATGTTACAAGTCAGTCAGTGTCGGGTAATTTGCTGGTTCTATAGTCATGTCCTGTGGTCGCTGACTTTGGCTTAATCTTCCCATTACTGACTTGAAGCATTTCCCCTATACTCAAAATCTCTCCGGTAAATATAAAGAACGCTGGGTGACAACTTACCTGCCATTGCACCCCGTAGAAGTTGTCAGTAAACTTTTCGAGACTCCTGAAAGACATTAGTATTACCTCCCAACTTTTTACAAATGAAAAGGGCAATGATTGCAGCATACCATGGCTATATATATATATATTTACTTTAGGCAATGCCCCATTCACACTAAGCCACAGCATTTGTATCAGCTCATAGTAATAGTGCCCATTAGTATGCCTCTTACAGTAATGCTGTCCTTCAATGACCCCTCACTGTAATACTATCCTAAGTGCCCTTCTCACAGTAATACTTTCCCTCTCACTGTAATAGTGCCCTTCAATGACCCCCTCACAGTAATACTGTCCTTATTGTCCCTCTCACACTGCCCCTCTGTGACCCACATACAGTTAGCGTGTCCCTAAGTGACCCCTCACAGTAATAGTGCCCCTTAGTGTTCTTCATACAGTTTTAGTGCATCTTCTCTACTCTCTCAGTAATAGTGCCCATCAGTGATCCCCTCTCAGTCATACTGCCCTAAATCACCCTCTTATAGTAATGCTCACAGAAATAGTGCCCCTTAGTGTCCCTCTTATAGTAATAGTGCCCCTCAGTGATGCCCTCACAGTAATAGTGTCAAAGTGACCATCAGTAATACTGTCCTTAACGTCCTTCCCACAGTGGCCCTCAGTGACCCTCTCAAATTAATAGTGCTCCTTAGTGACCCTCTTAAAGTTATAGTGCCCCTCATTGACCCCCTCACAGTAACAATGCCACCTTCATTGACCCTCTCACAGTATCAGTGCTTCTTAGTGTCCCTTGTTGTAGTAATAATAATATAAATGTGTTTCTTAAAGCGGCCCATGCAAATGTATGTAAATATATATTCATATATCCACCGTCATAGTAAATAGCAGGCAGTGAAATGGTTAACTGGTTCATTCTTTTGCTGGTATCCTGAAATACACTCCTACACAAGTTCTCAAGACAACAAGGTCCTGAGATGTGTTTCTCATGAGAAAGACCTGCGATGCCCACCCCTGAAAAGAGGGGGGGCTGCTCCTTATCTCCTCCCTTGGATTCCTTAGTCCAGGCATAGTCTATTGATAGTCTAGTCTAGTTGCGTTTCCTAGAAATTGCGTGTTCACATAGCAACATACACCTGGGGCGTAAACATATGTTAATCATCAGCATGAGTTGTTATGATGTTGGGAGGGGTATGCATGTAATTGGTGCGTCATATTCAGTACAACTGTATTGTACTTCCTTACAATAAACCAGAAGGGTATGGGGGCTCACGGGGAGTAACCGTGAGTTCAAATACATATATTCATGCATAAAGCTTCTCATTATAACCAATCTGGAGCAAACCAGTGAAATCTTCTGGAATATGATTTATTCCTATAACACCCTCGTACATTAATAGAGTTCCTTAGTGCCCTTCTTACAGTAAGGGTGCCCATCGGTGACCCCTTCACAGTAATAGTGCCCCTTAGCAACCCTCTTACAATAGTAGTTCCCATCGGTGACCCCCCCACAGTAATAGTGTCCCATTCACAGTAATAGTGCCTTTCAGTGATTCTCTCACAGTAATAGTGCCCCTTATTGATCCCTTCACAGTAATAGTGCCCTGCCCATGGTAATACTATCCTCACCCCCTCAGTAATAATGCCCCATATGGCTCCCTTAGTAATAATACCCATGCATACTCTCCCTCAGTAATAATGCCCCCTTCGATGTGCACGGCTTAGCGGGGCATCGGCCGTTGGCGAGAAAGTATCGGAGGAAACAAGGTGGATGTCAATGGTGGCTCCGTGGTTTCTCTCACCCCGTAAATGGCTGAATTAGACCTAGCTCGGTGGCACACAGTGTCAAGGTTAAATCAATAATGAGTTTGTTCGTGGATGAAGTGTCACGTGACACCAGTACCTTTGAGAGGTGAACTCTGATTTACAATGAAGAAATAATTGAGGCGAGTCAATGGGGGTTGGTGGTAAACCGAAGGTACACAGTTTACTCAACACTTGGGAAAACAAACAAGTAGTTACAATTCACAGTTCGCAGACTTTGGATAACACAGTTACTTTCACAGGTATTCCAAGAGTAAGAATAGCACATTTCATTATCTACAACGCTCTCTCTCTTTCAAATTATCAAGGATGAACCCGCCAGTCTACGTTATCTGGGGTTTCTCTAAAAGGTTGCATTGTGAAACTAGGGTACGACTAAGACCGGACCGCCTATACTTTCACTGACTTAGAGTTTCCCAGGTACAAGTCACACTCACTGTTGTGAAGACTGAAATCTGGTCTTTTCCTCCACCCTGTGCGGATTCCGGTTGCTGTTTTCCTCCCATTCCACACTCGGGTGGCGTTGCTACAGGCTGCAGCGGTGTGCCGCACCTCC
Organism: Eleutherodactylus coqui; assembly: GCA_035609135.1. NCBI lineage: Eukaryota > Metazoa > Chordata > Amphibia > Anura > Eleutherodactylidae > Eleutherodactylus > Eleutherodactylus coqui. The sequence continues at coordinate 245,388,835 of CM069410.1, read as the reverse complement.
ACACTCATTTACCTCCCGACGACCACCACTTCTCCCCTCTAACTCCTTCTTCACTTCCTGTGTCACTTCCACACTTTCTCACTCATTTCCTGCTACCCTACTCATTTTCCTGGGTTTGCTTCGATTCCTCCTCCACAATCAATCAATAAATTATGAGCAAGCAGCCAATCCGAAGCAAGCTGTTGCCGGGCAGAATAGCTTTAAACCCGTGAATTAGGGGAAAGACAAGGTTTCTCTCCCATACAACACCCTCTATGTCTCCGCAGGACCTCATAGACAGGTATTAAGGACTTCTGACTATCCTGTAGTACCCTCCATGTAGGACATATCTACTGCCTCCCGGGATTCCGTCATTTTAGGCAGGAGATTTAGCCCATATATAACAGGCGTTCCCCACAGTAGCCCCAATGTGAAGCATACAACATGTAGTACAGGATACAGTTATAGTATATAGTAATACCAGATACTGTGTCTTTCAAATGCGGTCAGCAACAAAGCAGCACCAATACAATCGTTCTAGTCAGATAGCAGAACCCATAGATTAGACTCAAAGCCAGTGCTGTATTAGGTCCCCTTTACATGGAATGGCCTGTTGGGCGCTGAAGCCCGACAGGCCGTACTAGCAGTAATCGTTCCTGTTCTTTTACAGGATCGCTCCGGCCACCCACCTCCATTCATAGCAAACAGGCGGTCGCTCATAGATGAAGAACTGCCTGTTTACACGGCCGATCCGTCGTTCAGTTTTCTGTACGCAGAAACTGAACAACAAACGAGAAAAGAACACATTCTCATTCATCGTTCAGTCGGGGCGCGCATTTATACTGAAAGATAATCCTTCAGATTCCCACTGGATGCAGAAATCTGAATGATTTAACGGCCCGTATAAAAGGACCCTTACACAGATCACCCATTAATTTGAATAGACATTGTGTAATGCTTAATTTCTCCTGCGGAGGCGCTGTAGGAAAACTGAACACTTACTAACAGGTTTCCCCACAGATTACTGGGGTTCCCAGCAGGGAACATGTTGAGATCAGCTAATTCTCAAAGGACCCCTCTAAAAAATGGAGATTATCCAAAGCAGAGAACCTCTTTTTTTAAGGAACTTTTATTTAGCCAGAATAATTAAACAAAGAGGGGCAGCTGGCACCGCCGGTGCCCATGTCAGTGGTACATCACAGTGCATAGATACAGAAACAGAACAGCCATCATTACTTATGTATGTGTGTACATTCCTCCTGACACATAGTAGTTGGCCATAAAACTTTATTTTAACTTTATCAACTGCTAATCAAAAAACTGGAAAAAAAGAGCCACTTTTAAGTTTGGAGACCAAATGCAACAGGAAGAAAAAGAAACAAAAAAAAAGGGAAACAACAAGAACACACCTCCCCCCCCCCCACCACCACCACCGCTGCAGCCACCACCACCACCAACACCTTCCCTTATAGCTTCCCCCAACAACATAACACAACTCTTAAAAGGAAAGCTTTTTCTTAAAAGACAGGTCAAGCGGGTGTCCTCCGACTTATTCCCCCTTAACCCCTTGAGTGGCGGGTTTCCTACCACCCTGTCGTGCCCAGCAGGGCAGGTTTTTTAAAATGGTCTAATCATTGAATTTCAACTAATTTTGCAGTTGCGTCTCAAGAGCCATAACTTTTTCGTTTTTCCATTGACATGGCCATATGAGGGCTTGTTTTTTGCGGGACAAGTTGTGATTTTTTAAACAGGGGGGAGGAAAAAAAGAAATGGGGAAAAAAGAAAAAAAGGGGCCATGTCATTAAGGGGTTAAATAATGCATTAACTTCCTTCTCTGGGTCATTACGACGCACACGGATACCACATGTGTGATTGTATTTTTGATTTTTTTTACAAAGTAAAGGGAGACAAGTGGTTTTATTATTTTTTTTTTAATTTTTTTCCTTTTTTTTTTTTTTAATTTTTTTTTCTTTTGTCCCTTTAGGGGACTTCCACAGGGACCCATCAGGACCCCTGATCACATTCCGGGGGTCCAATGGTGACAGCCCTTTACATGCTGCAGTGACAGCCCTTTACATGCTGCAGTCACATAGACTGCAGCATGTAAAGGGTTAACACAGCAGAGATTGGAGGTTTTCTCTGATCTCTGCTGTAAGAGCAGGTACCTAGCTGTCCTCTGACAGCTAACAACCAGCTCTCCCTGCCACAGAGACCATCCGCTTGCTTCTGACAAGCCGATGGTCTCTATGGCAACCTGTAAACAAAGCAGGAGATTGCCGGCATATCGGCAATATCTTCTGCCGGTTTTTCAAAGCCCTTGCTTTGTTCTCTGTGGGTCTGTGCAGGCAGAGCACACTGTCACAGCTTGTGGCATTGTGCTCTGCAGCTCCCATAGTGATACATAGCCCGGAAATCTTCCGGGCTATGTTGCTATGAGCAGTGGAGCTTGTCCCGGAAAATTTCCGGGCGTGCCACTCAAGGGGTTAATACTTAGACAGGCGCTCCCATTGCCGTCGCAAGGCAGTTCACCCAGTCACCCCAAATCTTGTCTAATTTCTCCAGTCATCCCCTGGCCATGTACGTTAGGTTGTACGTTGGCATTGTAGAATTGACCACTTGCACCCATGCATTCCTGGTCGGCCTCCCAGGGTGTTTCCAGTTTAGTAAAATTACTTTTTTAGCATAAAAAAGCAGTAATTTATATAATATGCGAGTTGCCGCTGGCAGGTCTCCAACAAGCCGCAGAGAACCTCTCTAACTCTATGTCTACGCAGTAGATTTGAAGCTCTCTATCAGAACAATGGCGCTCCGGCCGCTATATAGATATATTAGGAAGTGAAAGCTCAGGAAATGTGGGCCATACATCCATTATACGGTTTACTATCCCAATTCTAGCTTTCATCTGTTAGTACCCTAGCCCCAGCCTCTAATGAGCGGCTGCCAGTCCTCCGCTCTCTAGTCTACAGTGGTCTCTGGTACAATTCCTTAGTGTCTAAAGCCCTATTTACACGCAAAGATGGTCCCTCAAAATTCGATCAAATGATAGGATGATTGACAGTTTGAGCGATCATTTTGCATAAACTACTAATGGGCACTAATGCCCATTAGCTTACTAGCTTCATTTGCATGTAAATGAGCCTCCCGTCGCTGTATGCAGATAACAGCGGGTGGTCTGTTATCTGCATACAGCCCCTTTGTTCTGCCCTGGGACTGCAGCTGAATATAATATTATCAGCTCTCCCGTGGAGAATCACAGCCTGCGGTCCCTGCCACCAGATGCTTGGTGGAACTATGGATTTTAAACTCAACTTAAAATCGTCGTTTGGCCAAAAAGCTAACGATGTTAGCATTTACACGCAACAATTTTCGCTCAAAAGACATCGTTTGAGTGAATTTGGAGCGATTATCGTCCCGTGTAAATGGGGCTTTATGCTTTTATTACCCCAGTCCTATAATAATTAGCATTTCATGCTAGGAGAGACGGTGTCTCATTAGGCTGAGTCAGCAAACTTGAGTTCTCCTGCATCAATGTTTTCCACTAAAACTTCCCCATACAGGACTATATAAAAGGCTGGACAGCAGGCACAAATAGTCCTCGAGCCTGAAAGCAAGCCATCCAACAAGACGTCCAAAGAGTAAGTAACAATAATGACTCCACCCGAGGCTGTTCATATCTGTATTGTAGTTTTACATTTATAATGGAAGCCACTGGCGTAACTATAGGGGATGCAGGGCATGCAGTTGCACATGGGCTCAGGAGCCTTAGGGGGCGCCCATCAGGCCTCTCTTCTCCATATAGGGAGCCCAGTGCTATTAATAAAGCGTTATAGTTGGGGACCCTACTACAGGTATTGCATTGGGGCCCAGGAGCTTCAAGTTACGCCTTAGATGTAAGCTGTAACACTGTGATGGGTCCATCACACAACGTACACCAGGGGCGCCCAACAACGGCACTGCCAATAATGATCTTTATTTATATAGCACAAATATATTCAGAGAGTACATGAACGGACAGAACCAGATACTCTATACGGTATTGAACTAATAATAAGAGTGAGGGTAGGGCACCCCCATCATGAGGCGACCTTAGTCTGCTGCCTCAGGCGGCAGTCTGCAGGACATCACAGGTGGCTGTGCTAGGGTTCACACCTGGCTGGTGATTGTCTTCTGCATCCAGCTGTTCCCCGCACGGAGCGCCCAGCTGTTATACAGCCGAGCGCTCCGAGCGGGGTATGGAGAACGCAGCTGGACAGTCACTATTATTAGTGGGGCCATTAAGGGAGTCTCTGTTACTATTGGGGCTAATAGTGGGGGCACTATTATTGCTTGGGTCACTAACAGGACCACTATAACTAAACAGGCAATTATGGGAGTTACTACTGGTGGCATTATTACTACTTGGACCACTAACCGAGTCATTATTATCCCTGCATCCATTAAAGGGGTCACTATTACTATTGGAGCCAGTAACGGGGGCACTATTACTATTGGAGTCAGTAACGGGGGCACTATTACTATTGGAGCCAGTAACGGGGGCACTATTACTATTGGAGCCAGTAACGGGGGCACTATTACTATTGGAGTCAGTAACGAGGGCACTATTACTATTGGAGTCAGTAACGAGGGCACTATTACTATTGGAGTCAGTAACGGGGGCACTATTACTATTGGAGTCAGTAACGAGGGCACTATTACTATTGGAGTCAGTAACGAGGGCACTATTACTATTGGAGTCAGTAACGGGGGCACTATTACTATTGGAGTCAGTAACGGGGGCACTATTACTATTGGAGTCAGTAACGAGGGCACTATTACTATTGGAGTCAGTAACGAGGGCACTATTACTATTGGAGTCAGTAACGGGGGCACTATTACTCTGTCGCTTCCGACACGTCTCAATGGTTCATATGTGTTGGTTATCTTGTATATTGGTGTTTTCAATGCTTATATAATGACACCTTTGACAGCCTCCGACATAGATGTGAACAGAGCCTTCCACACTTGGATTCCCCCTTATATGTTATTATTGCTTCCCTCAGCGCCCGCAATGTTCTGGTTGGGTCTTCTGGCTGTGGTGCTGCCATTAGTGAGATCCAGTCTTTATGGAGATGAGATCCTGGACTCGGAGTGGGAGCTGTGGAAGAAGACCCACAGCAAGCAGTATAATGGACAGGTAAGTGCCCCTCTGTGCTGCCATGTAGGTGAGGTTCTGCAGGTCTGAGAGGAGATGCGGGAGGACCGCTGCCAGACTGCTCACCCATTCTCAGCAGATTTTGTTGAAGAATTTCAGGCAGGTTTTAACCCTTTCCAATCCACTGTCTGACGTCTCAAGACATTCTGATTTAAGGCTGTACAGCTTCGATGTCAGAAGACGTCCGGCAGGGTATTCTTACTGTATATTACTGGCCGCTCTGTTATTAGGGGCCTCTCCAGCATGTCCCATACTGCAGTACTGGCTCTAGCCAACAGATGGCGCCATTGTTTATTGGCAGAAAGAGAAAGCCCCCTAGGAAACCCTGAATCCAAAATTGGATTGCAAAGGGTTAAACCCATTTGAACTCTGCATCAAATTCCGCAGGCAGCTTGTGAATTTTGGGCCGTATGAAAGGTTCCATATATGTGGATTTCTGCACATTTGAGTGAAGTTCTGGAAGCCTCGTTCAGATAAATCGGATGGTTGTGGAAATTTCTGTAAGAAATCCGCCACATGTGAATCTACACATTCAAGATGGCTGCAGCAATTTTCTAACTATCTACTGCACACTGCTCTTTGATTGGTCAGTACTTGTCACATGAGTCCCTCTGGCCAATCAGGTATAGTGTATTAGTAATCTAACACTACCAATGCACGGTAGCCAGTAGGTAGTCTAAAAATTGTGTCATCTTGGAAGGCCAATAATGGAACCCGGAACTGGCGTATTGGATAGATGGCAGAGAAGAACAAGTGCAGTTAATGCAGGGTCACTTTAAGGGGTTGTCCAGAATTAGAAAATATAGCTGCTTTCTTCTACAAACTAGGACACCCCTGTCCACACACAGTATCACACAGTATCACACAGTATCACATGGCAGTCGTATTCACTTTAATGGCTGCAATTTCAGGTAAAACTCGTGGACAGGTGTCGCACTATTTCTGGAAGGAAGCAGCCATGTTTTTCCAATTCTGGACAATCCCTTTAACCACAGTTTTCTCTTTTCTTATTGCTCAAGTTGGGGATCCCTTCTCCAAGTTGGCTGATGTGATGAATACTTTAAAGGAGTTTTCCAGGCAGCAAGTGCTGTCAGTGCCGGAGTACAGCGGGGTTGAAGGGGAAGGCCGGCTGCACATGGGAATATTTGCACTGCGGAATCCGAAATGGGCATCCGTTTCCGGATTCCACAGCAAATACCCCTCATAGCATGCACACGAGCGGAAACCAATTGCAATTTTCCGCGAGCGGAGGAAAGATCGCAGCATTTTCTATGTTCAAGCGGATTCTGCGCGGACAGCTTAGTCATTGGAAGCTGTCTGACCCACGGCTCTTCCCCAATTGACATTGCAGAAAGGTTGCAGATTCCACATCATCGCATAGCGACAACGTGGGAAAAATCGGTACTGTGCAGGTCCGATGGCTCGCCGCACAGACCATTCGCAGTACAGAAAACGAGGAAGAATGACAGGTACACGGGGTCACCAGCTGGGCACAGGGACTGATTCTGCTGCGGGCTCCCACATGCATAACCCGACCCGGTCATGTGCAGTCGGCCAAAGCCGTTGCTCCGACCCCTGTGTAGTAGCTGGCACTCGTAATTGCAAGCGCAGTTCTCCTTGATCTCAATGAGATCTGTGCTTGCAATTACAAGCGCCGGCCACTACACAGGGGTCGGAGCAGTGGCTTCCACTCCGACCCTGGTGTATCCCAGCACTGGCAGCCTGGAAAACCCCTTTAAAGGGAACGTGTTAATACACCTCTGTAAGTCCTATTCTGAAATGCTGCAGCTGTCACTCTAAATGATGCAGGTGGGGGGATGTCGGAGCGGTGCTCACCCCAATATGCGGAGCTCCATTTGTACAGCGTCTTCAAACTATGTTCATTGTGAAACACGGCAGCATTTCAGAATGAGACATGGCTCAGGAACGCTATCTTCTCTCCTTAGGGAGACACCTAGAAGGTGAGTGAGGAGACTTATAAGGCCATTCATGCTCCTCTGGGTAATATGCAAATCAGGGAGATGGAACAATACCTCTGCAGCGCCATCTATTGGAATGCAGTGTTCCTGCAAGTCAATGTTAGACTCTTTATACAAGCTTTATAACAATGGCTGGGAATTGAAAGCCAAACCAAAATACCATACCAATGTGACATAATACATGGCAGACCATACTGGGTTCATGTTTGCCGGGGTTTGGGCAGCATGAACCTGGCAACAGATCCCTGGTAATGCTAGATACCACCCTGCTGCCAGATTGCTCTGCCTGCACTTTCTTCACCAACTTTCTTGTGTGTTTATTCCTGTCTTCAGCTGGATGAGATTAGGAGGCGTCACATCTGGGAAAAAAACGTGAAGTTCATCAGCAACCACAACAAAGAGTATTCTGAGGGGAAGCACACGTATGATCTGGCCATGAACCATCTGGGAGACATGGTGAGAGACGTCATGTGACTCCATGTACGGCATCAGCATTTAGTCATCCTTTCAGATAACCATGTTGAGAATAGAACCCAAGGTACAGAACATGCAGCATTTATTGTACCATGTATGGATATGAACAGGTATAAAAATATTATTCATGGGGTACTCTAACCCCTTAAGGAGGCGGTCTAGTTTGGTACTTAAACAGGTTGTACAGTTGCCACCTGGGACCCTCAGTGATCAGCTGTTCGCCAGGCTGGTGTGCTTTGTGCACAGAGCTGATTTCTGCAGGAAGCAGACAGCTACATTCTCACTGCAGTGGCCAGGCTTGGTATTACAGGAAAAGTTCCCATTTACTTCAATGGGAACTTTGCCTGCAATACCTAGCCTGGCCACTGCAATGAGAATGGAGCTGTCCGCTTCCTGTAGAAATCAGCTCAGTACACAAGAGCTTTGGTCTGGTGAACAGCTAATCAGCGAGGATCACGGGAAACAGATCTTTGCTGACTAAAAGTGCTTTTAGACCCCAATGAATCTGCCTGTCTAAACAGGCTGCACAAGCGTAGACGACCTAGTGAGAAGATCACCAGCTCGTTCGCGCGTGTGAACAAGATTGGAGCCTTGCTGATGGTCTATT